>CM068370.1:494030969-494334405 GCA_034769895.1 Magicicada septendecula
CTACAAAAAAAACAACGTCTTTGTCTTAAAAAAGTTACTTTACTGGAGGTCGCAACGAGCAAATTATAACAGGAAATTATGTGCGATAAATAATACTGAAAAGAAGAGCACCCTTTCTGGTTGCGGGGGGGGGGACGTAGCAAGCAACTACGAAACCCTTATAAAACTCTTTTAAGGTCACATGTCAGTTGAGAAACTGAATTATGGTATTAGACGGGGGTACAGTGGAACTTTGCGCTTCGTACACTGTACAGACAACCAGCTTCCTTTCCGCCAACAAACTTTAAGCCAAAATTTCGCGCAGTTATCTGAAACCTCTTCGCTTTGAAAGTCAAACAGTAGCGCATTAGTAACTTTGAGTAAAATACGTTGATATTTGTCGAGACATGGGTTTTCCATTAAATTACAACGGGTTACACGACAAGCACTAAATTTTTCCAACCATTCTCGCATATAATAGACAGTTTACTCCCGCGTACATTAACCATGGCATACATCACCAGGTTACTGCAAATATATAAGAGACATGATAATTGTTTTTAAATTTTAATTACAGTAAGAAAGTGCATATAAAATATAAACTTTTTAATTCATATTTCCAATATCAAAGCCGTAAATCGCTGCCTCAAAGCAGAACTATCTTATTGAAAAAACAAGAGTTTTTTTGTTTTTATGAGCACTACATTCTGTCATGTATGTCCATTGAGTGCAGGAATTATGTAAGTCCAATTTTAAAAGTAACTATTTTTCGTAGATCCGAATTAGCCTATGTCCATCATCATAAATTAATTTGGTGCAGAACTAAACTATAACTTCTTAATAAAAAAATTCTCTTAAAAATGTCGTCGTCGTCATCCATTACGGTTTAGGCTAGTAGCCTGATCCAGTCCCAATGGAAGTCATCCAACCATCACTTACAGGGTTTTCCCACACTTCTCTTCACCCCTTGGATGATAGTCAAGGGCTCTTCTTGAAAACCTTGTTGGATCCATTCTCGCTATGTGTAACCGTCACTCCGTTTTGTACCGGGAAATTTTCTCATGTAAGCTTTCAGCAGTGCCTAGCTCCATTCTAATATGATCATTTCTGATAATATCTCTTCTGGTACAACCCTTTACAACCCACAAGAACCTCATTTCCGCTCCTTGTATTCTAGACATATCTTTGGCCTTTCTAATCCAACTCTCACTACCATACAGTAGTTGAGGTATGGCCATTACATTGTAATATTTCAATCAGAATGATCACAGTTGCACACCACTATATAAAAATTATCCCGATTAGTGCTTTCAAGCCTCACAGCCCATCGTCAGATCGGAATAGGGTCAGATCCTATTCCGATCTGACGATGGGCTGTGAGGCTTGAAAGCGCTAATCGGGATAATTTTTATATAGTGGTGTGCAACTGTGATCATTCTGATTGTGATTTCAACCACTAACACAAATTTCTTCATTAAACGTGTGTAATATTTCAATTGCGTCTCTTTCCTGTTTTCTTCTTAAAATGTTTAATGATACAGCCACAAAGCGACTGGAAGAGACTAATTTTGGTTCCGACCTCCTTATCATTTTGGTATGGCTGCCAACTGTTCTATTGGCGAGTCATGTATGACAATCTTTCTTCTAATATGATTTGTCCCAGAAAAGCCATAACTTTTGTTTTGAATAAAAAAAATCTTTGACTGTAATCTGCCAAAATGTCAGTAAGGTAAAACAACGACCTTTGGCGGTCTTAAAAGTATTTATATAACAATTAAGGTATAACAGATAAGACATATGTAACAAATAATAACAAATAAGACTATTGAAAAGTTGGTATAAGATATTTCTTGGGAACACGTTAGACAAATTAAACTTTCAAATTGCTCTCCTGAAAAGTTGTATTTTGGGACATGGACTGGCTCTGCTCCAAGGTAGCGAATTGATATTGAACATTAATTAATTAATTACGTCACTTGTAGGTTTGATATTGGAAACATAAATTTTAAAATTTAACCTGGTTAAGTAAAAGTAGTATTGAAATACCTAGTTTGACGATCTCCTATAAGGAAGGTCTATGTCTAGGACAGAACGCGCCACAAAGCTACTAGAAGTCACAAGACGGAACTGAAATAACGTAATACATTAACTAAAATTTTAACACTTATATTATCGAAAGTATAATACATGAGGGCTCCACTTGAAGAAAGTATATTGCAGAAGAAAAATAATCCCTTGCAATATTCACCAGGGGCATTTTCTGTAGGAGGTAGATAGTTGGTACTATCTCCAGAAATTCTGAGATATAAAAAATATATTTGCGATTTTATAACAAAAAATACTTTACATATATTCTTTATACAAAGAATTTTTGTTATAAAATCGCAAATATACTCAATTTATATTCCTGTTATGCAATGTTATTAAAATGTCCAAACTGAGGAGTTTCCTTTTAAACTGCTACCGCTCGCTCCGAATGTCGTAGTTTTACATTCAGAGTCTGTAGGTAGCGTTTCCGTGCTACCTCACGCAAAGTACTGTATCAGGAGTCACGTGACTTGTCTGAAGGTTTCGAGGGGTATGCCGCAGCTAAGCATAATACAGTATTGAGCGAGACAGCAGGAGAGCAAGTGAGGCAGGCTTAGGTAGCATATGGCGAGCTACCTACACACTGCCAACATTGCAATATGGTGGTCAGTTAAAGTTTATTTGAATGTGTCCTGTGCGTGTAGTGTTAACGCGAAATCAGTTGTTAGTGACTTACACGTTTATTTTGAACAAACAAACTTTTGTTATTTTTGTTTGCGCACGAGCCACTGTGGACTACGTTTGGGTCAACTGGTTCCTCCCTTCTTCTCCTCTCTCTTCCTCCTTCATTCTTGATCGATGTCTCTCCCTCCTTTCGTCAGTCCTTTTTGCCACCTGTCCTCTTCTTGGGGTTTCCCTGAAAACCTTGGGCATTTTTTAATTTCTTTTTGAGTGGCAAAGCATAATGTCTTCTTGAGTAATCTGGAGTTCTTCTATGTCTTTTTAAGTTCCTTTGAATCACGTATTGTACATTTAGAGCTTTCTGAAATAGTTAAAAAGTTGCCCCTGTTAGTCTGTCAGGAATCATGATTAATTCTTTTAATATGTCGGTAGAAAGTAATTCTTCTTTTTCTATTAGGCCTACGTCTGTTATTCTCTCAACACGTTTGTACAGCTCATTATTGTGGCGTCTTCTGTAGGTCTACTGTTCTCCATCTTTTATTGATCCCAAGAGATTTTTCTTAATATTTTCCTTTTAGTGACTTCCTGTTCTTCCCTCATCGTTTTTTTTGCTAAGAGTCAGACACTCAACTGCATAAAGTGCTTCCGGAGGAATTACTGTTGAATAATGCCTAAGTTTGAATTAATGGATACTGATTTCTTGTTATAAATACACATTTGTTGAATTATATATTTACAATTAATTAGGTCTAATTTTATTTTAATAAAAACCTAAAGTTATTTTTGCTTGAGGATTTACTTTTTTGTGCACCACCAGATTTTTTTTATCACGAGCCGCCACTGGCGATAAGTTCATATCAACTTCACCAACAGGAAAGTAGATCCAGTAAGGGTTTATATTAATGGGCTGGAAGTGCTATATGCTAACAGAGCAAAGTATCTAGATATGACGCTGGATACAATGCTTAAATGAAAAGAGGATGTAAAAAAAAGGAGGAGGTTAACATAAAAACAGAAAAATGTACTGGTTGTTAGGGAGAAACTCGCACCTAACAGTTGAAAACAAACTGCTGTTGTACAAACAAATTCTGAAGCCTGTGTGGACTTGCGGAATTCAGCTGTAGGCCTGTACAAAAAAAAAACACACTTAGAAAAGATACAAACCTTTCAGAACGAAGTACTCAGAAGCATAGTGATATAAGTTGTCACCGGACAAAAGGCTTGCCGCATGACAAATGGCGCCAATCGTACACTCTAGTTATTTTGGTGGCCCTAAAAAGGACCGATTGGCGAGAACTGTGATGTTGGTCGTGCCGCGCTGAGATGTTCGGCGGCTGTGCCCGCTGATCGTGGCGTACTGCAGTCCTCCTCTTCTTCCGGCACCGGTTGTAGAGTCGGCTGCCGGCCCAGCGAAATCCATCGCTGGCGCGGAACGGGAGTGCGAAGACGCAAGAACGGCGGCGGTTCTATTCTTCGGCTGTTCCTTCCGGCTGACTCCGCCCCGATGTCGTCCGAGAGAGGAGAGGAGATGAAGTGCGTTCGATGGCGTGGCGATGAAGAGTGCCTACAATTTTCTGCCGGCCCGGGTTTTATTAACTAACCGGCATCGCTGATTGGCTAGCTCCGAACACGAAGTTGGTCACGTCTCGGCGGCTGCTGATGCGGATTGGCTCGCTCCGAGCACGTAGTTGGTCACGTCTCGGCCGCTGGTAACGGAGAGCAGATGTTCCCATATCGCTACCGTCACAACTCCCCCGGGTCTTGAATGCTCTCCGGTAGCCAGCCTACTGCTCTTCTCCAGATGTTGTGGAGGTGTCTGTTGGGCGCCATGTTGAGTGATGTGCCGGCTGGTAGCTCGCTGGCGTGGCTGGATCTTGCATCCGCAAGATGATCGCTGCCCCACGTTGGGCGCCACTTGTCACCGGACAAAAGGCTTGCCGCATGACAAATGGCGCCAATCGTACACTCTAGTTATTTTGGTGGCCCTAAAAAGGACCGATTGGCGAGAACTGTGATGTTGGTCGTGCCGCGCTGAGATGTTCGGCGGCTGTGCCCGCTGATCGTGGCGTACTGCAGTCCTCCTCTTCTTCCGGCACCGGTTGTAGAGTCGGCTGCCGGCCCAGCGAAATCCATCGCTGGCGCGGAACGGGAGTGCGAAGACGCAAGAACGGCGGCGGTTCTATTCTTCGGCTGTTCCTTCCGGCTGACTCCGCCCCGATGTCGTCCGAGAGAGGAGAGGAGATGAAGTGCGTTCGATGGCGTGGCGATGAAGAGTGCCTACAATTTTCTGCCGGCCCGGGTTTTATTAACTAACCGGCATCGCTGATTGGCTAGCTCCGAACACGAAGTTGGTCACGTCTCGGCGGCTGCTGATGCGGATTGGCTCGCTCCGAGCACGTAGTTGGTCACGTCTCGGCCGCTGGTAACGGAGAGCAGATGTTCCCATATCGCTACCGTCACAAAGTATATATGGCCCTTAGTATATAAGGAACCTCAGTGTAGAATATATCAGCGATATAATAACAAAATATGCACACAAACATGATCAGAGGATTCAAAACCACGATAACCCAATAATGCGTCACGTGGTTGTAGAAGCTCCACACGTCCTGAGGCGACTCAAAAAGCAAAAGCCACATGATCTGGTATCGGAATAAAAAATAATTAATATGTATAATTCCATAAATCTCCACTTGAGAGAAAGACAGGGATTAGCCACTGAGCTTCACCCTAACATCCGTGAAACAAACATGAAAGAGAAGCTGTTGGATGAGGTTGCTCAGCTGTAGCATTAAGGGAGGTGTTTTTAGTGGGTTAGAGTCCCACAATACTACGGGGAACTACGGGGTTCCTAGTGTCTATAGAGTATATCTATAGTGTCACCTACCCTTAAAAAAAGGGGCGCCACTGGCGTTCACACTACAAAAAAATAGACGGAAAACTATTAAATACAGAAGAGGAACTTTGAGAAAGAATACTTAACTAGATATATTTGTGCCAACGATGTTCATCCAAGTGTAAACGTAAGAGATTAAGAGAGAAATAAGAAGAAGCGTTTTCCCGACTACACAGTGTAAATTTTAAATTCACTTTAAATTGAAGTATTAATAATGTAAAAAAAATAAACAATGTTTACACTAATGATTAAACACAATGCAGAGATTACATGGTTTTGCAACAATAAACAGTGCAGTGTTTTCCAACAATAAACTGTAACACACTAGCTAGCCAGACAGACTGTGCTAAGTAACGCTGCGTCACAACACAGGGAGATTTATTTGCACGTATATACAAGTTTTGCAAACTCTAACAAAATAAAACTTCACCACCATGTTTAATGCTATATGCATCATAGTTTGAATTACTAGCTGAGACCCTTCCGTGTTGCAGCGGGCAAACGGTGTACAGAATTAACGAGTTTTAATTCATTACACTACTGTTATCTGCACGTGTTTGTTTTCTCACGTAGGAGAAGGTCGGGCAGTATCGGACACCTAAGCCATTTTTTGGTGTAACAACTCTAGGTTTGCATTAAATTAAACAAATAGACAATTTTTATGTTCCTTGTTAATCACTTTATAACTGTAATTGAACAATAGTACGTTTTAAGTAAACAAAAAAACGTAATCAAGAATTTAAAAAACATCCGTTTTTTGAGGATTTACAAAATTGGCGTACAGTATCGGACAGTGTAATTTTTAACACATATAGTTTATTTCAAACATCATTTTCAACACATATGACATTATTTTGCTTTACATCTATCAAATTTATAAAAAAGAGCACCCCCTTTGAGATTTGCACAATTTTCATGGGCCTAACCCTTACATACGTTGCACTGGATCCAGTCTTCATTAAAATTTTCTCCGCATATGATGCAGTCAGTAGTTTCGTCTCCCTGACATTTAAATTTCAATCTTTTTTTTGCCGTTTTATGGCCAGTATTCTTTTCATTGGATCCTTTCACACATTTGGTTTTATTAATTTTAAGTTTTTGGACTGTACGGAGATCTTTTGTTTGTGCTTTTTCTTCAAGGCGAAGCTTGAACGGACTTGAAGTTAGAATTTCACTGCGATCTCCACGTCGTTTTCGCGTGTTGAAGTTTCCAACCACAGCACTTGGAAGTGGACAGATTTCTTGGATGAGGCTTTGACTAAGGGACAAATTAAGGCTATTTATCCCTGCAGTTGTGGTAGCAGCTGGAGCTGATGTTACAGGTGTTGATGTGGAAGGAATGGATTCAGATGTCCCAATGTCTTTTGAAATTGATGGTTGGGGTTCAGGTGTTATTTCTCTTGTCAAACGTTGAGTTGGATTGACAGCTTCAGAAGAATCTGGTGTCAGTTCACTCAAAGGTCTGTAGAAGTCTGTCACTAAAGATTTGAGGGTTCAACGGGTAGATGCCTGTGCAAGCAAATACCGACTGGGCGAGCTCCATGCGACACACTTTGGTAAACGCAGAACCTACTAGTCCACAAATATCTCTCAGCGAGATCTTCAAATTGCTGTACTTTCTCATCCACAAAGAACAGGCTTCATTGTACGCATTTTTAAAAGGTTTCATGACCACCCTATCCAGAGGCTGCAGTCTGTGGGTAGTGTGTGGTGGCAGACTTAGCATGTGGATGTTTCGGGAGCGTGGAAACAGAATCACCTCTAGTTCTTTGTGAGTAGAATGACCATCAACGATCAAAAATACAGGGCTCTCTTCACTGGGATTCACTCTGTCAGGAAAAGATTTCATCCACTGCCTTCGGGAGCGTCTTTAGTTAGATCATTGTCCATTCTTACCCTCGGGAAAACAAATAATGGAGGAACAAACTGATCCCCCGAAGCGTTTATGCATAAAAGAACCGTGACATTTTTACCCCGTTCCCCAGAAGTCAACTTTCCTACCTGCTTCTTACCCCTCACTGAAATCACCTTTAGTTGATTTTCGTGAACCACAGATACACCCGTCTCGTCAGCATTAAAAATCCTAGATGGCTTGAATGCATATTTGTCCATCAATTCTTTGAGTTTCTCGAAAAATCGATCTACCTGTTCTTTATTAAATCCTGTAGCACGCTGCGAACTTGTGGATTCAGCAGATCTTAAGCTCAGGTCGACATGTTTCTTCATGAAAGAATAGTCAAATTCTTTGCTAGCTGTTCCTTTCTCTTTATTGAATTGATGTTTTATGTTTAGTTGTTCAGCGAACTGGAAAGCTAATCTTAGAAATTCGTGTTTACTTAAAGGCATCAATTGGCTGTCTAACATTTTCAAATGGTTGTATAAAGCTTCATCCTGTTCATCGTTAAAAGTAGATTTAAATTTACCCATGATTGGTTTTAAAATTAGTTCACTTCCCGAGGAAAGTAGTTTTATCCTATCACCCAAAGTGCTTTTTGGGACAGAAAATATCTCACTTGCTTCTCTGATACTTCTCTCACCAGCCAAAACCTCATTAATTGCTAGTTTCATATTCTCATCTGTCCAATTTCCCCGTTTCTTTTCCATTTTGTCCTGCAACAAATTACAGAACAGTCACTTTTTGTAAGAAAATTTGGAAAACCTGTGTCCGATACTGTACGCCAATTGCCTGTCCGATACTGCCCGACCGATTCACTAAGCGTTAAAGCGTTACGAAACCAAATATACTAAAAACAGACTAGTGTTATGCTGCCTAGTTATACGTTAACTTACAATGACTGATTGAGCATACATTAGTTTTTATTTCACTCACCCGTACTGATGTAACTAGCCGCCAAATTGATCTTCGTGCTGAGAGAGACACTATCAAAACAAATAAATCTGGCGCCACGTGTTCACTTCTCAACGTACTAACTCAGAATGACGTGACGCAAGCTTCCAGCACAACAAGCTTGTATAGCCTGACTGGAAAGTGCTGAAACCTTGCGGGGGACACTAGAAATAGACACTGTCCGATACTATACGCCGTCCGATACTGTCAGACATTCCCCTATACATTTTCTCGTTTATTGATCATATTTCGCTTTCATAACACGATGATTGGATTTCAGTTACGCTTCAGTTTGTTCTTGTTTTGTTTAAAACGTTATGCATATTGTTCAAAATATTGTTACGACGGCCACACCGGATCGTCGCGGACAGAGTGGAAACACAATAACCGACTCCAATGAAGTCGCTAATTCTTCCTCCTTCTTCTCCTATTCAAGGATTAGGTTATATAAACCTGTTCCGGCACACATCTCATCCTCGGATGACCCACGTCTCTTCTACCACTGGCTTTATACTTCAGTGCCGCTTTCGGCAATTAACGTTAGTTAATAGTCCATTAGTATTTTTATTTTAAATCAGTTACTATATTTTCTAATTATACTACAAAGTGACTTTTCAACCAATCCAACATGGGTGAAAACCTTCTTACTTTCTTTTTCTTCTTTTTCTTTTTCTTCTACTTCTTGTTGTTGTTGTTGTTGTTCTTCTTCTTCTTCTTCTTCTTCTTCTTCTTCTTCTTCTTCTTCTTCTTCTTCTTCTTCTTCTACTTCTCTTCAAGGATTAGGTTATATAAACCTGTTCCGGCACCCATCTCATCCTCGGACTACCCACGTCTCTTCTACCAATGGCTTTATAGTTCAGTGCCGCTTTTCGCGATCGATCCTCTGTCATCCTATGCGGATGATCCCACCATTGTCTTCTGTAAATTGAAATAATTCCATTTATGCCCTTTATTTCGAGTTCTGCTATGATAACTTCATTCCTTATTTTATCTTGCAATGTATAATTTTTGAAGTATTTCGAAGAAACTGCATTTCAGCACTTTGACTCTTGCCGCATTCCTTTTTTGTCATGACCCACGCCTCACTCGCATAAATCAACGTGGGTATTGCAATTGTAAGCGACTTCCATTAAAAAACATTGTTGATTATGGTCCAAGTCACGTTATTGATAATAAATCACCTTATTTCCAATCCGTCCTGTGACTTCGTTGCGTTGTTGAGAACGACTTCCGTTGAGACTGGAACAGGCTACTAGCCTAAGCCCTAAAGGATGACGACACATTTCGGTTTCATACACAATGATAGTGTTGTGGAATTTCAGATGCGTGTTTTTCGTTGTTTATTGTTCAAAATAATACTGCTAACTTATTAAATAACGTACGTTGTAGGCCATAGGGTACTTGTCACTAGACGGTGTTCTTAGTTAATACTGCCTGTGAAATAGAAATAATGAAAGGTTTTATGAGTTTTGGTCATTAACTAATACTCCCCATAACCGGGTAAACAGAAATATTAACAACTACGACGCCCGTCGTGGTAGCTTAAGACAACAGTTGATATCTTATCAATTTCTCTTTACATTTTGACCTGTCATCGAATTTTATAATTTCGAAACTTTTGCTTTTAAGTATAAATAACCATTGAAGGATAATGTTGTTTTAATAAAAATAGTTTACAACGTTGGTTCTCAGCTAGTGATCCACAGAGCGTGGTGATTCACGGGGCTACCATGACGGAAGTAAAAAAAAACACATAGGCCTATTCTTCTATTCAAGCTTATAAAATGCAACTTACTATCTTGATGTTTAAACGTTTCCGAAACATTGTCTGGCTAAGGATATGTTATTATTATTATTATTATTATTGGGTCCTTCAGTCTTTCGACTGGTTTGTACCCTCCCCGCATATACCCGTGGTCCGTATGTTACGGAGTCTCTCACAGGTATATATGAGACCTACAGTTTAACGCCGGATCCGAACGGCATTGTTGGGGAGGGTTTATACTAGGCAGGATACCTCTCGCTGGTTTGCCATCGCCTTGCCACGGTGAACGGTCGTATCTAAATCAGATGGCCCGCGCCGACAGCGTAGCAGCGCCACACGCTAGCCACTACGCCACGACCGCTCCTAAGCATAGGCTATGTAGGCTGTGGAAACAAGAAGAGAATCATAACTTTCGCAAAACGAAAACAAAGCGAAATGAAACGCAGTCGCTCTCCGATTTTCATAGGCAATAATGTAGTTGCATACCACGAAAGTAGAGTGATAATGAGAGTTCTAACGCACAAAGGAATGCCGCCTTTCTTAAAAAACATAAAAAACGATAAAAAACAAGATCAAAGAGATGCCGCCGTTCCCGCGGTCCAAGATTTTTTCCCACGCTCTCCCCACCACCCTGGAC
The DNA here is from genome assembly GCA_034769895.1 of Magicicada septendecula. Lineage (NCBI taxonomy): Eukaryota > Metazoa > Arthropoda > Insecta > Hemiptera > Cicadidae > Magicicada > Magicicada septendecula. Next base: position 494,041,804 of record CM068370.1, read on the forward strand.
CCGCAGTATCCGCGAATTTTCGCGAAAATAATTTTTTATATGCAGCCTTTCGCGAGCCTAAATCACTTTCACTTTCTAATTTCCGCGAATATAATTTTTTATATGCCGCCTTTTGCGAGCCTAGATCACTTTCACTTTCTACTGGACCACAGCATCCGCGACTTTTTCGCTGATCTGTGTCAAGATCCGCGACTTTTTCGCGTATCTGGACCACAGCATCCGCGAATATAATTTTTTATTTTTTTATATGCCGCCTTTCGCGAGCTTAGATCACTTTCACTTTCTATCACTTGATGCAATATTAAATATATGATCGGGGAGTACCAACCTTGCATGAGTTCAAATTTGTTATAATGTATATTAAATCTATATGATCAGGTTTACCAACCTATGGTGGGGGGTTCCCACTTGCTGCATTATAGTGTATATATTAAATATATGATTAGGGTTACCAACCTTGCATGAGTTCAAATTTGTTGTGTGTTATAATGTATATTAAATCTATATGATCAGGTTTACCAACCTATGTATGGGTTCAAACTTGATATGTGTGTGTATTATAGTGTATATTAAAATATATGATCAGGGTTACCATTCCTGCATTATTGTGTGTGTGTATAGAACAGATCTGCCAACATTTTCTTCGGTGGGAAATTCAAACTATATTATAGTAAATTGTTGACGACGACTTCGATATCAACTCTCTCTCCCCTCCTCTCTCTTTGTCTCTAGACACAGTTGTCATCAGTTTTACATAAGCGTCGTGCTACTTATGGATTATTGTAATTAGCGATACTAAAATGTAATCACCAGGAAATATATATTTATCACCTATCTCGTGGCGTCCTTTTTTTGGCACATGACAGTCATTGACTACGATTTAGAAATTAATATACTGCCAAGTCTGTGTGTGTGTGTGTGTGTGTGTGTGTGTGTGTGTGGTAAAGTGTTACGCATAAAAAAATCTCCTTGAAATAAGGTATTTTCAAAAGTTTTGTGTACACACACATTGTATAATAATTTTCGTAATTGTAAGATACAACCTGCAAATTATTAAAATGTCTCTCTCACACATTTCTGATTACTATACAAATAATTGGATGCATATTCGAAGATTTCCCTTATTCAAACGATTTGTATGTGTGTACACGAACTTAAATACAGACGATTGTAATTTTAAAAATTCATTTTTTGCATTAAATATATATCGTAAACAATGAAATAATAATATTTCGTCATTGTAAGATTTTAATAAAACAATTATCAGTTTAAATAATAATTTTCATGATTGTAAGATACAACCTACAAATTATTAAAATGTCTCTCTCACACACATTTCTGATTACTATACAAATAATTGCATGCATATTCGGAGTACGTTGACAGTGAAACAAGTCTATGTACACACACACACACACACATACACACAACGATACTGAATTAGATATAGTTATTATTCGCTAAATTAAACCAGAGGTCATTAACCTTGTGTGCGACGTCCCACATTCTAATTTCACACCTGCTAGTCATTAGCAGTAATTAGGATTATAAAGTATTTACTCTAAAAACGGACAACTCTACTTTCTAATTTGACACCTGTCAAGCATTAACACCGCTTACAGTAATTACTCTAAAAACGGACACACACACACACACACGTGCTTTCCCCACTACAGAGTACACTATATATACGCTAAGTAAGTTAGCGGCAATTTCTTATTTGTCGACTTGTACTGCGCGTATTACATGTCTTTCAGTATACACATCTTCTTGTGTGTGTGTGTGGTAAAGTGTTACGCATAAAAAAATCTCCTTGAAATAAGGTATTTTCAAAAGTTTTGTGTACACACACATTGTATAATAATTTTCGTAATTGTAAGATACAACCTGCAAATTATTAAAATGTCTCTCTCACACATTTCTGATTACTATACAAATAATTGGATGCATATTCGAAGATTTCCCTTATTCAAACGATTTGTATGTGTGTACACGAACTTAAATACAGACGACTGTAATTTTAAAAATTCATTTTTTGCATTAAATATATATCGTAAACAATGAAATAATAATATTTCGTCATTGTAAGATTTTAATAAAACAATTATCAGTTTAAATAATAATTTTCATGATTGTAAGATACAACCTACAAATTATTAAAATGTCTCTCTCACACACATTTCTGATTACTATACAAATAATTGCATGCATATTCGGAGTACGTTGACAGTGAAACAAGTCTATGCACACACACACACACACACACACACACACATACACACAACGATACTGAATTAGATATAGTTATTATTCGCTAAATTAAACCAGAGGTCATTAACCTTGTGCACAACGTCCCACATTCTAATTTCACACCTGCTAGTCATTAGCAGTGATTAGGATTATAAAGTATTTACTCTAAAAACGGACAACTCTACTTTCTAATTTGACACCTGTCAAGCATTAACACCGCTTACAGTAATTACTCTAAAAACGGACACACACACACACACACACACGTGCTTTCCCCACTACAGAGTACACTATATATACGCTAAGTAAATTAGCGGCAATTTCTTATTTGTCGACTTGTACTGCACGTATTACGTGCCTTTCAGTATACACATCTTCTTTTGAAAGACTGTTTGTACGTCTTCAGTGTAGACAACGCACATACTAGTTTGGCTGATACTGTCTTCCAGTATACACATCTTCTTTTGGTAAGTGTATAGATTTTATTTAAACGTAAAAATTATCAAGTGCATTATTTATTGAATTTAATACATGTGTGTGTGTGTACGCGTGTGTGTATGATCAAATTACAATTTCTGAAAATATATTCTTACTGTATTTTTATAGTGGCAATTTCTCACCAACGTGTGCTGATACATCGTGAAATCTCTACATCTGTTTTTTAATAGTTGAAAGACTGTTTGTACGCCTGTAGACAACTAGACTCTAGACTGTAGACAACGCACATACTAGTTTTTTGGTAAGTTGTACAGATTTTATTTAATTTTAATGTATGTGCAGATTTTTATTTAAACGTAAAAATTATTTGCATTATCAAGCGTGTTATTGAATTTAATACATGTGTGTGTGCGCGTGTATGTGTATGATCAAATTATTATGGAGTGGGTTATACAAATAATAATAAAGTGTGTGTAATATATATACATTTATTAAAATACATACACACAGCTCCAAGATTATATTAAACAGTTTTACAATTAAAAATACATACACAGCTCCAAGATTATATTGTTACAAGTATGAAAATATATCTAAACTAATATTTACAATTTAAAAAAAAAAAAACATACACAGTTCCAAGATTATACTGTTACAAGTATTAAAATATATCTAAACTAGTTTTACAATTAAAAATACATACACACACATAGCTCCAATATTATAATGTTACAAATATGATGAAAATATATATATATTTAAAACTAGTATTTACAAAATATGTATAAAATAAGACTTAAACACGTCTATGTACTGTGTTGGACAATGGTGTATATTCTACAAGCGAATCATGTAGTATCATACAGTAGGCGGTTGTCTGTCTAGGAAAATTCATTGACGATTCAAATTCTAAACGTACATCAACTACTGAAGACTTAAGTGTTTCGTCTTGCTTGCTACAATCGAAAACAACCAGCGGGGCTTTTGATTTGAATAATTCCGGTGTCAGTACTGGGCTACCGTCTAAACGGTGGTAATACGAACTTTGAAAACTGCTGTACATATTGTACAATAATGCAAAACGGTCTTTCCCAATATCCAAGTTTAAATTATCGTAAGGATAATACTTGTCGTTTAGAAACAGTCTCGCATTGATCACGTTACAGTGAACAAATTCATCAGCGCGTGCTGGCAGTACATTTTTTCTTGCTGTCTGAAACGCTAACACAACAAAGCGTGGTTTTTCTAGCTGATTTCTTTCTATAATCAGAAAGAATATCGGTATTACCACACCTACATTTTAACATTAAATTTCGAGTTTCATTATTTAATTTGTCGTCAGCAGGTAATTTGTAATATTCTTGAAATATAAGGCGGGCATTGGAAACATCTGAATCATTTACTAATTGCAATGACGTTTTATCTTTCGTATAAAGATATCCATATTCATATAAGTAACGTTTAACTTGATCCAATTGAAACTGTGTTGTGTTATCCGTTAAACATTTTGTCCATAATGTTAAAAAAAAATATTACCGATTTAAGTGGCGTCATGGTTTCCGATTGTACTTTACAATGACAAATACCAAACAACGTTGTTAATAATTATAAAAGAATATGTTATTATCCCTTCTCCTCAATATTTATAAAAAAGATTTTTAACAAAATATGAATTAACAGGAATCGAACCTACATACTTACCTTCTTACCTTCACATTTACCATTACTAGTCTATCATTTAATCGATTAAGCTAATTCATATCTTATTAACGAACGATTACTCACGAAAGGAAAAACAGTTTACGTGTCAACGAACTCGGAATGTTTATGTTTACATTTTAAGTGTGCAATGTTTACGTGTCAACAAACACCGTCTGTTTATGTTTACATTTTTATGTTTGAGAGTCATTACATCGGCGGAGATGTCAACTAGAGAGAGCTCCCCCCTTTCAAATAGTATTCATCAAAACTTTGTAAATTAGAATCTGCACTACAGTCAAACATACGCACACACAAATAAATTAAAAATAGAAATTAATATCATCATATGTCTGTTGGTTGCTAGTAGTATGGGCCTGTATTTCCTCATATCGTTCTTATTGTATTTTTTCGATAGTTTCATAAACAAAAGTTCATACAGACCAGGTGTACCCTCGTAAATTTTTCCTACACACACATCAACGCATGCACTATATATTGTCACCGGACAATATAGATAGAATGTGTCCACATCGCTATGTCTCCCCATAGCAAAATACTTTCGAATATTGTTTTGTCTTTCACACGATACATCATCGAATACGATAACAGAGTCGAGACCAGTGATTTCACTCGGTAGCGGGACTTCTTCGTTCTCGCTGTATGCATGCACTATCCTGCATTGCAACATCCAGTGAGCGTTACGTGTCGTTCTCTCTGGGTCCCTTGCGTTTCGTAGACTCTTTTCAATTTCTTAATCGCTCTCTGGACACACTCGTTACGTCCGTCCGTCCGACTGTCTATATCTGTCTGTCTGTCTATCTGTCTATCTGTCTCTCTCTCTCTCTCTCTCGTTGTCAAACGTTATGTTCAAACCGTTTCTCCTCTCTGTAATCATTACCGCGCATGTATATGATTTTAGAAAGTTTATATATATTCGACAAATATTAACTGTGTACGTACTTACAACGCCCGCTCTCTCTCTCTCTCTCTCTCACTCATCGTCAAAACGTTGACTTCATTTTTCATTGTATTAAATAATTAACAAATATTAACTATGTGTGCGTGTGTGTTGTCAACTACTTACATGCGCGTTCTCTCTCTCTCTTAACATAACGCTTCGTGTGAAGCGTTTTGTAGAGCAGGTTTCAACTGTGGAAGGTTTCATCGGACAAAAGGCTTGCCGCATGACAACTGGCACCAATCGTACACTCTAGTGTTTTTGGTGGTCCTAAAAAGGACCGAGTTGTGAGAACGGCGATGTTGGTAGTGCCGCGCTGAGATGTTCGGCGGCTGCGCCTGCTGTTCACGGCGTACTGCAGTCCTCCTCTTCTTCCGACACTGGTTGTAGAGTCAGCTGCCGACCCAGCGAAATCCATCGCTGACGCGGAACTTTCAAAATTTTCTGTCGGCTCAGGTTTTATTAACTAACTGGCATCGCTGATTGGCTAGCTCCGAACACGAAGTTGGTTACGTCTCGGTGGCTGCTGATGTCTGATTGGCTCGCTGTGTCCACCGCTGGTACCGGAGAGCAGATGTTCGCATACCGCTGCCATCACAATATATAACCGGTGAACTTCACAATCGTTCGTGTTGCTGAACACTACTGTGCTACAAATTGTATGTTACAAATTGATATTCTAATTTACTTTGTGAGATATAAAGCGTTTAAGATACACTAACATAATACCAGCGTTATAACAGTTTCTTTGTTTTTCAGTATTCACTCTCACGTCTGAATATTACCATGTCTGACCTTCAGCAGAATCCAGAACATCAGCAGGAACAGGGACATCCTCAACAAGGTAAAAATTTTTTTAAATACCAATTGTCTCTCTCTATAATTATGCAGCAAACCAAATTTGTTTGATATGAATTAACATGTATAAGATAGTCTCTTGACGTTGTTTAGAAATTGATATGACGGAGAAAATTTTTTATGTTCTGACATAGGTTTGTCACCTTCTCCCCAATGTACTGTCTCTTGACATCGTTTAGAAATTGACATGACGGAGAAAATTTTTCATTTTCCACCACAGGTATGTCACCTTCTCTCCAATGAACTAATTCAATTCCGCAACAAAAGCATTTAACTCTATCGTCTATGAATGACATACTATGTCCACAAACATCATAATTTAGCGGATAGTAGTAAAACCCGGCAAACGCTAACTCGTCGGGACTGACAAACGTCACTTCCCAATACTTGAACGATTTTCTTCTTTCACTTTCAATGCTAAAATCATGAGTAGCTGCCATCTTCACAGTTTGCAATAAACTAACGTATTACTAACGTGTACTATCTATTTATTTACCACAAACATGAATTTGTGTGTGTTATTCATCATTCCTATTAGCTAATACATGTGTTTCTATTGTTTCAGATATGACACGATTTTATATTGTGCGAAACAGTAGTATTAGAGGATGTCTCACAACTTTTAATTACCTGCCTGTGTACACAGAAGAAGAAGATCAAGATATAGTACCGATAATGACCGAGGTGCGACCTTTATTGTGGAAGGATATTCTGGCAGAACAAGCACGTTTACGCAGTATCAAATGGCATATTGCGTGCAGGATACGTTTCACTAAAACTGTGTTAGATGGTGACAGCGGCGAAGAAAAAGTGGTAACCAAAGACGCTGTCTTCCACGGACGTTGTCGTACGTTGCTCACGGACGACAACGACGAGTTGAACTGTCTACTCGATGAATCCTACGATAAAATCATGAATAGCATATCCAATTTTACCCGTGACGGGAGCGGATGGTCGGTGGATGCTGTACTGAAGCTGGAACTAGTTGTTGGACGGTACCGGCCTCTAGCAGCATCCTCCTACCTTCCAACCCCGCGAAAACTTGCACTCACCAAGGCAGTAGTCAACATCAATAACTCCCAAGATGAAATGTGTTTTCTATGGTCCGTACTAGCCCACATACACCCTCAACAAAAGCATAAAGAATTTGTTTCAAACTACATCTTATTCAAAAACACAATAAATATGTCCGGTATCGAGTACCCTGTTTCTATAAACTCACTTTCTAAATTTGAAACACAGAATCCCAATATTTCTATAAACGTTTTCGGCTATGATATAGACGACAATATCAGAAACGAATCAAAAAATGAGGTTTATCCGTTAAGAATTACCCCCAATAAGGACAGATTACATCATGTTAATCTTTTACTTCTGTCCGATACAAATAGCCGAAAACATTACTGTCTTATCAGTAACATGAGTAGATTGTTATCATCCCTAACAAAATTCGAACATAAATCATTTTACTGCGACTACTGCCTGCATCGTTTCTCCACAGAACATGGTCTGTCCGATCATCTCCCCTACTGCACACCTCACGGCGAGCAGAAAACCAAAATGCCCACAGAGGAGGAGAAGTTTATGTCATTTAAAAATTACGCGCACTGTCTTAAAGTACCCTTTACCGTCTACGCCGACTTTGAGTCCCTTATCACTCCGCTTCAATCGTGTTCACCTGGTAACAACGTCCCGACGACAGTGCACGAGTTAGGCGAATTCTACTCAGTTGATAGCAACGGTGCCCGTCAGAAAATAACTTCTCCTCCTGTATCGTCCACATCATACGAAGCGATGCATATTCCGTCAGGTTTCTCCTATGCTATCGTCGATCATACACACAGACTCTGGAGAGAGGCTAAAGTTTATCGAGGTGAAAACGTCGTAGACACTTTCTTCTCGTGGTTGATGAAAGACGCCGAGGATATGATGAAGGTAGTACGACATAACGTACAAATAATTATGTCCGATGATGACAATGTTGCGTTCACTAACGCCACCGTTTGTCATTTGTGTGAGCGCCCTTTGACAGACGATGACAAGGTACGCAATCATTGTCATCTTACGGGGAAATTCTTGGGAGCAGCCCACAATAGCTGTAATCTAAGCTACAAGATGCCTCGTCATATCCCCGTCTTCTTTCACAACCTTCGTGGCTACGACTGTCACCATTTAATGCAGGGTTTAGGAAAATATAAGGACCAACACGTATCCTGCATTGCAACATCCAGTGAGCGTTACGTGTCGTTCTCCCTGGGTCCCTTGCGTTTCGTAGACTCCTTTCAATTTCTTAATCGCTCTCTGGACACACTCGTTACCAATCTGTCCACGTCCGGGAGCCAATTTCCTTTGCTCAGAGAGGAAATGCTTAGACGGGGTTTCGACGAACAGACCAATCTGCTCGTACGCAAGGGAGTATACCCTTACGAGTACGTTGACAGCATTGATCGGTTCAACGAATCAAGTCTACCTGCTCGTGAACACTTTGATAACCGGTTGTTGGAATCGGCTATTTCGGACGCAGATTACGAGCACGCACAAAACGTGTGGAGTGCATTCAATCTGCGTACGTTTGGAGATTACCACGATTTGTATTTGTTGACAGACGTAATGCTGCTGGCCGATGTCTTTGAAAGTTTCCGAGACATGGCCTTACGCGATTACTGCTTGGACCCGTGTCATTTTTACTCGCTTCCCGGACTCGCTTGGAACGCGATGCTAAAAATGACAGGGGTCGAATTAGAGCTGTTAACAGAGATAAATCTGCATCTGTTCCTTGAGTCTGGGGTCCGCGGAGGCTGCGCGATGATATCCAACCGTCACGCAGTCGCTAACAATCCTCTGATTCCAGATCAGTACGATGTATCGAAACCGACCTCCTTCATTCTGTATACAGACTGTAATAATTTATACGGTGCAGCCATGTCGCAACCACTCCCTTACGCAGACTTCCGATGGCTCGATCGTAACGAAATCGAGTCCTTGGACGTACGTAATGTGAGTGATGATTCCGACATCGGGTACATCCTCGAAGTCGACCTACACTATCCCGATACCTTACACGACCTGCATTCCGACTACCCACTTGCACCTGTGCGCCAGCACGTAACACCCGATATCCTTTCTCCCTTTTCCAAACGTTTACACGAGAGTATATACAGATCATCGTATAACGAATCAGGGTCATCCGTAGAGAAGTTGTTAACAACTTTGGAGGACAAACAAAATTACGTTCTCCATTATCGAAATTTGAAATTGTATTTAAGTCTTGGCTTAGAGCTGAAAGCGACTCATAGGGTGTTGTGTTTTAAGCAAAGCGCTTGGTTGAAACCGTTTATCGATTTCAACACCCGCAAGAGGCAAACAGCCGTCAACAGCTTTGAAAAAGACCTTTTCAAACTGATGAACAACGCCGTATACGGTAAGTCGCTGGAGAACGTACGGAAACATATAGACTTTGAACTAGTCTCGAATGAACGACGGCTTCAAAAACTAGTTTCCACACCTAGGCTAAAACGTATGATTCGTTATACGAACGATCTGGTGGGGCTCTCACTCCGTAAAAAATCCATTGTTCTTTCCCGTCCCGTGTATGTCGGCTTCACGGTGCTTGACGTTAGCAAAACGATAATGTACGACTTTCATTATCGTTATGCTGTCGCCAAGTACGGCCGCAACGTTAAATTATTAATGACAGATACAGACAGTCTGATGTATAGCATTCAAACATCAGACTTGTATGCAGACATGAAGAAGGACCTACACGTTTTTGACACATCGGATTACCCTACGTCTCATCCTTGTTATAGCCTTAAGAACAAAAAGGTTGTCGGCCTGTTCAAGGATGAAACGTGTGGTCGTCCTATTAGAGAATTCGTGGGTCTCCGAGCGAAATGTTATTCGTTCCTTGTGGCCCACGAAGATCCCACCCAAGAGTGTCAAAAACGTGTATGTAAAGGTGTGCCTCGAGTTGCAATTAAGAGGAGTCTGCGACACGATATGTATCGCAAGTGTCTCACTGATCTTTGTCAGTTTTCTACCAGTGCGCTTTGTTTACGTAGCGATCATCATACGCTGTACACGATGCGTGTAAATAAGCAAGCGTTGTCACCGTATGATGATAAGCGTTATATATTAGACAATGGTCATGATACACTTGCATACGGTCATTATCGGATACGACAACGCATCAACATGGAGAACGACGACGACGACACCTCCCCACCTACTAAAAAAATTTGTCTCCATGTATAGTAACCCCCCTCAACACTTGTTTCTTTCGTCAGTTGACGTCTCTCGGTGCTTCAGTCCAGACGTCTGTAAACGTAAGTTCACATATTAATATCACAACGATATTTGTATGTTTAAACATAATATATATATAGAGTTTGTAATGTGTGTGGTTTCTTTGTCTTACAGTATTATGGATAACACTGCGGTTATAATCGACTTCCAGTGCTTTTTCGACGACAACGGAAAATATATTGTGAAGGAACTGTCAATCATGGACGTTCTGAGATTTGCTGGTAGACATTGGATTTTGACACCGCCTGCTACATCCGTTACGAATCCCAAATACGTTAGGACAAACCACTGGTTAACGTCAAATTATCACAGACTTAGATGGAGCGAAGGAGAGACACCATACGACAATCTTGTTTCATTGTTAACATCACATACACGTATATATAAATATGTGTTTGTGAAGGGTTTTGAGAAAAAACGTTTTTTGCAATCAAAGATAATACACAATAATATCATCAATCTCGATGACTTTGGTTGTCCTAAAAACATACCGTATATAATTCATGGAACAGAATGTCTTAGACATTTCAATTCTTCTGACCGTTGTGCCAACTATAAGGTGCATGCTATTCGGGAATGGATGATTCATGATTTTTGCTTTACACAAACATTTTTAATGTAACAAATTTAGAAAGTAGGTCACCGCGAATGATGACATTTATATCTCTCTCTCATTCTGTTGTGGACATGTACATACATGCATAGCTGTAAGCAGTGACTATTTTCTTATGAAAATGGACTTTCCTAATGACATTGTTATATTTTTGGTGTCTCTAATTTCGTCTGTGGGACATGTTCATACATGCAAAGTGGGACACCGACGTTACCACCACCACCACCACTATCACATTCTACTGTCCTTTTGTGACGAATATTCTTTCATTGTTTGGTTCTCTCTGGTTTGATACAGACGTGTTCACTAGTGTCTTCTAATAATGTCGTTTCTTGTAAAGTTTAATGCTGTAAGTGCTATCGAGTACAAACGATGTTCAGAATTGATAGTGAATAAAAAATATCCCATCATGGTCTTAACAAATGTGGACACAAAATATGGGAACTCTGTGCTTGCTACGTTGGAGGATGGCGACCGTCAGTATCGTGTCTATCTTCCCAAGAGGTATGCAGGTGTCTTCACGAATGAGGAGCTCAGACATATCAAACCTAAAGAACTACATTTAGTGTATCGAGGGACGAGAAATCAAACAACACAAGTAGAGATTGAGTCCTAACGTCGTAAGTAGCAATCGTGTTAACAAACAATTTATTGATGTGTGTGCGTGTGTGTAGTTTCAACTCTCTGTACTTAACACTTTAATAATTGAATTTGTATGTACATGATAAATGTATCATTGATTCTACAAGTTTCGTTGAATAATAGTTGCTTCGATTAGAAATTATTTGAAAGTACATTACCTTTATGCGATAAATGTATCATTGATTCTAAGTAGTATTTACAAATTTCCAGTAAATAATATTTGGTTTGGTTTGATTAGAAATTATTTGAAAGTACATTAACTTATGAAAAATGACATATACTTGAAAAAGTTTACTTACTTAACGCATTTGATTCTTTCCACTAACTGTGTGTGTGTGTGTGTGTGTGTGATAATTGAATATTATCGTATCAGTGATTCTAATATCGACTGTATTGTTATGTTACAGATAAACTTCCTTGTGAACTGTATCTACAGCCGTGAAATTATTATTTTAAAATCTTACAATGTCAAAAAATTATTATTAATATTTATTTTATATAACAATGTTTGTTTGTGATATATGTATATTTAATCAATGTAAAATGTATTTTGAATAATTGTATTATAACGGTTTGTAAACTATATTTTAAGTTTGTGTACAGTGCTGTAAATATATATTTAATCAGTTAAAACAATATTATTATTAATATTTTATATATATAACAATGTTTGTGATATATATATTTAATCAATAATTGTATTATAGCGGTTTGTAAACTATATATTTTATGTTTGTGTACAGTGTTGTAAATATATTTAATTATTTAAAACAAATTATGGTTTATTTTAATTTATTTCGTTATAAACCTTCGAATATGCATGCAATTATTTGTATAGTAATCAGAAATGTGTGTGAGAGAGACATTTTAATAATTTGTAGGTTGTATCTTACAATCATGAAAATTATTATTTAAACTGATAATTGTTTTATTAAAATCTTACAATGACGAAATATTATTATTTCATTGTTTACGATATATATTTAATGCAAAAAATGAATTTTTAAAATTACAATCGTCTGTATTTAAGTTCGTGTACACACATACAAATCGTTTGAATAAGGGAAATCTTCGAATATGCATCCAATTATTTGTATAGTAATCAGAAATGTGTGAGAGAGACATTTTAATAATTTGCAGGTTGTATCTTACAATTACGAAAATTATTATACAATGTGTGTGTACACAAAACTTTTGAAAATACCTTATTTCAAGGAGATTTTTTTATGCGTAACACTTTACCACACACACAGACTTGGCAGTATATTAATTTCTAAATCGTAGTCAATGACTGTCATGTGTCAAAAAAGGACGCCACGAGGTAGGTGATAAATATATATTTCCTGGTGATTACATTTTAGTATCGCTAATTACAATAATCCATAAGTAGCACGACGCTTATGTAAAACTGATGACAACTGTGTCTAGAGACAAAGAGAGAGGAGGGGGGAGAGAGTTGATATCGAAGTCGTCGTCAACAATTTACTATAATATAGTTTGAATTTCCCACCGAAGAAAAATGTTGATAGATCTGTTCTATAATGCAGGATTGGTAACCCTGATCATATATTTTAATATACACTATAATACACACACATATCAAGTTTGAACCCATACATAGGTTGGTAAACCTGATCATATAGATTTAATATACATTGCGGATGCTGTGGTCCAGATACGCGAAAAAGTCGCGGATCTTGACACAGATCAGCGAAAAAGTCGCGGATGCTGTGGTCCAGTAGAAAGTGAAAGTGATCTAGGCTCGCGAAAGGCGGCATATATTCACGGATATGCAAATCAATTTAATTAAAAAAATAAAAATATCAAATAAAAAAAATAAAAAAATTGGGAACGGCGGCATCTCTTTGATCTAGGCTCGCGAAAGGCTGCATATATTTGAACTTGGCGCGCGAAATTTTATTGGTGGAAATTCGCGGATGCTGCAGGTCCAGCTGATTGAAAGTGAAAGTGATCTAGGCTCGCGAAAGGCGGCATATATTCGCGGATATACAAATCAATTTAATTAAAAAAATAAAAATATCAAATTAAAAAAATTTATTCGCGGAAATTCGCGGTCCAGTAGAAAGTGAAAGTGATTTAGGCTCGCGAAAGACGGCATATAAAAAATTATATTCGCGGAAATTAGAAAGTGAAAGTGATTTAGGCTCGCGAAAGGCTGCATATATTCGCGGATATGCAAATCAATTTAATTAAAAAAATAAAAATATCAAATTAAAAAAAAATAAAAAAATTTATTCGCGGAAATTCGCGGTCCTTTGGGATGCTGTGGTCCAGCGGTGGTGGGGAGAGCGTGGGAAAAAATCTTGGACCGTGGGAACGGCGGCATCTCTTTGATCTAGACCGTGGGAACGGCGGCATCCTTTGTTGGTCAGAACCGGTATTTTCCCTCTACTCACGAATCGGTGTGGTGTCAAACATTCAACCAAATGCAGTAATTACTGGAAGGGACCCGAGGTAGAAACGCCCGCGTGAGTATTCAGTACCGTTGTTAACTAATTGTTAACAACGCGTTGTTGATAAGGGGTAACAAATTGTCTGGTTACTAGGTGTAATTGGCGACCATAGTTTATCTCCGCATCAAATTAGCGTGCTCTATTCGTACAGCCATACTACTACATGGTTCAGTGATCCGGTTTCATACGGTACAAACAACAAGCTCCTCTGAAGACTGATAACGGGTGACTTTGGTAATTATTAATCATTTAACAGTAATGATTATCTTTGGGTTTAGTATGCCAGCGGGTGTAGCGTCCGGTCAGTAATATAGACGTCCATGATTCGATTCCCTCGGCGAGCTATAAAATCATCTTGCGGTTTTTCAGGTCCCCAGATGGAAAGGAGGAAATAAGGAATCTACAGTTCCATATTGTCCACATCCTTATTTTAGTATCATTTGTGACTCCTTTGTTCCAAAGCACAGAGTAGCCTATAATTGTCCAACTGTGTGCTTTCCTTGCCCTATTTCCTTTCCGATCTCTGCATCACTTGTTCTTTTCTTATCAAAGATGACATCAAGGTAAATGGACGAATTTACACCTTGACTCTTCTTCCAATCTTTAACCTACATTGTTTAATATATACTTGGATCAGACAGTAGAAAGTTTAAGTTAATCCAGGGATAAACGTACATCTTACAACCACACGCAAAAATATTCTGTTATTTGGTGATGAAGAGCGAAGATGCTCTGCAGGAGTCGACATACCACTTGAACCGTGTATGTGGAATACATAACTTTAAAATATTTCAAAGCAAGGCGAAGGTTATGGCCTTTCAAGAGAAACTCCCAATCCGTTCCAAAATAGTTGTTGGGGATAAGATTTTAGAGTAGGTATCGCACTTTGCTTTTCTTGGTTGTGAAAAAAGTTATAAACATGATGATGATAAGAATAGAAAAGTATATAAGTATCACACGATGTGTGGTACAATACAATAAACAATAAGAAACAAAACAAGAACTGATACTAAAATGAAGCTCTATAAAGTAATTGCGATACCTGTTCTTACATATGGTAGCGAAACATGGACGATAACTGGGAAAGAAAAGCAGCACATACGAACCGCTGAAATTAATTTTTTAAGGCACGTGTGTGGTTATCGTCTAAGGCTAAGGGATTGAATGCGTAATGAACACGTAAGGGTCGAACTGGGTATATTGTCGATTAATGATAAGATTGAAGAAAGAAAGCAGCAGAGGATGGAGCTCGTCTACAGAATGGAACACCGGAGGCTAGTAAAGCGCGCTGTAGACTACAAACCTGTTGGCAGAAGATCTGTGGGTAGGGCCTGGAAGAGATGGCTGCAGTGAAGACGGAACAGGCTATAAGCCTACACCGCGAAGTGACGACGACGACGACGACTCTTCCGTGTTCGAGAAGCCAATGTGTTGTGATATCATCAACAGTAAAATACTCAGTTTTCCGTGTTGGTGGTTAACCCCATTTCTCACATTCTTCCTCCAGTTTTCTCAGTATGTAAGTCACGTAATCGTTGTCTTCTGTAATCACAACCGGGAAGTCGACTATGTCCAATTGGATTCACGAATTTTGGCATTAACAGTAAATCGCGGAATAGGATTGTGAGTGCGTACGTAAGGTATAGGCCTATTTTGAATAAAATTGGTGCAATTTTTTTCAACCTTTACGTAAACATTTGGAATTCGTGGGAAATATGACACTCTACTTTTAAGAGGCTAGTCATATTAGGAAGGCTAGTAATATTATCTATTATCGGTTACCACAAATATGGTAATTCTTTTATCCCCACAGATAACGGTTATGTGAAGTAATTAATTAATTAAAAATAACAAAATGAATATTTTTCTTCATTTATTACAGTTACATGATCAAACACAAAGAGCTCAAATAAGTTCAAATAATGTCAGAGATAGAAGTAATAAAAATTACATGTGGCTAACAGTGCGGAAACGCGAAACCCGGGAAAATAAATTAAAGTTTCCTGGAAGCTTTGTGGCGGAATCGCACAGTGAAAATGATGTGAAAAGATGAAATCGTCGACCCGGAGGCATACCACAGCTGGATGATTCTAAGAAACAGCCGACACTAAACGGGCAGAGCGGCCAACCAGTCTAATTAATATATCAGAATCTGAAGTTTATTTTTACCTGTCGCAAATTAAAATAAAATGTAGAAAGTATTTATTTACGCAGTGTCACGCATCGTGAAACCATATGAGTTGTTCGAGCTGTAATTATTTTTAATATATAATTTTTCCTTATGGCTTATATATTTTTCTGAGAAAAGCCGTGTCTCTGTAGATGATTGTGTTCTGTTGAATTCTGTTCGGCGCGTTGTAGTGGCAGTGGCCTACAGTAGTATATTTCATATCCACTCAATTGTATAGGGTGAGGAGAAGAAGAAGAAGAAGAAGAAGAAGAAGAAGAAGAAGTCTTCACGAACGAAGTCAAGGAGGCTGTGAGCTGCCGCCGCCGGATACGCAATCTAATATCATACCGCTCACGTTCGCAGCCTCCCCCCTCCACCCTGAGTCGGATAGATCTACCCCTTCGCATAAGTTAACGTGTATATTTCCTACTACATTTTCATACTCTGCCTGCCACGGATCTCTCTTTTTTTTTTATTATTACACTCGTTCTTATCCTTTTTCCGTTTTCCCTTTCTCTTTCTCTTTGGCGACCGAAAGACTAAACATAGACTTAGAAAATATGATTTCGCAGCCTTGTTTTTGCTGTAAACAAGCAGCTCTGAGAAATGCCACTGTATACATAGTCCTCAGTTTTATTTCCTTACAGTAACGCATATGTGTACGCGCGGATGCGCACGCGCACACACACACACACACATCGTATTTTGTTACAGTTCGTTCTCTTGCTTTCTTGGAGATTTACATTACTCAGCAAACGGTAAACAAACTTAGACTACAACTTACTAAAGTCTATAACTGAAAAGGAATAGAATAATACAATTTTTAGAATTACAATATTTTTAGAATAATAAAATAAAACATTAAATATATAATAAATAGCTGACTACATAAACATTACAACAATCGAAAATGGAATCTATGTAAAATCGATTATCCGTTAACTATATTGTAAGCGAAACATTCAATTACAATTCAAACAAACCTTTGAATATACAGAATAATTTCTCTGAAACGTGCGACAGGTGAAAACAACCCTACTTGCAGTGTATTTATTTGAAGATATTAACTGAAAAGGAGTACACCACTACTATGAACTCAACTTACGAGTTTTTATTAAAAGGACATAACTCCCCCCCCCCCACACACATCGTAAAACCTGTAAACATCAATAAAAAGATAACGACAATCCGAAATATAAACGATTGTTCACAAAACACCACAGGTCATCAACTGAACATATCCAATTTCGGTTTATAAAAATATACCTGCTCCCCTTTCAATCAAACTGGAAATAATCTACCACACCCTCTTTGCTGGACGGCCAACACCTGTTTTCCCCTGTGGCTTATACGAATATAATAATACAGCCATTCGATCTTCTGACGTCTTTAAAATTTATCATGCTGTTTTGGTCTCTATTCTTCCAGTTTCTCATAGTTATCACATCTTCAGTGGAGATTTCTGTTTCCCGAGCCACAAAAATGTTGGTTGATGTTTGGTGGATTAGGTGTACCCACTTTTTTTATGTTACATCAGCAGTCGATGATGGTTCAGCTATTGAAACCATTGTCAACAGCGATATAATTTATAATATTTATCACTTTGGATACGCGTGTTTTTCAATTTGCATTTTCTTTGAGTACGCATGATTTCTCATATATTTCATAATTTTATCTATTACTTAATATTTACTAGAACTTATATATATATCATTTAAAAGTTCCGATCTTATTTTTAATTTGACATAAACAAGTTTACAATACTATTTTTTTATTAATTCAAAAAAATAAATTTTTTAAGTACAAAAAAAAGTTGTACATTAGTTTTGCATGAGTTTGCATTTATACATCTAACATAAAACCTACTTAAAATTAATTATATATCTAAATTAGATACAAACAAAATATAAAAAAGGTATTTGGTAATAATGACTTCACTACTTTCTTCAAAGTTTTAACAATTTGCTTTTGAATGAAATGTCCTGAAGCGTTAAGGTACACACAAGTTGCAGTCACATTCTTCACACATCCATCTAGTATCCTTTCTTATTCTTTTGACAGTTTCTTTTTTTACCTTCTCTGAGATTGTGTTCCAGGTAATGCAGCTCGCAGTTTTTATGTAATTAAATTTATACACGAAAAGCGCGGGGAACGTAATGTTGGGAAAAATCAGCCCCCCGCAACATATCCAAAATGTTAAGTCCTCACGAAATCATTTTTACCAAGACGAACCTAAGTCAGATACGAATAAAGTTATTATAAGCTGTCACTTTTCTGTGAGAAGGGGTGATGGGAGTCGGGCACGTATGTTTGTATCAGTGGCTGTTGGTTTCCTATAAATTTTTGGTCTTCAAATTATCCAACTGCTTAAATCTAAACAGTTTAACGTCTTGTCAATTTCAGTGCCAACAGTAAACTGAATGTTTTTATTGAAGCTTTTTAAAGCGTTCTTAAATGTCTCAGTCTGACTTGAGGTTCCGTTAAAAATTATAAACGTGCCATCTTCATAACGTGAATGAAATATGACGTTACCTTTGTGTACGTCTTTGTGTTTATGTACTAGTACATATGTCCATCAATTTCAAATTGACTTTTAATGCAATAGCAAACTGCTAATAACAATGAAATAATACTTCGTAATAACAAACACAGTGACGGAGTGATTTATAACAAAGAGTCAGTGTTGCCGTCTATCTTATCAAGAGGGAAAGGAAAATTTCCCTTGACTTGTTGACTTTTCCTCATGATATGCTACGACAATTACGGAACGTTCTCGAAGAGACGAGAGCGTCGTTGTACACGCTTCTCGACTAGCCCAGCGTGTGGTGTCTGTGTCAAGGCCGTCAACTCTCGTAGCACTCCAGACTGTTCGAGAGCACTTGTTACCACGCAAATTATGCTGGCATACCGCCAAAAGAATGGAAAATTATTCCGCGGGACCTACTATAAGTAACAGCGGCCGGCCTAGGATTTAGTTACACCTGGCGAGATTTTTGAGTACGGGTCAAGTGGTTAGTGCAAATTTATTATTGTGTTAAAATACACCGTGCAGAACTCTAATAATTGACATTATTATTGCGTGTGGACAAATTTAACTAGAATTACTGTATAAGAGTACCTTGTTAATTTCAAGGAGTTATTTGTGCCTTATTACAGCTGGTAATTAGTGACTTCATTGTTGTCTGTATTTTGTTTCCACTGTACAATACTACGATCCGTGAGACCGTTGTAACAATAATCATTAAAAGAAAACTCTGAGTGACAAAAGTAATAAAAGAATCTTACAAACCATACTACGAAACGTTGTTTATATGGAAATAAAGTACAGCGAATGACGGAAAGAGAAAGAGAAAAAATAAGAAGGAAAGAATGAAATTATCTACATGTAACTAAAATATGAGGATAGAGAAAGATAACATGATCCATGGTGATGACGTTCAGTGGTCACATGATAACTAGATAGGAATATACTTGAAATAAGACGACGCAATAAGCCTACAGTGAGTAGGCCTACAGAATTAGCCACCAGGATACAGTACGTCGTTGTTGTTGGGGGGGGGGGCATGAGAGTGTCTGGAGGTTTGCTGTTGCATATACTACTGAGGCTGTCAGTCAGAGTGGTGGGGGAGGAAGGGTCGGTGGAAGCAGCAGCCACAACCCGAGCAATTAGTTACAAGAATTTGCGCCTTTTCGGGACTCCGAGCACGTTCGAGACATCCTTGAAACTTGACTCGTGTTGCGGGCAGAGGGAAAGTGAGAGGGAGAACTAAAAATTGCATTTTAAACCAGTCGAGACGCTTCCCAACCTAAAGAGGATTACTCTAATGTATGTTGGGAGTTAGTTGTATAATTTTCTACAGTGGATAGTTTGTTCGCTAACAACATAATCTTCTCCACTGAACTTGAATCGACTTGTACAAAACGATTAACTTGTGAAATAAAATGATAAAGTATGTTGATAAAGAGGACCGATTGATATATATAAAAGTTTTGAATTGCATACACGTTAAAGATTGCCTGATAATGAAAACCAATTCGAATTATGGAAATACGTGGCTGAACGCGTTAGATCACTAATCATAATGTGATGTGCTTATAATATACACACACTTATTGCTTACTAATGGTACCTATAATCAGCGCCGGCGAGAGCGATCACGGGCCTCGGGGCTAAACATTTTTGGCCCCCCCCCAAAGAAAACTTACCAAAATCATTACTGTTGGATTGTTAATGGTTTAGGATTTATTAATTGACCCTACAATTCGTTATTCTTAACTTTAATCTTAAATAAATGGGTTTTACACTGTTAATAAATGGCCAGAACAAGATATGTGAAAGACCGTTATGCGCCGGGCCCGCTTCGGGACCCCGGGGCTCTGCCCGCCCCCTCTCGCCGGCCCTGCCTATAATCTCAATCTTCTATTGTAGTGTATTCATTGTTCATAACCTAAAGATACCATACATATGATTTATAATAAAGTTTTAAATTATTCACATTCTTAATTTCTATCGATTTCGGTCATACGTCAGGATACTTACACTACGCACGCGCGGTCACGATATTGCGAAACAGTTACGATTTACAGATAAAATGAATTCCAAAAACACTGATTAATGATCGTGAAACGTACGTTTGTGTCCAAAGTTTCTCGAGAACTGATTTTGTTGTGGAGTGTTTATGTTTACATTCAGGTCTATATATATTATATCAGCCGATTTGTTGATTTTCATTTTCCTGCAATACCTCAAATGAGATACGATTTTTGTAGTCCGTCATGATGTTCAATAGATTTTCGTGTTTTAGATCCATGTTTTTTTGTCCGTCTGGTGGTGTTTTCTCTATATTTAATTCTACGCGTTTCGGGACAGATGCCCCATCATCAGGAATATCCGTTGGTGAAGTTCGTCGATCATTAAAATATTAAAAACACTTTATATACAATTTATACACATAACAATAAATATAATATAAACATAAAAAATATACGTAAAATCCCCAAACTTGAGACACACGCGATATCAGTGGTGCGCACCACGATATGCTATAGTCGACTGCAGTGTTCATGTTATTATATGTCGTGCACTATGGACCTTGTTCTGTATTCTTATCGCTGTGTCGTATAATAGATTTGACTGGAAATTCAATTGATCGTTAAGGATGACTTCTTCTCTTTTTTTTTATTTTTGTAAGCCTTATATATTTCGTATTCTTCGATAGCATTCATATAATTTCCTTTTCTGCATATATTTTCGTGGTCTACAAAGTAGATTGTAGAATACACTACAATAGAAGATTGCGTTGGATCACTTTTCGGTAGCGATGGACACCTGAGTGAGAAACAGTTGGAACCCCTGTTAATGCGGGTTAATTTTTTTCTCATCTGCATTTAGGCTTTGCCATTCTAAGCGTAAATTCCACAGAAACGAAACCGTTACTGATACAAGCTATTACTTCAAAAGTTTATGATTTAGTAACCAAACCGTCACTCTCTCTCTCTCTCTCTCTCTCTCTCCCTCTCCCTCTCTACCCTTACGAACTGCACACCACCAACCCGCGACCAGTACGGTCACTTATCCAAGATTCTTCTTCTTCTTCTATCACGGACTAGGCGAATTACCTGTTCCGGTCTCAAAGAAATATATACACTTCGCCAACGATTCCCAGGTCTTCGAAGTATAGACTTCGCTGTCCAACAGGCTTGTATTGCTAAACCTCCTTAGGCAACCTGCCCACTGTAATCCTAATCAGATGAGCAATCCATCTCTCTTTGTTTTCTGCATTACGACTTGGATGTGAAAAACGTTCAACTCTTTATTAAATGTCTTCGTTATAGAGTAAATAGTTCGTTATGAGTTCGTTACATCTCTACTAAGGCGGCCGCTGTTGCTTATATATAGCCCGCAGAAGTTCCAGATTAGTTTTGCATTCTTCTGACGGCATACCGGCATAATTTGCATAGTTAAAGAGTTCTCTCGCACCAACAGTCTGGAAGCTACTTGAGACACTGCGGTCGGCAAGCCGAGAAACGTGTACAACTTTCACGTAACTGCGCCTGCCGACTAATCGAGACCTAACGTAATTTCCTATCAATCTATTTAAAATTTAAACCCGACAGTAAATGGCACTACCAAGTAGGCCTACGAAGACGAATGGATGGCTTGATCCAAATGTTTGACAATTATATAAATAAATAAATGAATAAATAAATAAATAAAAATTTATATTCGGTAATGTACTTGCTGCGCTTACACGGTCGGAGTCAATGTTGTTAAAATTCCTTCCTGCGCTGTTTGGGGATGGTCTATCGTTTTCTGGAAAAACAGACGTTTCGGCAGTGCCATCGACTACCATCATCAGTGTAAGATCAAGTACGCTAACGTGAAGTTGTATACTGTACTGCGGTCACGTTAGCGTACTCGATCTTACACTCATGATGGCAGTCGATGGCACTGCCGAAACGTCTGTTTTTACAGAAAACAATGGATCACAGCCGAACAGCCCGAGAAGGAATTTTAACAACATTTATATTCGGTTAATATTCAGATAAACCATTAGAGAAAACCACGAAAATATACAACTCAGCGTTTTTATATCACCGTTTTAACATTCACATACAGCGAGCATTTTTTTTTTATTCAATACTGACCAATACAAAGAATGCTCTCTCCTCCTATTATTACACGCACATATTAAAAAGCTTTTCACTTACCACGTGCGCTTACAATAAATTAACGCGGCCTTGTCGTATTGTCGGATTAAACTCGCCCCACTCCCCGCAAGAAATGTGGCCCCGTAACGAATGAATTCGCCGCCGAGGTGAGGTCGCTCTGGAATTCGAATTGGTTACGTTTGATATACGCAACCGCCGCCACACCGGTCGGAGAGCAATTATTTTCACGCCGGGGTTAATTATAAGTAAACTGCCCGCATTAGTCCCCGTGCCGACTAAAATTTACACGACTTCGTTACACCGCAATAAAATACGATTCGCCCCCGTTATTGCCCAGGTGAGCCCGCAGCCTAACAACAGCTACACCACACACACAACACAACGTGAGAATATTGTACACGATTATCGGATACAAACAAGTCTAATGATCTTCTTCTTCTTCTTCTCTTCAAGGATTATGCTATATAAACATGTTCCGGCACCCATCTCATCCTCGGACGGCCCACGTCTCTTCTACCAGTGGCTTTATAGTTCAGTGCCGCTTTCGGCAATCGATCCTCAGTCATCCTTTGCAGATGATCCCACTATTGTCCTCTGTAAGTTGCAATAATTTCATTTCTTCCTCTACTTCGAGTTCTGCTCTGATATCCTCATTCCTTATTCTATCTTGCAATGTATAATTTAAAGTAGCCTATTCCGAAGGAACTGCATTTCAGCACTCCGAATCTTGCCGCATTCATTTTTGTCGTGACCCACACCTCACGCGCACAACTCAACGTGGGTATTGCAATTGTCTTATAAAATTCAATCCTTGTGCTGTGTCTTGTTTAATTTCTAAGATTTATATGAACCGTTGCACAAATATTCCTAAATTTATTTATCTTCTCTTTATTATCATATTCAGATTCATAGCTTACTGCACAGCCGAGATATCTGAAACGACTCACTTGTTCTAAAGTGATGTTTTTTATAATGTTCTAAAGTGATGTTGTTTATAACTATCTTAGTTATCACTGGGTAAAGGCCTTTAAAGACCATGGTTTTGGCCTTTCTTACTGAAATTGTCTGTGAATACTCTCTTCCCACTTCTTGTAATTGAAACATAGCTCTTTGTAATCATTCTCATTTTCTTTAATAAGAACTATGTGAACCGCATATAGCAGGGAACCCATACAAATTGATTTATATGTATTCCTGAAGTCACTCTGGATTTCAGTGCTCTCAACATGTCGTCAGAGTATATATTAAACAAGGTTGGAGAAACACAGCATCCCTCTACCTAACTACCTTATTTACTGGAATGTGACCTGAGAGCCTACCATTCAGATACAGATGTACTTTTGTAAAGGATCTTAACTGAATTTATTTAATGCTGTGGATATCCTCTTCTATTAATGCTGTGGATATCCTCCTCTATTAATGCTGTGGATATCCTCTTCTATTAATTCTGTGGATATCCTCTTCTATTAATGCTGTGGATTTCCTCTTCTATTAATGCTGTGTATGTCCTCTTCTATTAATGCTGTGGATATCCTCTTCTATTCATAATACCGGACTGTTCGACATCGTCGGCAACGTCTCGTATCCCACCATCGGAGATTTTCTTCAGGTCGCGAAAAAAGTGACAGCGTTACAAAAACAGTTACGACAGATCTTAGGCCGAACGATACCTCACACTTTCTTCGGGTAAAACTAGGTTACCTATTACAACGATCATATACATAAATGTAGGCGTATCGGGCCTCACGTTCAAGGGCGACAGTTTTATACAACACTACAACTGCAAATATAAATTTATTTGTGTTTGCGGAGCCCCACGATCTTGGACGCCAATTTATGCAACAGATTTATTATATAATTTAAATTTGTGGAGCCCCACGTCCAGGGCGACAAATTATATAACAATATAACTCTGTACGTAAGTTGTATAATTTATGTTGTATATGTATAAAGTTACATGTAATTTAATTTGAATAGCCCCACAATCTTGGAGCGACAAATATGCAACAATACAACTTTGTAAATTTAATATAATTTAAATTTGTGATGCCCCACGTTGGAAGCGACAACTTATGTAACAATACTTCACATACTTGCATAACTACAATTTAATTCGGGTTTCAGGAGTATCTGTAATAAGAACTCGATGTAACATGTAACGGTATTCCAAATTTATTTGGTACTAATAAAATTGTGCGCATGGCACTTTATTCGAATTAAAACATTCGTTATTACTTTGTTACTATACCGTAAGGCTTACTCTATATACATCCTTACTGACTAAATATTCTATTCTACTGATCATTTTATTAAAAAATATCATTTCCTGACTAATCTGTCAATTAGTGTGCTTCGAAATATCAGTGTTTAAATATCTTTTTAGATATTGTAATGGAAACTCAAAAATATTAATAGTTACTGAATTTATCTTTCTTTTATCAGTACTGATTTATAAAACGCTAATTTTTTATTTAAATGCTTTGCATTATTTTCATTTCAATATTAATTTGAGCTCTTATTTACGTTAATCTTACTTCAATAACATCTATGATTCTAACTCTCTATATTTACAATAAACATTGGCTCTTACTTTTAAATAGGACAAGAATGTCTTTAATTGTCTTTGAGTTAATTGTTCGATTAAGAGATAAATAAGTTGTTTATCACCTTATTGTCGTCAATCATACTCAATCATTGGATCCATCTGTAATCGTCCTCGTCTCGAACTCAGCATCGATTCCTCTTGTCCAGCATCGCTCCTCTTGTCCAGCGTCGTTTCCTCTAGACTTCAGTATTGTTTCTCTTGTCCCGCGTCGTCTCTCTCTTGTCCAGCGTCGTTTCGCTCTCTGGAACTAAGTCGTCAGCTCTGTCTGTCTGTCTGTCTGTCTCTCTCTCTCTCTCTCTCTCTCTCTCTCTCTCTCTCTCTCTCTCTCTCTCTCTCTCTCTCTCTCTCTCTCTCTCTCTCTCTCTCTCTCTCTCTCTCTCTCTCTCTCTCTCTCTCTCTCTCTCTCTCTCTCTGGAACTTCTTCTCGTGCTGTTTCGGACGTCAGTTGATCTTCTTATGTGGATTTTGTTACTAATTAAAAATTGCTTGTTTTTATAATCCAGTTACATAACTGTATGTAACTGGAAGGACGAAACTATTTACAAAAGATTTAAATATTTTGTGCGGACGGGCAGAAGTTCCCGCTGCACTGCGTGTGATCGAAAAAAAAGAACAACTGTAGCGTGTGTCCTATTTATATCCACGTCTTGGTCAACACCTGCAGTTGTACGAAATCGACATGTCTGAAATTGTCTCTGGGTTCAGTCCCCCCACTCCTTGTCAATTTCGCTATTTCTTATATTTCTGCGAATTGCAGAGTCCTATAAGTATACTCTTATACTCATCTTACAACTATTTTCACTACACATGTTCACTGTATTTTTGGACATTGCAACTTAACCCTTTCGCTCTGTACACAGTTATTTCACCACTACACTCGTACGGTGTGTCCTTTTCACGTGGTTTTTGTACACAGTATTTATTTAATTTTATTACATTTTATTGTGTTTTTGGATTTTACTCCTTATTTATAGTTTATGAATAATTACGGAAAAACAGTAATTATGCAATTATTCATCTTGGGGTGGTAAACTCGCCTGCATAGACCTGCGTTACACACACATGCAAGATACTGGTGTACACACTTACAGTTACATTTGTGTGTGTGTACACGTCGATTCAGGTCGAAACACCTGTTCATATTTTTGTCTGAGCCAAGCTTGCAATCCCTGACATGCTTATTTCTAATACATTATTAATTATTTACAGTTTATTAGGTATATTTAAATTTTTATATTCAATGCTCAGTACATCACTTATTTGTACTGTCGCACTATATAACCTCGGGGACTAGATCTCAGCCAATCACAGAGCCTACAGATAGTACAGATAACAGATAACATTCGTCCTGAAGGGTAGGTATAACACTTTACGTCTTTTTGGTTTATAAATGTCTTCGCTATTATCCAACAAATTAATTTCTCTGGGGTTAGAATGGTATTATAATTTAGATATGTGTTCCCTGTAGAAGCGCATAATTTCTTCTCTTACAGTAGAACACTTTAGGTCTCGGTGTATAGAATTGTTACAGACAAACCATTGAGCGTCGACTATTGATCTTAAGAGTATTGGACTGAAAGCGCTGTATAATCTCTATGTTGCTCGTAGCAGAAGTACCCCGAAGTTGAATACCGTAGTAAGTCCATATGTCCATTGAATGGCGAAAAGCATCATGTTTCTTCAGGACAGCGCACAAGGCGCTTATCACAATGCAGAAATGGGACCAGCTAGGCTATAAAGTGACTGACCGTCCCTCTTATTCTCCGGACCTAGCTCCACCGGACTTTTTTCTGTCCCTAAAATTGAAAATGGACTTGAAAGAAACACATTTTGCAAACAATGACGCTGTCATTGATGCTGTAACACGTGACTTCAGGAGAAAGGCAAATCATTTTTTTTCCAAGGGTTACAGTTGTCGCAGAACCGCTGTCGAAGTATATTGAACTGCGATGAGAATACACTGAATAAATTGGTATCTGGCCCCCCTTCCATGTTAGGAAATTTTCAAATCCCCTCGTAGAAATCGTCAGTTAGTGTTGAGAAAAGTTAGGTTTTAACCTTAAAGAGTTAAAGTTACAGATTTCAAAAAAAAAGACATCAGGTAGATAGAGAATTTTTGTGAACTTACTTGGATACTTGACCCCCTAATACCAGTCGAATACCACACAGCATTTACAGTACCTGAATTCACAATTAGTCAGTAATTATCGGGCGTCGTGGGGGTGGGAGGAGGTCGGGTCGTTATACGCCAACCCTTAATGCGGTGAAAATAAAAATTACTCACTTCGCGTCGTGTCTGCTTCGCGTCGAGGAAACGCTGGATATCGCCCAAGAAAATAAAATTATGTGGATTACAAAATAAGAAGGGTTAAGAGACAGAAAAAAAGTATGAAGAAAAAAAAGATCCGCGAAGAAAGAAGACGGAACAACGGAGCAGAGCAGTAAAATTTAAGAGCGCCCGAGAAGGCTAAGGGTAATAACAGTTGAAGTAATTCAATTGGTTGTGTCAAATTAAGAAGGGGATGAAGACGTTTCTCAAAGAAACTACGTTAGCTATTTACACTGAGGGCGGATAGCTGTGCGCATCTAACCTCCACCCAGCAACCCCCTCTGTCTACCTTATCTATCTTTTTCTCTCAATTTTTTTTTATTTATCTCACTATATAAAAATCCTCACCGTCGAAAGAAAGTTGTCTTTAATCGCTTTTCTAAAATTTAATTTATTGCAGTGACTAAAGTAATGAAATTTTAGAATCCATTATTATAGCGACGCCGACGTGCTGTATCATATAATCTAATTGAATTAATTAAATGGCCACTAGCCACCGGTGTTGGCAATAAATTTCGCTTTTTCCGGAAACGCGGTACAAAAAGACGTCGACGCCGGCTCTTGGCGTGTTTCTATTATTCTTTAAAATTAAATTAATAAAAACTGTCATTTTATTCTTTCGCATTCAGAAACCACCTTTCCCTCCCCCATTGTATCACGTTTTCACGATAATTTCACTTTTTATTAGTATAGAAGCGTACAAACTTTCTTTACGAAACGAGAGATTATTATGAGTATACTCGACAGGATTGCCCAGTATCGGCTGAATTGGTGGGAACTTCTTTGCGGAATGGATGACTGCCGCATCCCCAAACAACTATGGAACTATAAGCCGAGGCGACGTCCGATGAAGCGCTGGAGTGACCAGCTCTAATCTTTGCCTGTTTGAGACCGGAACAAACCATCCTTAGTTTAATCCTTGATGATGATGATGATGATGATGATGATGACGACAAGAGTTTGTCAGCATCGAAATAAAAGATTTCTTCATCTTCGTCATCCCCATCGGGTGTCGAGGTTTTCGAGAGAGCTCTTCATATCGTCCTGTCCAGTGCCAAAACCCTGGTACGGGCCCAAATTGCTCCTCTAACTTCTACGCTGTTCTTGATGTTATCCTCCCATTTCGTTCTGGGCCGTCCTCTTCATTTTCTGCCTTCTGATTTTGCCTCCCATGCCCGTCTCGGGCACCTTTGCTCATTCATCCTACAGACTTGGCCAAAACAACGCAGTTGCGAGCTTTCAATTTTATCATTTAAAGATAATATCTTGAAATTCTTTCGGATGTCAACGTTTCTCGCCATATGTCTATGAATTTTCTTCTTAATTCTGAAGTAAAAGACAATAAGTAATTAAACTGGATACCTTGTTTTAGTATATGCTGGTTTTTTGGCGCTAAATTCTTTAATATATGCAAGCGAGACATGGGTGCTGAAGTTGGAAGATATAAAAAACCTTGGTGTTTTCGAGGCGACAACTCTTAGAAGAATTTACGGACCAGTGTTAGACAGAGAGATGTGCAGGATAAGAAAGAATCGTGAGCTAAGAGACCTTTATGGAGGAGCGGGCATAGTTGCGGCAGTGAAGGCACAAAGGTTGAGATGGTTGGGGCTTTTTAAAGATATACGCAAGTTTGCACCAAACAACCTTGGATCATGACCTTACACCCCGGCAACCCGAAGTTCTAATATTGACTAAGTTCCAGCATAGCAATGAGATTCACTAAAAACAACCCCCAGAAAACTGTGGATTAACACACATTCGAAATCCAGGTCTCAATGTGTTAACTGATAAAATTTATGTGTCATGGTAATAAACAGAGATTTTCCTAATAAATAGTTCTTAAATAATGATTAATTTGCAAGACAGAAAGAAACTTAATTTAAACCGATCGGGTACATTTGTGTACAGCGCACACAGCGCGCGCGCGTGTGTGTGTGTTTACACGGTATTGCGGATCACGCTGAGGAGAAGCAGTTGAAGAGTTCTTATTGCTCTGGCAGTGGAACTTTTCAAAGTCAACAAATGCATATCCGCCAAATGGCAGTACTGTAGGCCTACAACACAATAGCTGCTGCAACTTAGCGCCGCTGTGCTGTGCTCATGAATCCAAACGCAAACACAAACTTTGCCTGTCAGTTATCCGTTCCATTGTCAACAAGTGAAACTTTTTAATACGCAAACTGCGAGAACCGTCTGCTGTCGAAGAAGATATGATCCTTCCTAAGTAAATGCGTACTGTACTTTGTGTGTGTATTGCTCACATATAGTGGGCTTCGTCTACCAGTATAAGAACTCATAGGGGAGACAATAACCAGCGTGTATACTATTTCCGTTCTCAGTTCAATCCTGATGTAAACAAACAGGCGTGGCACATCCGAAACGCTGTTTTCTTCTTGAATTAGAGGCGTGTCACTCTGACAGAAGATGTACAGGGTAAATGCAACAGGGTACATACAACATTGATACTGTATAAACACTTGTAAGTTGTAATAATTTGTTCTGACCAAAGTAAAATTTGTGAGACTGTGTCAGACCGACAGTGAAATATTTTATATCACCATTTGATGGCTTATTTTATTAACCGTTATAAAATCGCAACAAAACACAAAAGTATAGTTTGTTTAAAACGAAAGTATAATCTGTGATAATTACCAGTGGTACTGCATATTACCAGTTGCTCTCAGAATGTAATTCAGTGCCTTCCATATATGTGTCGGGACTTCTATTATCACCTGAGTCAGCGTTATTATTGATAAGACTGTCCACAGCAACGTCGGTACTGTGTGCCAGTTGCTATAGCTTATCTTCTTCCTTGATTATATGATGGATACAATGACGTCACTTGTCCGTCGTTGTTTCATTTACCGCCTTCTCTATCAATTGTTTTATATCAGACAGTTTATATGTTATGTTGTGACGGGCAACGCATCCTTTCAACTGGCTCCATATACATAACCTACAAGAGAATTTAGAATACAGAAATAAGGAGGACGTCTTAAAACGAATGCCCCGATAACTCTGACACGACTGTACAGACATTCTGCACATGCGCGTAATACTTTACTGTGTGAGCAATGTCAACGCCCCTGACCAACAGCGTTTCAGATTTTCCACGTGGGTTTGTGTACGACAGGATTGGACTAAGAACGGAAAGAGTATATTTATCTTGCTTTCTCGGCCTCGTGCACTAGACTCCAGTAGACAAGGAACTGTACCTTTAGTATATTTTCGACGTATATAATATGCGGTTGTATCGATATATTTCGAGAGAGAGAGAGAGAGAGAGAGAGAGAGAGAGAGAGAGAGAGAGAGAGAGAGAGAGAGAGAGAGAACATACAGTTCGTTATATTATATGGAAACATCTACTTCCCCTGCATCCGTCTATGCGATTTGGCCTCCACAACAATCCTGTATCATATTACATAAACTGTAATCAACGACTAATCTACTCTTTACTTGTAAAAGCCTATCAACTATATTCTTTCATTGTTTCTTGTTTTTATTCCCCTCGTATGTTTCGTTTTGTCTTCGTTTATTGCAACTTCAATGTTTGTCCGTTCTTCCAATTTCACAAATGTTTCCATAGTCGCATTTTAGTCGTGGCCCAATATAACGACTTTATCAGAGGTAGTATCACCAAAATATCTGCTTTTAGTAATTAAATGTCCATATCCAATCACCTTGTAAGTAGCATATGGTTCGTACCAGTGGTAGCGTAAATATGAGCTGCTCCTGTGGGGGGATGAGACTAGTTTCGTGGGAGGAAGGGGGGAGGCTAGCTTCAAGGTTGGACTCCTCATTTTGAAGGAGGAGGAAGAGGAGGAGAAGAAGAAGAAGAAAATAATAAAGACAACACGCCTCTTCAGGTTATCTTCCACGACATACAGCATACAGGAAATTTTCAGGCGCGGCCAGAATGGGTTACACGGTCGTAAAAACCGCTTCACGCATAAAGAAGAGGGTTTGTCCTGTTCCACAAAACCTCATTGCGGTGGTGACTATCAACTGGAACAAAGTCGGGAATGCTTGTTACGTAATTTACGTCATCAGGTGGCAGCCATTTATGTCTGTCTGTAGACACAAACAAGTCATCATCATCATCATCATCATCTTCACAACACGGCTGCCTGTTCCGCCTTCAAAAGACCTCCAGCCATCTCTTCCTGGGTCTACCCACACACTGTGTCTTATAAGTTTGAATTTCCAGACTTGTTTCGCTGTTTCCTGTCTGGAATCTGGTATTCTTTCTAAGTGTTCTTTCCACCGTTGTTTGTAATCTTTTAGTTTTTCATTCAAGCTAAAAACTTGTAGGCTTAACTCTTCATTCTTTATACGATCAAGTTTGGAAAACCTTTTAAATCCTCTTAAGGATTCCATTTCCGAGGCCTGTATTTTACTGTCTTGTTTCTCGGTTGTTGTCCATAATTCACATCCATAGGACTGTGCAGGGACTGCCATAACTTTGTATCTCAACGTAACCTGTACGTTTGATAGTCTGGAACTTACCTAACTTAATATTGTAACCTATAATTTTATTATACGGTTACTTCTTATTTAAATGTTAGTTCTCACTTCGGATTCGTTCTATTTATAACACTTATTTGTGTTACTTTTGTGTTATGTTGTGTGCTCTTATTTACATACACCGCCCGTTGGAAGTGTCAACTTGTAACATAGATAAATAATGTAGCAACTAACTCGCACTGGAGTCGTCGATTTGTAATTATTAATGTGTTATGTTGAACGGCGAATGTTTTTGTAATTTGCCGCTTGCTCCCACTATACCGCTCGTTTCCGTGACGTCACTCAACGTTGCCAACTGTCGTGTCCGCTGTAATCTGTGAATTTATATCCTAAATGGAACAGCAATAATAACGACGCAAATATAACATCAAACATATATCCTTTATTCAGAAAAAACACTGGTTAACTGTTTCTTAAATTTGATTAGGATAATCACAATTGTGGCGCAAATTATACGTCTTCTTTTTACCAGTTGGTAGTAGTAAATATTCAGTATTTTTTTCAGACCAAAACAATGCTTCCGTTACTGTTTCTATTAAAAATAAAGTATCTCAGGGCGTATATGGTTCGGGGATTACATTTAAACAAAATATTATTCTATAAATCAAAATACAAGTTTTACAATTAAAGGATATTACAATGTTAGAGTGTAACGTGCACGCAGGCAGTCGTATAGTGATTACTAGTTAGAATAGGTTATGTCCAGTTTAGGTGTTTGATAATTATTATGCAAATCAAAGGTTCTTGTGGTGTTTGAAAAGGTGTCAATCTCAAATCGTGTTATTAGTGAGTGTTCTTAGTGTTGGTGTGATATGGTGTCTGTAGCTTTAGTTGATTAGTATTTAAAAGTCGTATATACTAATGTGGGTGTTGATACACAATATAATAAAATGTCAAAATCACCAAATCCTCTTCTTTGTATGCTTCCTGGTTGAAGATAGGGCCCACGTCCACTTCAGATCTTCTTCCTGGTTCTTGTGTCTTCTATTTCATATAATGGGTGTTCTTCTGTTGGTGTAAAAAGTTCGTGTTGTGTACCTCTAACTGTATTAACATGTTTGTATCGTTTTTTCACAGTTTATTTTATATTATGTAGGACGTTTTACAAACGCGTCTATCCGCTAAGATCGTTGTCAAAGAAGTCTCATTTTATTTATCCGAATTTTCTGGTTGCTAAGGGTAAACTTGGAATCTGGTTGGTTGATTCGGATATACATTGTCATATACTTTCATTATTTCAAAATCTAAATTTGTTCAAAACCTTCAAATTAATATTCCTTTTCTGTACTGAATGGGAATTTAAAACCATTATCAGCATTATTTTGATCTTTACATTTGTTACATTTAGACACTAAACATGCCTACTTTTACTTAAGAACTACAGATGTTGCAATTTTGTTATTTGAAATTTTCTTAAATAACTTGAGATGTATTATTTTGTTTCTATATTCGTTGTGTACACTATTAACTATAAATATATTTATCCTTTCACATTTGTTTTACAGAATCTCTAACATTATTATCTAAAATTTACAAAAGTTGATTTTACCTGGCCTATGTACTGGTGTTATTTTCATCACCATGTTTAAAACCTTTAACAGTTAAATTATCTTTTAACAATCATAAAAACTGTTTAACACCTAACATTATTTTAACAAAACAAAAGATATACTATTCTATTAGTTTAAATTCATGCCCACCTGGCTATGATTTTACTGAACCTTTGCACAAATAAACTGTCTTTTTACTCAAACTGTACAATTGTTTGACACTTAGCAATAACATCTTTATATAGTCTATTTTGCTTTGCCAATCAATTTATCACTGTTTAACACCAGTTCTATGGTTATATTTGTTAACATAAAAAAATGAAGTTAATATCATTTAATTGATATTCTTTTAAAACAACTGTTTCACCTGCTACATACAAAAAACAACACAAATACCATGATAATAAAACAATGTGCTAAAACATAATAACATGCACATTTTTATAAAATAAATTCTGCACTAATTAATTAGACTTTTGTCAGTTAATTCATTAATTACTCTGACACTGTCTATGTTATGCTTCACATTACTTGTCACTATATTTGTCGTTTACCCTATTCACTTAACACTTAATAGGTTGTATTTGTAAACATACTTATTGGGTTTTATAGGGTTTTACATTTTATTGTCATTAAAAGGATTTCACTCTTGTTATAAAAATGTTATTGTGAACAAGTTATTATTTGTTGTTTACTGGACAATCTTATGAACACTATTTGTTACAATTAGTTGTATGGTTCATGTATCTATAATAATGTGTGTTATATTTTCATTACATCATTTAAATTAATCATTTACTAATATTTCTTTTACATAATATTACATGTTTGGGCCTATTATCTCTCAATTTGTATTTTGATTATCTTGATATTATGATACTTTGAATGAAACCATTTGTTTCTTTATAGTACTGGTTTATAAGCCGTCTGTCTTTATAATTCTTTATTTGGTCATTATTGAAAGTTCATGTCATAATTGGGGTTGAAGGTATTTTGCATCACTTAGCCTAAATCATTAATTTGGGTACGGTCAGTTGTCTTACTAGTCAGTCTAAAATGGTTAGTCGTTCCTCTTCATTATCATCTTGGAAGATATTGTTCTCTTTGTTAGCTTCTTAACCAAAGTCTTCATTAAATCAGGTACGATATTAAGTTGTTCTAAATGTAATGTTACAATATCAATATCGCAATTAGACAAGTCATGTGATATGATATCCTAGCAGACTTGTTTCCTATCTCAACAAGTCATCTGCTAATTAACAAAATTGTCATCTGCTATTTCGGCTACGTTCGGCCGAAAATAGCGATTCACTCTTCGTATTTGAAGAACTTGGCACTTGCCGCGTCTGGACAATTAATCTACAGCAGAACGGAATGTATATAATTTAAAACCTAAGCCTTGATGTTAATATCAATCTCCCCCATACCGAAGGGTTGTTGGCCTATTATCAGCTGATTAATATCTCGTTACAGGAAAACATGATTGGTAACTTGGAGGGCTTATACTGTACATTGGATGCGTGGGGGCGAGGGAAGATGACAGGAGCCAGTCTGCGAAGAAGGGGAAGTGGGACGCTAAACTCGACGAAAGGGAGCAGAAAGAATGAACAACGCTGCGCTGGCTGAGGGAAGGAAGGAAGGAACGTTATTTACGCTGTAAATCATATCTAATTTATTGCCGCGTTTATAATCAATAAATTCTTTACTAACGTCAGGTTTACGGGAGAGGAACAGCATCGTTCCTGTGTAATGTAGGCTAATACAAAACTGCGCACATCAGCGGAAACAAGCACATTTCCTCACGCGGTGTGAGGAAATCTGATCGAATTAATATTCAAACACGCATTCTGTTATTTGAATTAAAATAAACAGAATCTCCCACTCTATTTAATATACGAAGGTCTATTGAAATGTTCGCGGAGCCACATCTATAGCTTAGCGGTAAAACTAAAATTTTTCGTGTGCTGCAAGATTTGCATTTTATGTGAACTCCTGTTCGTTTAAACTCAAGTTTCCCCCACTTACCGTTGTTTCTGAAGACGCAGTATGTCCTAACACATTTACAATTTCGTTTTGATTTTCCATAGACGCTAAAGAACGTTTTTAACAGAGAATTCATCACAACACGATGTTTGATTTTGTGCATTATAAAAACTCGCGTGACAGGAAAATTTCAAACAGCTGGTAAAAAGTGAATAAATTTACAGATATATATGGAAATTAACAGGTGTTCACGCGAAATATACGTCTTGCAGAACACGAAAGATTTTAGTTCTACCACTCAGCTATAGATGTCGGACCGCTAACTTTTCATCTGACCCTAGTACAGTAAGGATATATAGACGATGTTGTGCGACAATGGAAGGAAAAAATAAATCCCGGAATTAAATTGACACCATCCAGTCAGTGTATCAATACATTGTTATTCGCGGATGATCAGGTTGTTATCCAAAAAACAGAAAAAGATCTCCACAGTTAGCAGTTTTCCACTTGAGTCAAATATGCAAAGAATATAATCTTAGAATATCAGCCCAGAAAACAAAAGTTATGGCCTTTAGAGGAAAACATCCAATACGTTCCATGATAATTATAAACAATCAGGGTGTAGAGCAAGTATTTCATTTCAATTATATAATAATTAGACTATTATTAGAATATAATTCTAATCTAATCTCATTAATAATAATAATAATTGTATTATGTTTCTGTAATATAATAGACTAGAAAGTTCACGTTGGCGAATTAAGCAACTTTACACCGCTTGTTAATGAAACAAATCCCATGATATTACGCGAGTATCGTCGTCGTCGCCCGGATATCATCCTATTAGGGACTTGTTTCTAAAATGAATAATTTATACTCGCGCTAGGAATGTTTACGGCTGAAGTAACTTCTCGACATGGAATGGGCGCAACCGCGTTTAATTCTTAATATCCAGTATTAACGTTCCCTGTACAAACAGCCGGCAACTTTATTGACAAGACTACAACCGGACGCGCGCTACATACGTTTTTTGCGAGTGTTAAAAAAAATCACTTAATCGTACTTCAAGGCCTCTAGTTTGAGGTGTCTCTCCAAAAACCATAAAATATCCGACCATGTCCCAGATCGTTTTGTACTCAGCAATTTTAGTAAGGTTAATATATAGATCATAATCGCTAACTTGTTGTTTAGTTAGTAGGCTACTATTATGACGAAACGCTATCGAACAGTCGAGAGTTTCGTTAAAATTAATTCCCGGTCTGTTTGGCCGTGGTCCATTGTTTCTAACTAAATCAGTCGTTTCGACAGTACCATCGACTGTCATTATCAGTGTAAAAATTCAATAAAAATTCAAGCTGTACTAACGTAGGGTGCTACATGTTAGAGACCGCAGTAGTGTGGTTAAGGCTAGTAGTCCCGTGAACACCACTCATACTTATAAATTCTTTAAGTGTCACGATGCAGTCATAAATCAACAACCAGCCAATCAGAAAGAAGAACGTATATTAGAGGGTCGGAACACACCACGCAAAAGAGTACTTAATGACAGGTTTTCACCCCGCCGATTCATAAAGATCGCAGCATTTTCTGGATCTGGACTTTCTGGAAGATAGCCACGGGACTGCAAAACTTGACCACTGTACTGTGGTCTCTAACGTGTACCACCCTACTTTAGTACAGATCGAATTTTTACACTGATGATGGCAGTCGATGGTACTGTCGAAAAGTCTGTTTTAGTTAGAAACAATTGACCACGGCCAAACAGCCCGGGAATGAATATTACCAACATTGACTGCGGCCGTGTAAGCCTACAACGTAGTGGAGAGTGTCGTCCTACATGTCTCTCGGCTAGCCGGGCGGATGGGTGTCTCTGTCAAGGGAGTGGACTAACGTACAATCTAGACCTTTCGAGTTCTTGTTAGCAACACAAATTGTGGAACATTTTTCAGGAACACCTGCAAGCTATATATAAGCAACAGCTGCCGCTTAGAAGTCACTTACGTTGGGCGATCTATCAAGTGCAGATCAAGTGATTGTTGTGGAAAGTGTATACTGTGTTAAGAACTCTTTATAGTTGACACTATTATTGCGTGTGGACAAACTTAACTTGAATTACTGTATGAGAGCGTCTTGTTGATTTCAAATTGTTATTTGTGATTAATTAAAGCTGGTAATTAGTTATTTCATTGGTGTCTGTATTTTTGTTTCCACTGTACAATACGTGAGACCGTTCTAACAATATATTCTCTAACTCGTAATTTTGTTAATAGAGTAGGTGCGTGTCTTATAATAAGGCTTATAAATAAATATTGTAGATCTAAAAGATATTGGTTACGACATCACAGAACAATCTACGTGTTTGTCGAATGTGCCAGAAGAATCTCGCTCTACTGTGTGTGGCGTACGTGCTTGTAGACGCATTTGCGAGAGTCTTCTCGACGCCGCCAGCCGTGCGGACTGTGTCAAGGCCGCAGTTAATTACGTAGTTCATACGGACGCTAAGACGCAATTAGGAATCGTCTAGATTTTCGGCGGCTATAAATACAATTACTCAGGGACGCTTAAGTCAGTATTAGTGCGATATAGGCCTATTTACAGAGCGGTTCGAGTTATTACTGTGCGCGTTCAAGTGGTTATCAGTTAAGTGTTGTGTTTTATAATCGGACGGTAACTGTAATACAATTGTGTTTAATTTTAGTGGACATTTTATTTCGTGTGAACAATTTTTATTTGATTTGTTGTAGAGACTGTGTTGTTAATTACGAACTGTTAACTGTGAAAATTAAAGCTGGTAATTAGTGACTTAATTGGTGTCTTGTATTTTGTTGTTTTTCACTGTACCTACGACGATCGAGTAGACCGTCGTAAAATATTATAATATTTGTAAAATAACAAAAGAAAGTTGGAATTTTCTTAACAATGACACTCACTCAACATTTGCTAAATAACGTACGGTATTTGCAGCATAGGCATACTTCACGTCGGTTTACTGGAAAACGTTTACACGCAAAGAATTTATAAAATATTGTTACGCAATACGGAACGTTCTGGTACTATGGAAAACGTTGTTCTACGCATTTCTCGTTTAGCCCAGTACGTGCTTGTTTCCGCCAAGGCCGCGCCGAAGTATCCTCTAGAACTTGTTTTCGAATACTTGTTAAATACGCATATTATGGAACCTGCAACTATAAATAGGCAACACCTGCCGCTTAGAAGTCAGTTTACGTTGGGCGATTTGTCAAGTGATATCAAGTGGTTGTGTGTTATAATTAGTGTGGAATTCTTTACAGTTGACTGTATTATTGCGTGTGGACAAATTTAACTGGAATTATTGTACGAGTTTATTACATATTGTTATATGTGATTAATTAAAGCTGGTTATTAGTGACTTCATTGGTGTGTGTATTTTGTTTTCCACTGTACCATACGACGATCAGTTAGACCGTCGTTACAATATATTTAGGCCTATAAAATTATTGAGAAGAATCCTGAATTTCTAATTTATCCTAAGAAAAATAGGTAGCCCAGCCTTCAAGCTAATCTCATGCCCCACCCCCCACCCCAAGGAAGTAGCTCAAAGTTAAGCCATTGGTTCTCTCGCTCAATTTTGGTTTGAATTTTGTGAAATAGGCCTACACTGCATTTAGGCAACACTGGATCGTATACAGTAATTAGTAAAAAAAAAAATTATTTAAGTATAACCTCTTATGACAATGTTATTAAATTCACAAAATGTAAAAACAAACTTACCGTTCAGGTCCTACACGTTAATTCAGGTAAATGTTAAAAAAAAAACGTAAAATTCAATCTTAGTTTCAATAGTAAAAATGACACAAGTGAATTGTCTTACGAAAAACTAATTCTGTTTAGAAAAACCAGTCGCTATATCATCGTTTGTATTTAAGCATAGGCCTACACTCATAATACCGTAGACAGTATGGTTTATCTAGGAAACGTCAATGTATTCCGACCCAATCCACTTTGTGCATTCCAAATTCTATTTTCTTTTATTTATTTGTTTATTTTTTGCACAGAACCTTATCTCTTTTCTTTAGCTGTCTCGCTGTTTTGTTTCAATAAGCCTTTCTATCTGTTTCCATAGGCTATGCAATATTTATTTCCCGTTTCTACTCAATTTTGTATCTTCTTCCTTTTACTTACATTCGATTTATATGGTAATCGTTTATTAAAGATTCTTTCTGCTCTCTTCCCTTCCCGTCCCCGTCTGCCTCGGTGGGGGAACGCTATGTCTGCTCTCTCGAGTTGTTTTCCATTACCTATAATAGTGCTTGATTTCATTCTTATTCGCCTAAACAAATGGGCTTTTTTCTTAATTTTAAAAACTGAATCTAAA
Organism: Magicicada septendecula; assembly: GCA_034769895.1. Classification (NCBI taxonomy): domain Eukaryota; kingdom Metazoa; phylum Arthropoda; class Insecta; order Hemiptera; family Cicadidae; genus Magicicada; species Magicicada septendecula. Next base: position 494,082,230 of record CM068370.1, read on the forward strand.
AATGCAATACATACAATCTTATTTAATTCTGTATATCTTATTTACGCACAAATATTTCGCTACCACTAATAACCGACTTTGACGTGAACAGCTGTCTTCAGAACAAAACATTAATTTGTACCGGTCGAATAGATTAAAATAATTTAATGCACTTGTCTGGTGTAATATCATTATCTGTGCATGGAGTAATTCAACTCATCTGCTTCGACAAGAGACTTTACTTGCCTATTATTTGCTACTAAATTAGTTGCATCATCATCACCTCCTTCGCGGATCAGACCGTGCGCCCGTTTCATGAACCATATTTTATTTGGGCTTCCGTCTTCTTTTCGGCTTATCTCCTATGGCGCAACCTGCGGAATCTGGAGTCTTCCATACGACTGACGTGCTCTTTACATTGAAGTCTCTTTTTTCATCATCATCATTATCTTCAGCAAGGATTAAATCAAAAATGGGTTATTCCGGTCCAAAGCGTACAGACTAAATCTGGTCATTCCCCAACGTTCTTTGGACGTCCTACACCTCCGCGTCCTTTCTGCTTATCATTCAATAGTCGTTCATGGATGATGCAGCGTTCATCTATTTGGTCAAGTTGTTCCAATCATTTTAGCCGATATTGGGCAATCCTACCAAGTATAGTGTGCGCAAACGTGAAACGCAAAACGCGTACCAACTGTCCTCGCAAAAGTGAACGGGCACATGATACGACAGAATCAATTCTTAAGTAACATTTTTGAATGAAATGCGTTGAGGGAAAACCAAGAGGAGGACCAAGAGCAGCGTTCTTCAATGACATGGAAAATGAAATTACTTTCCTATCGTAATGCAATTTAAAGAGGACAATAATGGAGATAAAGAGACGTGGCTAACTCGACAAGGAATGGCCTATAGATGATGATGATGATGATGATGATGATGATGATATATTTTTGAATTTACTCTGCTTACTCTGCAGTTGCGATTCCAAAAGTAAAAACTAAATTTTGCAAGAAAAATACAATTCCGTGAAAAATTAAACGTGAAAAGCTATTATTACTACTACTACTACTACTATTCCCTTCCTTCACCGGTCCAAATATCTGTCTCAAAATTCTTCTTTCGAAAATTCTTAGTGCACTTATATCCTTATTTACGAGAGTCCATGTCTCGGATGCATAAGTAACAACAGGTCTGATCAGTGTTTTGTATAGCATCAATTTGGTTCTTGGAGTTAGAAGCTTTGATTTCAGTAATGATTGGTTTGCATAGTAGGCTCTATTGCCGGTTATGATTCTATTTACTATTTCACTGCTCACTCGGTTTTCATTATTCAGAATCACACCTAGGTACTTAAATTCTGTAACTCCTTGGAAACAGTAATGGCCTGTGTGAAGGTCTAGCAGTTCTCTATTTTCCTTCGCAGACACTTTCATGTATTTTGTTTTAGCCGAAAAGCTATTATTATTATTACAAAATAATTATATGCCTAATTATATATGCACCGTATGTGAAAATGCGTTCATTCTTACTCAGATGCACGGCAATAAATTCCTAGAGTCAGTTAATAACAAAATATAGGGAATATATGCCAGTATACGCCAAGCAGAGGAAAGTGGGTCAACGACCGTGACCTTCTCAAGGAGAACTCCCACGACAAACTCAGAGCGCGAAAATCGGATTAGAACGTCTTCTGCTAATCCAACATCCAATCCACTGAATAACTCATAATATTCAGTTCCTTCCGTACACATCGACATTTCTTTAGTGATCTGAAGAGTAGGCCTACATTCGGCCACGTGCCTGAGACATGTCATTTCGGCCGTTTGAATACGACTGGTCTGGGTTTGAATACTACTTTGTTAAACTCCACCCCTCAGATCCATCGAGAAGTGTGGTGGGGAGGGACATCACCTTACAGAACGGCAGACGTGTTTCTCTACTCGTTGATTTTAGAGTTCCCTTGATAATCCCGCCCATGTGGTTGAATTTGTGCAGCTTATCCACCACGTCGTTGTCTGTAATGTAAGACGTACTGTAGTCCTGATATTTAGAGTTACTGACCTACTCTAGCAGTACCATCTACAACAACGTTTTCCTCGTACGGGATCAGCTCACGAAATCCATCTCACTGGTCTTTACTGGGGAGGTTTGTAATCCGAAATCCTTGCAGATTCGACTCAATGATGAAGCCTCTTTCCATGGATTAATTTTATTACTTCCTTCATCTCGTACTCATGCATTCCTCATAACGTTAAGCCTTCTACCACCCATCACACCTCTTTGTAACATCATATCGGCACTTTGTATTTCATCTGCATCATTCCTATTGATCACACATACGTCACTGCCATATGTGAGAGTGCCACCTGCCATTATTTTGTACAGTTTCATTAAACTAATGATAATGTGATGTATTTTTATACTTAGACTTATTGTTTTATTAATGGTACTTTTAGGCTATATAAAAAAGAATACAATAAAAAAAAGTTCCATTAAAGTTTCCTTCAACACTGGCTGTCATGAGTTCTTTTCATTGTATCAGCAAATAGCTATATACTTAGCTATCTTATCAGCAACTTTCCGATTATGTACAAAAGTTATGTCACATCCAAGGTATTTAAAACGTAATTTATGTCTTGACCGAGGGTAGTGCCTTCTAGGTGTATTTTCGGGTAATGGTTTTACCCAGAAACATCATTACTTTTGATGTTTTTGTGGGTATTTTAGAAATGTGTTTCTTCCCCCCAATAAATAATTAATGATCAAATTGTAGAACAGGTGGGCCATTTTATCTACTTGAGAAATGATATTGGCTATGATAATGATTATGATACTGATGTTAAGTTACGTAAGTTCCAGATGATCTGTGTGACAATAAATGGTATTAACTGAAGATACATAATCTGTAGATTAATTGTTCAGACGCGTAGAGGTCATAGTCCGTCAAATACGAAGAATGAATCTTGATTTTCAGACGAACGTATAACTTTTTTAATTAGCAGATAACTTGGTATGATAGGAAACCAGTCTGCTAGGATATCATAGCAGATGACTTCGCTATGGTAGGAATTATGATAGTGATGTTAAGTTAGGTATGTTCCAGGCGAACTGTGGGACAATAAATGGTATTAACTGAAGATACATAATCTGTAGATTAATTGTCCAGACGTGTCGAGGTCCTAGTTCGTCAAATACTTTTTTAATTAGCAGATAACTTGGTATGATAGGAAACCAGTCTGCTAGGATATCATAGCAGATGACTTCGCTATGGTAAGAATTACGATAGTGATGTTAAGTTAGGTGTGTTCCAGGCGAACTGTGGGACAATAAATGGTATTAACTGAAGATACATAATCTGTAGATTAATTGTCCAGTCGTGTCGAGGTCCTAGTTCGTCAAATACGAAGAATGAATCTTGATTTTCAGACGAACGTATAACTTTTTTAATTAGCAGATAACTTGGTATGATAGGAAACAAGTCTGCTAGGATATCATAGCAGATGACTTCGCTATGGTAAGAATTACGATAGTGATGTTAAGTTAGGTATGTTCCAGGCGAACTGTGGAACGATCACCCGTATTTTTAGAAACAATGTAATACAAAATTAAAATTTTACAAAGTCATGGCCGTCCCTTTACTGTCCTATGGGTGTGAATTATGGACAACAGGCAAGAAACGAGAGGTAATACACATAACTCGGAAATGACGTTCTTAAGAGGAGTTAAAAGTGTTGAAAACTTGAAAGACTGAAAAGTTATACACAACGGTGGAAAGAACACTTAGAGAGAATGTAAGATTTCAGACTCGGAAGAGATGGCTGGAGGTTCTTTGAAGGCGGAACAGGCAGCACCTTGCCTACGCGGTGATGTGAAGATGATGATAATGATGTTGCTTATAAATATTACTTCTACGTTTGTTACCTTAATCACAAAACACTAAATCATTTACATGCAAAAATAGCGTGTTTCATGATATTTCGTGTGTTTTAGAATCTAACCTTTAACTTTGCTATGTATTTATGGGAATATTGTCTAGCTTTACATTGTTTCGATTAAAGTCGTCAATTTTAAGAACCCAACCCCAAAGTTAAGCGAGCAGTTACTACTGTATTTCAAATAAACAGCACCAACTGTCTTCCATTTCGTCTTCACAACAAAACATATCATAATCATCTTCTTAACGGTTTTAGGCTTTAGCGGCCTGTTCCTATTCCACAGTCCACCTTTTCTTAGGCCTACCAACTTTTCGTCTGCTTCTAGGGTTGTAATCTTTCGCCATCTTCAGTATTCTACATTCTTCCATTCTACAGATGTGTTGAATCCATTTTATTCAATATTCCTTAATCCTTTGAGTAACTGCAAAAATATCTAAATCACTTCTTATCTCTTCATTTCTTGTATGATTTCTTCTATTACAGCTTTCAACTGATCTCAGAAATTTCATTTCTGCTGTTTGTATCTTCTGTTCATCTTTTTTCTTTACAGAACCATACAGTAGTGTAGGTATTGCCATTGTTTTATAAAATTTTATTTGGGTTTCTTTTCTACATTTATTTCCCAACGTTCTTCAAATCGTTCCACACATTATTGTGAAATTCGTCACTTTATTTTCTATATCTCTACCTTGACCATAAGCATTGTCACGTCCAAGATAGTTGAAATGTCTTGCTTGTTCTATGCATGTGTTGTCTATACATATTGTGGTCCGAACCGGTTCATCTCCTATAAAGGCAGTTACTTTTGTCTTTGATTCAGATATGTTACCAGTGGCGAGGTATGGGTACATAACACCTGTTTCCGGTCGTGATAGACCTAAAACTTAACCTACAAATTAATTCGAATTTTTTTCTGGTTCCAAGTGTTCTTTTTCGGGCCAAAATATTTTTTTAAGAGGCGGCTCAGTAGACCAGTGGGTATGGCACCTGGCTACTAATCTAGAGGTCCCGGGTTCAATTCCCGGTCCCGCACCATAAAATCAAGGTGCGTTTTTCAGCCCCCAGGTCGACTCAGCCTGTTGAAAATGAGTACCTGGGATAACATCCTGGGGATAATAATGGGCGGCTGAAGCGTAGTGCTGGCCACACTGCCTTCCTTATATGCCGTACGGCTCATATTAGGCAGCCTATCCTGCCTACTCCTAAGCTACTTCGGCGGTACACATGGGAGCCATTATTATTATTATTATATTTTTTAAGAGTATTTTCTATCATTCGCTGCCATAAGAAGAGGGTCCCGGTTCAATGGGATCTGACTCCCATTATACTTACACAGTATTAATAAATCAGGACACAAATAATCGAATTAAAAACGATAAAGACAAACAGAGGAACACACAAATAGGTAGCAAACGAGAAAAACACAAATAGGTAGGTATTAACTGCTGCACGTTGGTTCCGAAACGAACATAGCTGCTAACTGACCGTTTTGCCGATTTATACAGCGGCAACACATTGCCTGGACGAATGTGTGCGCCTCTGCAGTTTTTACAATAACAACTACTACGAGGTCAATGACCGTACGCAGTAAAACATTGCCGATGTCTGAGCCGGCAACACAAGACGGTGCAAGTGCCCAGCAGTTCGAAAGCAATGCTACGGTTTCCTTCAAGTTTCCCTACTAATATTGTTCGGATTTCAAATTATTCAATAACTAAGTATTCATTCTGTGATATAATTAATATTATTTTCTCTTATTTCCAGTACAGTTGCCGGCGGCAACAGCGGTTACATAGACGCCACGCTACTGTATGTTACAGTTATATTCCGATACGACACGACATCTATGATGTGATAATAAATTTCCCTATAGCAGTTTCAGTCGCTGTTGGGAGTCCTCGGGAGACGTCTTAATTAACATTCAGCCGAAATCCGGTTAATTGACTACAACAATTTGCCCACAAAGGCCCCGCCTTCGGCAGTGATCTACACATGAATACGATCCGCGCACCGCCGCCAAAACAATACGCTGCGGCACGACCTAAGCTTTCTTTGTTGCCTGCATGTATGGAACAAAGCGTTTCATAAATCATTTAATACAAAATTACGAAGTTGAATAGGCTCATATTCTTGAAAGCTGATAATAACTGTAATTAAGTGACTGTACGTGAGATCTGCGCGTTGATAATTAATGTTGTGCCCTCAAGCCAGTGGGCGCTTTCTCCGACTTTGGTTTTAACTACATCCCTACTTTCAGCCTTCAATCCGCATTTCGCAAAATTTCTATACTGTTTCCGTTCTTAGCTAAATCCTGATGTAAACACACAGGCGTGTCACTCTGACAGAAGCAGTACAGACAGGGTACATATAATATTGACACTGTATAAACACACGTAAATTGTAATAATTTGTCCTGACCAAAGTACAATTTGTGTGACAGTGTCAGACCGACAGTGAAATATTTTATAACACCGGTTAATGGGGTTTTTTTTTTTATTAACCGTTTAATTTTCGCAACAAACAAAAAAGTAAAGTTTATTTAATATGAAAATAGAAGCTGTGGTAATTGCCAGTCTACTGAATAATATCAGTTGCTGTGAGAAAGTAATTCAATACCTTCCATATCTGTGTCTGAACTTGTATCACCATTTGAGTCAGCGTTATTGATAAGATTATTCATTGTCCACAACGACGTCGGTAATGTGGGCCAGTTGCCATAGCTTATCGTCTTCCTTGATTAAACTGTTTTATATCAAGCAGTTAATGTTGTACTGTGACGGGAAACATATCCTTTCAAATGGGTCTATATTAATTCAATACGATTCAGAAAACAGTGATAAGGACGATGTGCCCCGATTTAAGTGGCAAGATAACTCTCACATGACTATACAGACATTCTGCACATGCGCGTAATACATTACTGTGTGAACACTGTCCACGCCCTGACCAATAGTGTTTCAGATTTACCACGTGGGTTTGTTTACATGAGGAATGAACTAAGAACGGAAAGAGTATAACTTCGTTGTTAAAATCCCTTCCCCTGCAGTTTGGCCGTGGTCCATTGTTTTCTACCAATCAACCAGACGTTTCGGCAGTGCCATCGACTGCCATCATCAGTGTAAAATCCAGTTACGCTAACGTGAGGTGGTATACGTGAGTGACCACAATACTCAGCGTAAATCAATTTTACACTGATGATGGCAGTCGATGGCACTGCCGAAACGTCTGTTATTTTTAGAAAACAATGGACCACGGCCAAACTGCCCGGGAAGGGATTTTAACAACACTGACTCCGCCGGCCGTGTAAGCCTATGAAGTACATTATTTCTAACTTCGTTCCTTTAGTTCGAGCATACAATCCGGACGCGACCTCGACTGTACAATGAGTCAGAACATGAGTTTAGCATCAAAAGAATGTCGCGATGAGTCAGAGCAATTTGTGGTAGTGTGGGAGAGGGTTGACTTTAAGGTTGGGATTATGGGCAGTTGGTCCATTCATTAAAGGTCTAAAGTAGGCCTACAAATGACAGGAATGAATGAAGATATAAATTCAGTTTGTTATTAACAACACCATAAATTTTACTAACGTACAAGTAATAAATTAAGTTATATTGTTTTTGTCAATTTATTGTTCTTTTAAGAATATTCGCTTATAAATTAAAATACACATTATACCCATTTTACGGTATGTATCAAATAAAAATTAACATGCTGGTAAAGTACGGTTATGGTTTAAAGTAATTTTATCGTAAAACCACGGACTAATTAAATAGTAAGACATAAAACGGTTCGAACAGATCGCAGTGGGGGGGAGGCAATTCAAAAAGTGGGGTGTCAGGTGATCAACTATGGCACACCTACCATGCAGTTGTTCTGAACATAAAATGACTGCTCCGAAAACAACGTGTCAAAGTTCCGCATGAGATATGTTTTAACTAAAACGCACTTCCAACTTAAATCAGTGGTTCTCAACCTTTCTGAATTCGGGATGAAACCTGAAAGATATTACACTTCATAGGAGCCAAAAAACGGCAACAGCAGAATTGCTTGCAGCCGTGTGCGCCCAATTACAGTTTTGCTAACATCAAGTGTACTTTAAGCCCTCATTTACGCTTAAACAAATTGTGCATACTTAATTCTAATTAATACTAAACCTAATAGGTATTTAAAGCACAGTAAATCAATTTTCAAGCCCGACTTCACGACCCACCCAAACGCCCCCTTTGGACCCAGCAGTGGGTCACGCCCAGCAGGTTGTGAAACACTGCCTTAAACGAATACTGTTGCCTGAATTCAATATTTTTTTAAGGGAAACTGATTATTTTCATCAAGTATTCTTGTCATTTCCGTGTTTTTAAAAAGAAAATGTGGTTCGTTGAACAACCGAATTTATAGCAATTACCCATCTTTTGAGTCGTATGATTTCCTACTGCAAAAAACAGAACTATACATCTAACTCACTAGCGCTAAATTAATACATGACGAACTGACTAGATCTACTTCATTACTGTCTACATTTGCACTTACAGCTTGTACAATCAAAATTTCTAGAAGAAACCAGAAATACATACCTGGAACAAAGAAAAAAACATCAGTAAAAGTTAATATTCTTTACAAAATTATATTCAGAATTATATTTGCTCACATGGTTCTTGAATATATTTTTTATTATAATAATAAATAAAACTATTCTTACAAGGATATATTTTGTATTTTTTGAATATTTTTTACAGAGTTTCGATCATTAAAACTATTATCTATTTACTATTGTAAAATATTAAAAAAAAACAAAATATATTGTTGTAAGAAAAGTTTTATTTAATGTTAATAATTTTACAAAATTTATAATATATTTACATTATACAAACAATTCTCTGAAAAGATCTCAAAATGGCACGCTAAGATCCCTTACTACTGGTAGCCTTTTAACTGACACGCAGTTTAAATGTTCACACCATCCCCTCCTCCACTCCTTAACGATCGCATTTGAAGACCGAATTCCTAACTTCTGTCTGATTTCCTTATTGTTTTTCTTGTCTAGGAGTGTGTGTTGACCCGAACGCTTTTCAAGTACTTCGTTTCTGTAGCCTGGATCTTCTTTTCCTCCTACTTCCCGAGGATTCACGTCCCACAGCCATAAAGTAGTGTCGGGGCAGACAGTGTTTGTAAAACGTCTTCAAGGTGTCCGTCCTAGCTTTGTTCTTCAAAGCACTATAAATTGTACCAGAAACCGTTCTCTGAACATTAAAAAAAAATTTCTGATTCCAATCTCTGTAGCAGATATAATGAGATACTGAATCCCAAACAGTTAAAATCACAAACCTGTTTTAAAGTTTTACCGTCGACAACTATCTTCGGCCTAATTGGCTACGTACCAAAGACAGTCTTTGACTCAGAAGCAAAGATTCACAACCCATTTCTCTGCAAGACATTCTTTCCTTCCCTTCCCTGGCGTTACAACCCAGAATTGGTTTTAGCCTACTTTCTTCCATTCCGCCCTCTCATTGCACATCCCTCTCCATCACATCACGTTCATATGTCTCAAATCATCCTCCACGTCATCCAACCATATTTTTCTGGGTCTGCCTCTAATTCTTCTTCCTACCTGTCTCCAATTCTCTTAGCCATTCTTCTTTCATCCATTCGCCTTACGTGAACTAGACACTCTAGCCTCCTACTGTTAATAAACCGGACTATGTCGGCACCCTGAATCACTTGGTTCAGCTCAGTTGGCTATTCGAATCCTCCAATAGCCATCTTTAGTTTGTAGAGGTCCAAAGATTTTCGCAAGACTTTTCGTTTATATATTCGTCTGAACTGGTTAATGACCAGGCTTCGCATCCGTATGTTACTACCGGTCGTATAAGACTTTTGTATATAGTCAGCTTAAGTTGTTTGGTTAACATCCCGGATTTTAAAAGGTTTTTCATAGGAGTAATAACAGCTGTTGCCACGTACGATGCAAGACTTTAATTCATTGCTGCAAGAAAATTGTTCCGAGTAATTTGTGAACCTACGTAAAAATATTGTTGGACACGTCCAAATGTATAATTGCCAACTGTAGATATGCCTGGTTGTTTGTGACATTCCGCTGAAGTTCCATGTATCTGGTCTTGGTTTCATTTATCCTTAAAACTGTTTTACGCCCTTCACCATCTATTGTTAGTAGATTTTCCTCTAGCCCTCTTTTATTTCTGGTAATAATAGCTATGTTATCAGCGCACATTTGTGTGGTTTTCATGCCGATGTGTCCAGAAACGTCTTGTTTTCGAATGGCAGCCTCCAGAACTAGGTTAAACTACGTAGTGGAGAGTTTCTTCAAAACATTACATAATACAAACACCGCTCTCCGTAACCGACCTTCTGTCTTTTGAATAACGAGATTATCATCCACGTACAGTAAGGAATTCATATGAATTCCATCAAAAAAAGTATTCCTGGGTCAAATTACGCTTCCAAATTAGAAACACATCGCCTCCATAGACGTGTCTTTGTACAAAATCCATAATTAGCTTTATATAGTCAGGCTCATTATTTCTTTAGGTAAAGCTTGTAAATACCGATTTTATACTTACAGCATCAAAATAAAATAAATTAGAAACTTGAACAACGTTTTGCACGTGTTACAACAGTATTGCAAGACGCGGCCTCGATACCTCGCCACCAATTGTGTCGTATCGACGTGTCAGCCAACAATGCGACATTTGCAAAGCAAATAAAACGGGGCTAAAGTAACGTGCCGGTATCAATAGCGCGGCAGAGTGGCGGTATATCGATACCGTTTGACAGAAACGTTTTACCACTGTATACACATATATAAAGGCGATGTACGAAGGCAAATCCATATTGACATATAAAAATGGGAGACATATGTTGTTGGGACTACTTAGCGACAAACAGCCGTTTATCCAGAGATACGAGAGAAAGCTTTTAGTGCTCGGGGTGTCGACGGAACCCTTGTGGAACACACCACGTAATGGCTAGTCTACATAGTGTGTGTGTGTGTGTGTGTGTGTGTGTGTGCCTTTTAGCTAGATATTAGTATTATATACAAAAAAGTATACAGGTTAAATTTAGAAAAAACTCACAATTACGTGAATTTAATAAACAAACACTTGGTAAGTTCTACAGATGATTGTATGGATCGTGGTCAATTGCGACCAAATCGCATAGAACCCGGCCAGTTGCGACCGAGGTGGAAATTGGAACCGGTCAATTACGACCCGGCTAATTGAGATAGGAAAAATCGTCCTACTAGCTACAGACGTAGACTGCATCTATCAAGGGCGTGTGAAGAGATGAAGACTCACTTGGAATGATAATGTCTATATACTGTTACAGTTTGTAAAAAATATAATAATAAAATAAAAATAAATAATATTACTTTATCGTAGAGTGGATTTTACGCTGTCGTAAGGCGGCGCCAATCGTTACTAATATTCTTCGTATTGTTTAAATTAGCAGCCATCCTTACTATTTCTTTTATGAATTTGCTAACTGCTATAATTTTTTATTGTTCGACTAAGCTTTTCGTCATTACTAACATCTTCAGGTCTTAAACAACGACCTGGTTGTTTAAGACCTGAAGATGTCAGTAATGACGTTACTAATATGTTCATTTATTATTATAATAATACAGAAATTACCTTTATAATTATATTCATTCCTAACCTAACCTAACCTAACTTAACCCAACCTAACCTAACCAAACCTAACCTATTCATTCCTAATCTAACCTAACCTAACTTAACCCAACCTAACCTAACCAAACCCAACCTAGCCTAACCTAACCTAACCCAATCTAGCCTAACCTAACCTAACCTAACCTAACCTAACCTAACCTAACCCAACCTAACCTAATCAAACAAAATATTGAAAGAAAGAAGTTACCCGTACAAATAAAAAAGCTACAGAACTGAAACCGCATGTATGTTTGGAATAGGAACGTTTCTACTTGTTGCCACAGATTCGGTCAACTGCGGATCAAGCGGTACGCAACTGACCAGGTAAGAACAGATAAAAACGTCGTCCATCGCAATTGACCGAGACCGGATTTTATTTTCCTGATAATTGTTTCACCAGTTACAATTGGGTTTCAGTTGAAATCCATCATCTGAAGCTGCTGTAACCGGTGAAACAATTGTCAGGAAAATAAAATCATCTGTAGAACTTACCAAGTGCTTGTTTATTAAATTCAAGTATTAGTAAAAATGGTCTACCAAATGCCGAGCGATCATTCGATCAGCAGGGCCGGCCCAGCGTTTCGCCGCCCTGTGCAGTATTTATGAGTGCCGCCTCCTCCCAATTTAACTCTGAACATTTTCACGCACACTAGACCTACTCTAAAGATACGGCGATTGCCTTCAAATGACGACTAGGGATGTTTGCATTGTTGTGTTCATCCAATAACTAGAACACAACACCTAGTTTTTCTCGTTTACGATGCGGCGAACGGCTACAATAAAAATTGTAGAGACAATACAAGGAATCGTGAGACAGTAAAAATGTATGCCTATGCGATCATTTAAAATTAAAATACTAACTAAAATTCTTTATGATTGAAATATAACAAAAGTAATGTATCATATACCTTAGTTAAAAAATACTCGTCTAGCTTTTGCACTGTCAAACTCCTTTATGACTTCGTTGTAATCAAGTGATTCAGCTAACTGATTTTCTATAGAGATAGACGCCAGACCACTCAGGCGAGTCTCGGACATACTCGATCTTAGATAAGTTTTAATAAGTTTGAGCTTCGAAAAAGTCCTTTCTCCGCTTGCCACTGTCACAGGTAATGTTAGCAAAATTCTTAGAGCGACACCAACATTTGGCGCGAACCCATACTCTTGAATAAATTTTAAAGTCTCGACAGGCGTACTTTTAGGTTTTACAATTGTTGAAAAAATGGCACAGCCGTTAACGTAGTGGGGCAGTATTATCTGCTGATGACTCATGCAAGGCAGCACTCATTGTTAGGTTTACGTTCCTCGTTCACGAGTTTTCGACTCTTCGTTAAACTCCGCTAACTTTATACATAAAGTAATTAATTCTTACTGATCTTACATATTGTGATAAAATTAAGTGAATAATTTTATTTTTTCCGTCAATTTTAAAACTTAACATCGCGGAATCTGCCGCCCTTTAAAATTTACCGCCCCGGGCGGTGGCACGGTTCGCCCCTGCCTGGAGCCGGGCCTGTTGATCAGTGTAACTCACAGTTAAATGACAGACACTACAACACAAAAATGCATGGCATTCTTAAAACTAGAACTCGATGAAATGTTCTTGGAATTGTTACTGTTACATATTAAAATATTTCGGGCATAAGCCATCATTTTAGAAACAATTCTAAGTAAAACGTTTCAACCCATAAGAATCTGAGGTCGCACTCAGATAGATTTGATTGATTTACAACATCAAAGCTATCAATATACGAAAAAGATATAATTGGTAAGTTGTAACGATATCTCTTTTGTATTGATAGATTTGATGTTGTAAAAATTTATTTACATCTGCGGATGGACTCAGATTTCTAGAGGTCAAAACGTTGTGATTAGTATTGTTTCTAAAAACTATGGATACTCTCCGAAATATTATAATATTGTTACAACGGTCTAACTGTAATCGGAAACGGTAATGTCTAACTGTAATGGTACAGTGGAAAACAAAACAAAAGACACCAATTAAGTCACTAATCACCAGCTTTAATTAATCACAATTAAACAGTTTGTAATCATAAAATAGTCTCTTACAACAAATCAGATAAAAATTGTTCACAGGCTATAATACTGTCAATAGAGTATAAAACATAATTTTATTACAATTGCCCCGCACAGTTATAAAACACATAACACTTCGCCACAATACCACGAACCGCACTGGACTATAACGCACTCAAACTGAAACTAAGCGCCGCTAAGTACTAAGGCGATTTTAACCAATATAGCCAATACAGGTTTTGCAGATCATTGCTTACAACACAATCACTTCATAGATACAAAAAAAAAAAACATAACACTAATCCACAACATACAAAAAGGTAAAAAAATGGATTTGTTAGAAATTCTAGAAATTAAAAAAGCAATAAAAAATAACAAAAATTTAACAAATGAACAAACTGAATTCTGTGTATCCCCTTTACTAAAAGCTGTTATTTAGATAAGTTAATTTTATATTTTCCATTCAGATTATATTTAGTTTTTACAGACACTTGACCTTTCGTTAGCTCCTGCAATCCCCCCTCTCCATCTTCACAACTCACACATGTTCCAATATATGCCCTAAACAGATGGCCATCCTACATCCTGTGTTTAGTGTTCACTCATCTCTTTGAAAACGGCTGAAGAAGTCGAAACAGCTGTCAGAGTTAAATAAAATCTGTGAAACGTACCAAGTGTTTATGTATTTTTAGAATCGTTGGCTTAAAATGTTGTTCCAAATCGCAAATATATATCTATATATCGTTTGTATATAGACACGCCTTCTCGCTTTTTGCCACAACCCTACCGGCCTCTTGGCCTCCTTCAAAGGTCATCAACGACTCTGTACCAATTCCTGATTCCCATATACTTATCAAATTTCCCTCCACGTCTACCAACGGCCTCTTCCTCTTTCTTGAGCTTCCTCGCTCTCTAGTCTCTATATAGGCTTCCAATCAGGTAAATATATAGTCCCAGCCATCTGATTCTGTAACACTTTTTAACCTTATATCACCAATTTCTATTGGAGCGCTTAGTTCAAAGTTCTTTCAGATTCTCCAGAAACTCTCCAAGTCTTCTTCTTCTTCTTCTTCTTCTTCTTCTTCTTCTTCTTCTTCTTCTTCTTCTTCTTCTTCTTCTTCTTCTTCTTCTTCTTCTTCTTCTTCTTCTTCTTCTTCTTCAGGCTGTGGACCTTACGATCCTCCTGGGTCCGACCACTTTTTCTTAGGTCTTCCAATATTCCGCCGTCCTTTCGGATTATAAACCAAAACTTGTTTTTGTATCCTGTTCTTACGCATCCTTTCAACATGGTCTGTCCAGTCCTGTCTGTATTGCTTTACCTTTCGTTTAGGTTATATATTTCCAAGAATGCTCTCCAGACGTACTGTAGGCAAAAACGATTGTTTTGTGAAAAAGAAACAAAAAATACATAACACAGCACAGTTACTGGACAAAAGCGCAAGCCGTGATAAACTAGGCGTTTTTTTCCGGCGCAACAAACGCGCGGGCAGTAATTAATTAACTTTTAGTGCCTGCAGAAAATGTCCGTCCATTGAAACGAACGTCAATAAAGTATTTAATGAACGCGCAAAGTAATTTCATTAAACCAATAACCTGTCATTGTTTGCGTAATGGCTGGCCTCTGTGTCATTTTGTGTGACGGACAACATCAGCCTCAAATAACAACTGTAATGATACTATAGCGACTGACAATGAAATCCAACAACTGTATCGACCTAGCTGCAGCAATATTCCAACCTATTGTATTGTACGTAAATTTGGATTAAGAAATGGAAGATCAAAAGATACGAGACTAAATCTAAGCCTTTACTATGACGTAAGCTTTACTGCACACTGACAATGAACAAGACTGACTATCACGTAAAACAATTTTTATTTTCAAAACACAAAACATGCCTCTCTGGTTTACAGTCTAACAGTTGTGTCTATTGTCAATTGACAACCAATACATCTGACCATTTCTGTACCCTCAGTTCTAAGTAACAATATGATACAATTACAATAAACCCTACTTGATAGATCACAGAATTCAAAAAATTTAAAGAGTGACAGAGGCTAGGAAGAGGATCCCATTTACCCGTAGAAATATGGTAATCCTATAACGTAAACGGATACAAAATAAGTCATTTAAGGTTAATAAGGAATTTAATGCAAATAAAATCCGACTGTATAAGGCTGTCATAATGGCTACAGAGCATCGGGCTGTATCAGCAACTCAAGTACTCTCGTTTTCTACACCACCCAAACCAAAATACTTCCATCAATTACAGATGCTCTGTTAACACAGATGTATCAGCAGACAGACTACTTGACCATTCATTAAATATTTAATACAAAAGGGAAGCAGCGATCACCACAAACGCCTCAGTCCACTCACGAAGCCACTTGTACACCAACAGGCTGATAGAAGATTGAAAAACGCCTGCCTGTCAACTTCAAATGAGGTGGAAGACGTTTACTGGTTGGAAGACCAGTCGTCTTACCATTTAGTGTTTAGTCTTGTGCCGCCATATTGGCTTGTACCTAATTTATCTAATTCTGATTGCTAATAAATAACTGAAAAATTGAAATTCTGTTTTCGGTTTAACGCGCGTCGCTTTGTTTTGGCACCAAATTACGATGAGAAGTTACGTACAGTTCGAAACACATTCTCAGTCGCTGAATCAAACCACTGGCGTTTCCTCAGCGTAGTTTGGTGCTATGAAAAACAAAACAATAGGGCATTGAATAACATGAAACCTTACGAGTGAGGAATCTAGAATATAGATCGTCTTTCGACGTAAAAAAGTCGTCCAAAAACAATAGGGTTCTAAAAGGTAAAAGTATGGACCCACATGCCAAATTTTACAAAAATCCGTTCATGGTTTCAAAAGTTATCGTGAGACACACCCAAACAGACAGACAGAAAAATTCCAAACGGTCCAATGAAAACTGAGAACTCGCTCCGCTCGTTCAACTATTTCAATAGCCTAAATAGTTTAATGACGATTAGCTGAAGTGCCAAGCGACTTACACTTCTCAGGGCAGGAAGTATTGCGTGCACATACAGTTACAACAGTATGACATAGGAGATTGATTTTTACAAAATACATAGGTGGTTGATAACATCTCGGACCTGTAATAAAGCTATTATAAATGTTACCCAGTGGAACTTGGTATTAACACATTATGTGACAGATACCTGAATGTGCTGTCATTTGCTGACGACTTGCTTGTAACTCAAAATACAGAATCTGCTTTACAAAAGTCTGTTTTAAGCTTCAACAGATTTGAAAACAATACAATATGAAAGTCTCCACTACAAAGATGAAGGTAATGGCACTTGGAAGTAAGGAACCAATAAGAACAAAAACAATGATTAATGATCAAACTGTAGGACAGGCGAGCCATTTTAACTATTGGAGAAATGATATTGGCTGTGATAAGAAATATGATATTAATGTTAAGTTAAGTAATTTCTAGACGATCTGTGGGACAATCAGTCGTATGTTTAGAAACAAGGTATGTCGAGATACAAAATTAGAGTTTTACAAAGTTATGGGAGTCTGTACTGTCCTATGGGTGTGAATTGTGGACAAAAACCAATAAATAAGAATGTAAAATACAGGCCGCAGAAATGTCGTTCTTAAGGTGAGTTAAAACTGTTCTACACTTAAAGGTGTATAACTTGACCGTATAAAGAATGGGAGACTCTGTACTGTCCTATGGGTGTGAATTATGGACAACAATCAATAAATAAGAATGCAAAATACAGGCCGCAGAAATGTTGTTCTTAAGGTGATTTAAAACTGTTCTACACTTAATGGTGTAAAACTTGACCCTATAAAGAATGGGAGACTCTGTACTGTCCTATGGGTGTGAATTATGGACAACAATCAATAAATAAGAATGTAAAATACAGGCCTCGGAAATGTCGTTCTTAAGATGAGTTAAAGCTGTTCTACACTTAAAGGTGTAAAACTTGACCATATACAGAATGGGAGACTCTGTACTGTCCTATAGGTGTGAATTATGGACAACAATCAATAAATAAGAATGTAAAATACAGGCCTCGGAAATGTCGTTCTTAAGATGAGTTAAAGCTGTTCTACACTTAAAGGTGTAAAACTTGACCATATACAGAATGGGAGACTCTGTACTGTCCTATGGGTGTGAATTATGGACAACAATCAATAAATAAGAATGTAAAATACAGGCCGCAGAAATGTCGTTCTTAAGGTGAGTTAAAGCTGTTCTACACTTAAAGGTGTAAAACTTGACCGTATAAAGAATGAGGCCATAAGTGAAGAATTACACGTTTTAACTTGAATTAAAGACTACAAGATTATAAACAACTGTGGAAAGAACGGTTAGAAAGAATGCCAGATTCAAGATTTGCCCTGGAAATATAAACCTATAGGACACATGTGTGTGTAGGTAGACTCAGGAGGATCTTTCAAGGCGGACAGGCAGCACCTTGCCCATGCTGTGATCAGAAGATGATGAACGTTACCCCTTGCACTGGGAGACAGAAGACCGTTTAGTTCCATAACCACCGTATTCGGCGCCAAAAAGGGGTAACGGAATTTTTTCGTAGTAGGAGTTGCTAATGAAACTACCGGGGCCCGACCATGTTTGTCAATTTTATTGGCTGTTCATTAGCGTACACTTTATAAACATGGCGTAAACTCTAATTATAAAGTTGAAAATTACATTTTCAAAATAGACACCTATTTCGGTTTCAGAAGTCTTATGCACACAGTGAATTTATATTGGTATCATTTACAAATGTTCTGAGTTAAATTGCTAATCAGACCATAGTGTCCTGGGTTTTCCTACATTACGACTATCCTATAGACCATAAAAATATGCGGCCTTTGACACAGTCATTTTCCACGTGAAAAACATTTTCCCTCTGTCTATTCTTAGATTCATCAACTTTTTTAAACAACGGAGACACCTTAAGTTCACTCAGTATATCCTCATTGCGTAGCATATCTAAAAAAAAACCTCATTTCTGCCGCGGTGATTTTATTTATATCCAACTTTCGCAGAGTCCATGTCTCTGCACCATACATCAGAATAGGTACCGCCATAATCTTATAAAAATTAATTTTGATTTTTGGCCTAACTTTATTTTTTAATGATATTTGGATTGACCCATAGATGGATCTAAATTTACTCAACTTGTTCCCCACATCACTGTCTAGACTTCAAGCAGATTTCAACGTTGTTTATGAACAAATTCGCTCGTCTCACACTACGATATCACACAATGTTTGTGTTTACATACGCGTAAGACGACGTAATAACATATACATATAAATTTATGTAATTATTACAATCATTTTGAAAACACCGAGCTTCATTTGCATTGCTTACCACACGATAAAGTACACTAAAAACTCATTTATCCAAATCGCGTTTATCCGAAAATCCGGTTTATCCGAAACAATTTTTAGTAAATTTTAAAAATACACAAAAGCACTTTCCTGTCGCTATAATCTATGTTTAATAGCGTAGACAAGCGATTCCACCTGATATAAAGTAGAAAGTCAATAATCAGAACTAATTGGGATAAAGGGTAGGCCTACTCCGAATTATCGATTTGTTTGGATTTTCGAACATAAAGTATTATGTTTATATATTGTAAACATAAAGTACTGTGTATTGTCAAAGTCCCCTGCAGAACTTCTAACAATGAAACGACTTCGAGATCGGGCAGCCAGCAAACGAGCTCCAATGCTTAGGCAAAAAACTATGCTTGTTACTGTACGAACAAGCAATAGGACTGTTCCAGTACTATAGAAACTATAATTTACAGTGCGGTGCCGTTTTATAGTCTATTGTTTCATATTAACTGTAACTTTAATTATTATTATTAAATAAAGTTACTGTACTTACATATGTATTATTATTTAGATAGAAGTTTCGGTTTATCAGAAATTTTGTTTACCCGAAACAGGCGCGGTCCCATCAAATTCGGATACACGAGTTTTTAGTGTACGTAATTTTTGCAATTTTTGAACGCCCTTGGGGTTACATGATAAGAACATTAGACAGACGATGTATGAGTGCTTGAAACTCTTGTTTATTTATCGTTGAAACAATTTGTGCTTCACAGGCGAATGTTTCCCCACAAAGAGCCGCCCATTCAGCGCGTAAACGTAGGAATTCAGATTAGTCTCTTTTCGGTTACCGCTAGACGACACAACACAACAGCCAGCGCGCAGTGTAACTTTTCTTTGTTTCCGAAACTGGCAGCAAAGGATTTCATAATTCATTTAACACGCATTAAGAAGTTCCGAGTAACCTCTTCTTGATAATAACTCGGTGTAGTTAATTGAACGCGTGCGTAATGCTGCTGCCTGCCTCGCCTTCAAAGTCGGCTTCAACAGCGCCTAACCTCCTCCTCCTCCTCCTCCCCATAACGCCGCCGCGTTATCTCGACGAGTTCCTTTTCTCAGCCCTCTCGACCTCTTCCCTTTGCATCCGATTTACATTATGCTGGTATTTCCAAATTCAGTCCATTAACTCATAACGAAGGAAAGACGGCGATCTCTAGACGGTGTAACTTGGTCGTCTGCTGCACGTTCAGTAACTATGAATTACTTTTTAATGCTGTTCGTGTATTTTTTGTGCCCAATGAGAATATCAGATTGGTTTTTACCGCACATATTTTCATATCTACAGGTCCGTATAGGTCAAGTACTACATAACGTTGAATTATAGTTTAATATTCACGACGATTATTTAAATCACATAAAATGAAACGATTAATCCCATAAGAAATAATGTAAAAAGTAGAGGTTATGTTCTAAACACACGGAAACTTTAATGAAAGACTATTTTTGTATGAAAAATACATGGTGCGCTATAATAAGTCACTTAATACTGAAACATTGCCCTTAGTCTAGCGGTGACTGTGAATAAAGGTTCGCGCACCTACGCCGGCACGGACCAGCACGGCAGGCACCGGCACAGACCTGCAAACGGTACACCTTCGCACACTTGTCCTGCACCAACCTGCATCTTTTGTGTAGGTGAGGGGTGTCGGTCTAGCTGAAATAGCAATTTGGTCTTCAGTTTCGTTTGTTTCAAATCATGGAGGAGTTGTGTAGCTCTGACCAAGAAATACTCTTTGTTGCATCGTTGTTATGCGAAGAGGACAGAACAAAGACGACAAGGTTATGGATTCATTCTATTAACCAGAAAACGCCGTTTGTTGGTGAGTTTCGTCACCTGTTTCCAGACCTGGAAGAGGATCCCAGAAAGTTCTTTCAGTATTTTCGGGTGTCAAGATTGAAATTCTACAAGCTTTTGGACATAGTTCGTTCCGACATACTCTATCAGAATATTAGTTTTTCTTCATCCATGTCTAGTACACAGTTTTAACGAAAGTAAACGTAGATAGCAGCTGCACAATATAACTCTCCTCGTTACAGAATACCACGAAAACAAGAACCCGAGAACTGCCGAGACGCGGCGAACTGTAATGAAGATCGAGCAATCGGCTGAAAACTGCTGGTTGCTGCTGGTCCCTACTGGTCGCCTGCGCACACTACACCGTCACGGCACGAACATCCAACCGTCAATGCAGGTCGAGATTGTGACGATTTTAAAATAGGAAATGTAAAAGGAGAGAAATTAAATTTTTAATCGCATATTTAAACTAATTTTAAATCCCTTAATTAACTTAAAAATAATGTTTAATAAAGAGATTATATAGACAAAAGGAATGCGAGTGTAAAGTAAAGAAACCCTTTAATAATTTACCATGCATCGACATGCGAATACCGGAATCAACTTGCATACCGGCTCATAAACTAAACTAAAAATTTTCGTAAATTTGAAATTAAATAAATAATAAAACAACAACATAGTAGTATACTATAATTAATTCTGAAGTAAAGCGTAGCTTTGGATAATTCTAATGTCAAACCTTAATCCCGTAAATATCAAATAAATGTGGAACTACTTTTATGATGAAGAGTAAACTACGCGAGGTTACAATTCTGCCCCTAAACGCTGCCCACTTGAAATAGAGCGGTCAACCCGTAAGCTGCGCACAGCAGTAATGTGGAACGTTAAAAATAGTTTGTTTCCTAAAGTGATTAATCCGTCAGTTAAGACACAGAGGCATTCTTTATACTATTAAACAATGTGTTGCGTTAATATAGTTGAACCGCGATTCATATAAATATGTTGTAAACGAGTAAGAAAGAATAATGAAAACTGAGCGCCTATGACATCTCTACAAAAATCTTAAAATATAAAACTTATGTAATTAAAACTGTGGTAAGACCATAAAGTGAAGTGCAACAAATAAACAATCATGTGAAGTGGATACAAATGAATAACACGTTTGTGTTAATCATTCAAATCAACGAGCTATTACTACCAGTTAGCCAAGAGCAGTGAACCAGGACCCACAATGATCTAAAAGACTTCAGGACTACACCATCCCCGGATACGAAGATAACGAGAGATACCTGACCTACATCAAACATGCTGCAACCGAGGACCGAGGACTGGAATAACGAGGAGCTGGAGGATATCACAGGTGACACGGAGGCATGCCTTCCGTGGTTATGAAATACTAAATATTATATCCAACAAAAGACAATTAAATTAACAACATTAAGACATTTTAAGTACTGACAGTAATTGTATTCTTATTCTTAGTAAAAGAGTTATAGCTCTAAACTGTAAACTGTAAAGCCTTATTGTTTAAAAACGGAAATAAGTCCATTCGTCTAATGGCGCCACTTCATGATAATATATGATATGCGACCATTATTAATATACCTTTTCAAGTCCCGGATCCGTGGAAAAGTTAAACAGATGTACATCTATATTTTGAGGGCCCTTGTAATTGAACAAAACATAAAATCATTTTGTAAACTATTGAAACACAAATGTTGATAACCATAAGTAAAGATGCTAATATCAGTAAATAATAAAGAGATGTCAAGTCTACAAACCCCTGCCAATTTTCCTTAATTCTCGAGATCCTATATAATATTTGTTTATTTTCAGTTATTGTTGATTTTGTTAAGAATATGGCAGCCTGTTAAATTGACCTAAGCCAATTAACCAGGTTCCCGATGTTATAACGAAGAGACGTTATAAGATTCTACCCTGACAGTCACGACCTGCACTGCCGGTCGCTGCAGGTCCGTGCCGGTGCTGTTCTAGTGTGCGCGCGCTTGTATTTGAAAACACGGAAACCTTCATGACCGGCAAATGCCGGTGCCTGCTGTGCTGGTCCGTGCTGGCGTAGTGTGCCTGTTTTTCTGCCTGAAAAACATGAGAAGTTGTAATGAGATTACGTGACTGACTGACTGAGGGTGTTCCAAACCGGATGCCACCTAAAGGATTAGAATACCCTTACTCTCCCACGCGTACCCACAACCGGCCCGGCCCGACCCGGGCGGTTCAGGTAAAAGTATACGGTCCGATTCAAAACTATAACATTTTTTAATTTAGCTTATAATCCAAATAAAACTATAATTTTTGTAATCTCCGTGAAAATGTGAGAAAAATGAGTGCAAACAACACATATTCTTGCGATAAGCATAAGTATTTTAGGGATTTCTAAAGCAAACGCAAAATTGGAGTATTTAATTAAGATTTTATTATAAAGTAATAGGCTAAGTACGTTGGTGATCTTTTGATGATTAAACAAAAATGTATTTACAATTAACACACATGGTGCAAAATTACGTCGGTAATATGAAAATTTGTACACTTTCTACAATAACAAATCCTGTCTTAGATGTAATATTCCTTTAAAAAAATATTTATATAAAAATATGTCCAACTGAAAAAGAAGAAAAAAATATCAGTTATTTGATATATGCATTATAAACACATAATACACTTTATTACAATAAAGATCAGTCGAATTGTGATTATCAACGGAACTTAACTTCCATAACCATCCGCCTCCATTTTTCCCTGTCTTTGGCGATCGATGTCCATCGTTTTATTTTAAGCAAAGTATCAGCATCCCTCGCCACTGCGCCAATCCAGCGATGCTTGGGTCTTCCGACAGGCCTTCTACCCTCGATTTGACTACGCAGTACCTTCCTAGGTATTCGGTTGCCTTCCATCCTAATGATGTGTCCTGACCATTGCAGTCTATGCAGTCGGATGGTGGTGGCCAGATAATTGTCTTTATACAGGTTGTATAGTTCCTCATTGTGACGCATTCACCATATCCCATTGACTTGGATTAGTCAATGTATTCTCATGAAAATTCTCTTTTCAAAAGTATTGACTATGTTAGCGGCTTGTTTGTTCAGAGTCCAAGTGTCCCTACCATATGTTATCACCGGTCTAATCATAACTTTATATAATGTGACGTTGGACTGACGGTGGATATTCCTTGTCTTGAACATAGTTGTCAATGAAGCATATGTTCTATTTCCGGCCTGTATCCTTTTCCTTTTTTCATTTATTTCTTCATTATCTTCTGCCATCCAACATCCCAGATATTTAAACTGATTCGCTATTTCCAGGTTTAGTGGTTCAATTTCAAACTGTTCAGGTTTCCTGGTTTCATTCGAACAATGATCATAACCTTTGTTTTATCTGTATTCACCGATATTTAGTTTTAGTAAGTTAATATTTTTATGTTAGTTGTTTGAATAGTAGAAAGAGAAATGTGGCTACATAGGAGGTGCATACGACATTACAACTGGCTGGTAAGACTTCCTTTGAGTGTCGCGTTTAATCGTTAAAATGAGTCTACTATTATAACACACGATATTTCCTCCTTTACAGCTGCCATGGTAACGATACTAACGTATCAGCATTACAGCATGAGCAAAGCAAATAAAACGAGCAGAGAGCAAACGACGCTACGGTATCGATAGCAGGGCAGAGCGGCGGTATATCGATACCGTTTGACAAAAACACTTTTACCTCTGTGTACATACATATAAAGAAGACGAACACGACACACAATATGAATGCGAGACATGTGTTTGTTGTAACTACTTAGCGACAAACACACGTTTATCCGGAGATACGAGAGAAAGCTTTTAGTGCGCGGGGGTGTGGACGGACCGACCCTCGTGGAACACGCCACCTAATAGTTATGTTACATGAATATTGTACTGATGTAAATTCTCACAGGAGGCTACAAAAAACCTTGTTAAACTAGTTGAAAATTGTAAAGTTTTAAAAAAAGGTTATGTTACAGAAAAGTAAAACAAGGTTATAAAACAAGACACAGCACAAGGATTAAATTTTATAAGACAATCAACATATGCGAGTGTGGCATGACTCATGACAAAAAAGGAATGCGGCAAGATTCAGAGTGCTGAAATGTGTCTGTCTTGTGTCTTATTTTGTTTTAAACAGTAACAACTTAATAAAGTTACAGTGCAAAGTAACATTGTTAATACTACCAGTTTCAATTTATTTCTTCAACAAATTATATAATACAGGTATATGTATATAATAGGTATATAATAACAGGTATTTGTACGTGTTTTTTTTTTGAACGTTTAGTTCTTACCTGTTGTTTTCACATACTAGTTCGGAACACCTCTAGTCAGGAGTACGTTCGGCCTTCCACCCTTTGTCGAACCTTTTAAACACTTTCCCTAGTGTAGAAGACCGTCGGCGGGTGGCCGAAACGTCTCGAAAATGACGTATGAAAGCAGTCGACCGCGATCCAATAGCCCGGACTTCACTAACTTGTCGACTCCAGCCGTGACAAGTTACGAAATGTCTCTATAAATTTCATCTCTTACCCATACAGGATATCGGCTTCGATCATAATTGTCAAATTAACCTTAGACTGTAGGTAGATGCAAGGAAAGCGGCAAGATTCAGAGTGCTGAAATGCAGTTTCTTCGAAATACTTTAAATTATACATTGCAAGATACAATAAGGAATGAGGATATCAGAGCAGAACTCGAAGTAAAGGGCATAAATGGAATTATTTCAATTTACAGAAGACAATGGTGGGATCATCTGCAAAGGATGACAGAGGATCGATCGCCAAAAGCGGCACTGAACTATAATAGCCATTGGTAGAAGAGACGTAGGTAGTCCGAGGATGAGATGGGTGCCACCAGAACAGTTTTATATAACCTAATCCTAGAAGAGGAAGAAGAAGAAGAAGAAGAAGAAGAAGAAGAAGAAGAAGAAGAAGAAGAAGAAGAAGAAGAAGAAGAAGAAGAAGAAGGTTTTCACCCATGTTGGATTGGTTGAAAAGTCACTTTGTAGTATAATTAGAAAATATAGTAACTGATTTAAAATAAAAGTACTAATGGGATATTAACTAACGTATGTAAAAATCTGGATATAATTAACTTAAAATTATGTATGTCATAGTGTAAATAAACGAAACGCAATAATAATGTATAAAATGTGGAATTAGTTTGTAATAAAGCAGAAATTAAAATCATACACAGACCTAATCAAATAATCAGAAGCATCATGTGTACTCAGGTGCTACAATAAATCCTACAAATTATAAAGGTATGTAGAAAGTCAACAAAGTGTCAATTAGACAAAAATAACTGTTTTTAAACTATATAGTGAACACAAAAAGCCACGTTATAGACAAAAATAAGAATATAAAAACATTATAGTATAAAACTAAACGGAAACCCGAAGAAGGAAGTAGTTTCTAACAATAGTGATAATATCGAAGGGTTGGGGTGCGGTGTATCGGTGAAAGGAATAGTAAATAATTGTTAATCAGTGTCAATCTGGTAGTTAAAAATTAATAATTACAGCCACAGTGAATAATAATAACGTTTAAAAGGTGAAAAAAAGTAAGTTGGCAAAATTGTAATTAACAACACACGAAGGTGACCCATCTCTTACGTTCTTCCACCCCTAGTGCCGTTGGGAAACCTTCCTCTTCCGCCTCTAGGACCGTTGACCATTTGACGCCTTTAACTCTGAACGGGTCCTTACCGGGTAGTACGAAAAGAAAATAAGAATTACATAGGAAAGCTCAAGTATGAAAAACTACCTTGCTAGTCGAAAACCTCATAGGGTCGAAAAGACCAAGGGTTGGTCAAGAGAGACCCATTAGGAAAGATTAAAGAAAGGGATTACGGCCAAGACAGGTTGAAGCAAGGTGAGAATCTAGCTAGACTACATCTGTCGTGCTAAACACGTATCCACCGGGCGTGGACCCTTGATGGTCTAAAGAATAACTAAAATGGGAATTCTCACCTAGAAAATGAACCTACAAACTCATGCCTAGGAAATAAAATACGCTTACTCCTTTACTCATTTTTAAATAGAAATTATTATTTTTATTATCATTTATACGTTACTTCCCGGTATTGAACGATTTATGGGGCATAAACAACAACATCATCATCTTCTTCTTAACGGTTTTAAGCTTTAGCGGCCTGTTCCTATTCCACAGTCCACTTTTATTAGGTCTACCAACTTTTCTTCTGGCTCTAGGGATGTAATCTTTCGCCGTCTTCGGTACTCTAGTCTCTTCCATTCTATTAAAGTGTTGAATCAATTTCTTCTGTATTCTTTAATTCCTTCATTAACTGAAAAAATATCTAACTCACTTCTTACCTTATACTCTGTACCGCTAAAGCCTAAGACCGTTAAGAAGAAGAAGATGATGATGATGATATTGTATACGCCCCATAAATCGTTCAATACCTGGAGGTAATGTATAATTGAAAATAAAAATAATAATTTCTATTTAGAAATGAGTAAGGGAGCAAGGGTATTTTATTTCCTCTGTCTTATCACTCTACATTTCTTACATGATCTCGTCTATTACACCTTTTAACTGATCTAAGAAATTTCATTTCTATTGTTTGTATCTTCTGTTCATCTTTTTTCTTTATGGCCCAAGTTTCAGAACCATACAGTAGTGTAGGTTAGACTATACTACTGGAAGATGTTTTCGAATTATTATTTTAAAAATTGTTTTAAACGCAAAAGGAGACATAAAGCGAACGTCAAGTTCACTGTACCTTGGTTTATTTAGTAAACAGTTTTCAACAATATTTTCAAAATAGTTGAAACCAAGCGCGCGCGATAAGCAGTGACTGTAAAACTGTACCAAAGTTTTAAGTAGTTTACTACAGAATTATCAACTTGGCCGACAAGTTTAGCGACTTGACTTTAATAAATAAAACTCCCCTGTCCGTCGTCTCACTCATGAGAGCTAAAAGAATACTTGACGAACTGACTAGATCTACTTAATTACTGTCTACCTTTGTACTTACAGTCTGAATCAAAATTTGTAGAAGAAACCAGAAATACGTACCTGGAACAAAGAAAAACAAACATCAGTAAAAGTTAAAATATTATACAAAATTTATAACATGTATAGTACAATATCCAGAAATTTGTCTAAAAAGTAACGAGACTACATTTGTCCCACGAAATGGTAACAGTGTGACACCGAGAACGCAACAGCTGGTAGCTATAACGATTTGTTAACTTCATAAAACTTTTATACTTATAACGTTAGTAGATTTGATTATAGGCCTACCATAGTTTTTCTAAGTGCTTGTTTTATCTTACGACACAAAAATAGAGATCAATCATTTTGAACAGCGCCATTCAATCACATTTTGTGTCAAACTGCAAGACAGAGCAACATAAACGTAATTACACAGGTGAAAACAACAATACGAAGACGAAACAATGTCCTGGGCTCAGGTTTTCAAGTGGCACAAAGCATTTTTGGATGGACAGGAAACCGTGTTATGGACAGTACAAAGTACAGTATGAACTGTCGAAATTGACAGATCTCACCACGTCGGATCGTAACAATGACTGGTTATGAATTAAATCTACATCGTCAGACTGTTAATGGAAGTAATTTGGTACATGTTTGTACCTCCCTTACTTATTTCCAAATACAGATTATCATTTTAATTTTCATTTTTTTTACCTTACTTCCCGGTATTGAACAATTTATGGGGCATATACAATATAGCCTGTACTACTGGAAAATATTTTCGGATTATTATATTAAAAATTGTTTTAAACGTAAAAAGAGAGAGACATAACGTCAAGTCCACTGTAACTTGGATTATTTAGTAAACAGTTTACAACAATATTTTTAAAATAGTTGCAACAACGCGCGCGCGATAAGCAGTGGCTGTAAAACTGAACCAAAGCTTTAAGTAGTTTACGAGAGAATTATCAAATTAGCCGACAAGTTTAGCGACTTGACTTTAATAAATAAAATTCCCCTGCATCTGTCACGGAGTTACCGGCTACGATCTGTCCGCGCGACACTACGACATTATGACTTCTCCTTCGTTTAAAATACACTTCAGTTTTAGTTTTAGTTTTAAACTTTCACGAACTGAAGAACATTCAACATAAGTTACTCTCTCACTTCCTACGAATTTAAGTTAGTTACATTCACGTCTTGCGAATATAACGCTTATACAATTTTCCAGTACAGCTCCCCCTTCTCTGTTTCGTAGAAATTACCAATACTATTTAATTCTGTTAACATACACCCATTAGACAATCTTCAGTAGTAACTCAAAATAAGCTACTTTCGTTCTTCTACACAACGTCCTGCGCCAGGAAAGTAATACTACCTCAACTGCAGAACTCACTCACTAATTCCAATGAAGTGTATTTATTATTACATAAATTACGATATTAAATATTTTTCAATTAGAGAAACATTTACAAAAATCCCTATTACTTTATGTTACAGTTATATTATTTTATGTAAGATGTATATTGCTCGCTGGAGATCGTCTTCTGAAGTGGCGAATATACCTTGGTCATCCGCGAACAGAATGGTTTTCAAGCCTTTATTTCGGTGGATTTTTATACCGTCAGAGGATTTTTCTTTCCATTTTTTGAGGAGATCATCTAGATAAAGTTTAAAAAGTAATGGTGACAGACAACAAACATGTCTTACGCCTTGGTTTGTTCCAATCGGGACAGATTCTTCTCCGTCGTCTATGATTACTGCGGTGTGTCTATATAAACTCTTTCTGAGCTGAACTAGATATTGTGGTATACCTTTATTTTCAAAGGTAAGTCCTACAACTTCGGTCTGATCACTCTATCAAAAGCTTTGTTGAAATCGATAAAGGCAATGTGTGTTTCGTCAGTTAAAAGGTGTAATAGACGAGATCATATAAGAAATGAAGAGATAAGAAGTGATTTAGACATTTTTTTCAGTTAATGAAAGGATTAAAGAATACAGAAGAAAATGGATTCAACACATAAGTAGAATGGAAGAATGTAGAATACCGAAGGTGGCGAAAGATTACAACCGTAGAGGTAGAAGAAAAGTTGGTAGACCTAAGAAAAGGTGGACTGTGGAATAGTAACAGGCCGCTAAAGCCTAAACCCGTTAAGAAGACGATGATGACTTTACTATTTACAGTATTCAGTAATATAACAATTGTTGAGCACACAGTCATACAATAAACACTAAAAATCCCACACATTCGGATATGGGTTACAGTTCCATTTAGTTTGACATTTTGATCTCTTTTTTGTCCTG
Source organism: Magicicada septendecula (assembly GCA_034769895.1). NCBI lineage: Eukaryota > Metazoa > Arthropoda > Insecta > Hemiptera > Cicadidae > Magicicada > Magicicada septendecula. Next base: position 494,112,340 of record CM068370.1, read on the forward strand.
ATGGTCGAAAATTTTGAAACGTCCGAAACGTATCACTACATTCAGATGTTACTTAAAATTCTCTTTAATTAAATACCCAACAAGAAAGTGTTGCTATTTTGTCAAAATTTTCACTCAGTTTTTGGGTCCTAATGTCCAAAAGCGTTGTTGAGTCTTCATAAGCGAACATTACCTTCGCGTTTGGGGAAAAAATTCTTTAATTTGATACTACATACGGGCTTTTGCGATTGTTTCACATTTTAAACATTTCCATTTTATTCTTCTACTTTCTCTCTCTCTCTCTCTCTCTCTCTCTCTCTCTCTCTCTCTCTCTCTCTCTCTTTCTCTCTCTCACACATACACTGTAACAGTCCGCAAGTTGCTTGGTGATTGCTCTGTACTCTTCTCGATCTTGAACCTTCCTCTTCAACACAGAATACGAGTCGTTAAATATTCAGGCCACACACACACACACACACACACACACACACACAAACACCAAAAGTTTCCCATCCTCGGCAATTTTTCCTTCACTCGTATTCTTCATAACTTCACACGTAAATCTATGTGTTCAGTTATATACAGTCTGTTCTCCTTTTTAATCATTTTGGAAAGATTCTTTCCTTTCGAAGTTTCCGAAAAACACACCATTCTTTTCTTTACTTATCTTCGTAATGTGAACGCCACCGTTTTCAGCCAGTAAGTAAGAAGAAGCGTCAACTGCAAATTTATCAGGTGTGTTCTACCTAGCACAAGAAATGATTCACTGTGTAATAAGTTCCGATTTGAAGACTGAGGTTTCACAGCTCAAGTCAGATACAACTTACCCTCAATATACCATTCTGTGTTCTTTTACCAAAACCATGAAGGAAACACAGAACACGCTCCGTTCCAGAATACACATTTAATCAACTACGCGGATACAACTAACAGATTTTCAGAACCCACTGGAATAACCCAAGGCGTTCGGCAAGGTTTCAGTCTTTCTTCTGTTTTATATAATGTCTATATAGATGATCCCATAAGGAAATAGAAATTGGACGCCCACAAAGGATTGTACTTGGGGAAAGGATTTTATTTAAATATTTTAATCTATGCAAAACGATTTTGTGATCATGCAAGAGAATGAAAATGATCTCCAAAGCGCGTTGTTTTATCTTACTGACATTTTGGCAGATTACAATCAAACCATTTCCTTATCTAAAACAAAAGTTATGGCTTTTTCTGGGGTAAATCTAAAGAACAAAGCTTGTCATACAGGTCTCGCCGATTAAACATGTCCCAGATTTCAAGTATCCAGGGTGTAGCATCACATACCAAAATGAGAAGGAAGTTGAAAGCAAAATTTGTCTCTTCCAGTCGCTTTCTACCTGTATCATTAAACAATTAAATAATAAAACAAGGAAAGAGACACAATTGAAATATTGTAATGTAATGGCCATACCTCAACTACCGTATGGTAGTCAGACTTGGATTAGAAAGGCCAAAGATATATCTGGAATACCTAGATAGAAAGATAGGCCTATATATCTAGAAAACAGGAGCGGAAATAAGGTTCTTGAGGGCTGTAAAGGGTTTTACTAGGAGAGATCTTATCAGAAATTATCATATTAGAATGGAGCCAGGCGTAGCTGAAAGCTTAAATGAGAAAATCTCCCGGTACAAAACGGAGTGGCGGTTACACGTAGAGAGAATGGATCCAAGTAGATTTTCAAGATGAATCTTGACTATCATCCAAGGGGGAAGGGAAGTGTGGGAAGACCCCGTAAGCGATGGTTGGATGACTTCCATTGAGACTGTAACAGGCTACTAGCCTAAGCCGTAATGGATGACGACGACAACATTTAATCTTATAAACTTGTTATAATACGAAAACTGAAATGCCCTTGTTAGATGTTTACCTATGCTTTTAATTGATAAAGTACACTCTGCAATCAATTGATTTTTTGCGGTCATTGCTGCACAGATTTCTGCTAATTATCGGACGACAACTATCAAATTTTAAACTGACCTAATGATGGTGTCAGTCAGCACAGAGAGAGAGAGAGAGAGAGAGAGAGAGAGAGAGAGAGAGAGAGAGAGAGAGAGAGAGAGACGTATCGTAATTCAGTGACTGTCAGCATCCCGGCGTCCAGCTAATTCCATTACCTTATCTGTTCATGTTAACATGCATCAACTGTTGCCTCCATACGATCGCGGTTTTACAAACCACTGATTTGGCTAATTGAATCACGGTCTAATTAAGTAAACATTAATCAATTAGTATGCGAAAATTAGCGTACGCAGAATGATAATGTTACAAACGGCTTTTCTCGTTTTATAAAAGTACATTTCATACCTTTTTATTGTAATCACAATTCCTTCTAAACAACAGTGACGGCCTATACAAACATTTGCTCGCATAACAGTATAAACTAGTTCACTCTGAACTGCAGAACTCGCTCACTGTTTTGAACGGAGTACATTTATTATCTGTTACATAAATTTTGATATTGGAGAGTTCTTTAGTATTAGGAAAAATCATATAAATTTCCGATTTTTCTAAAAAAATTTTAGTAATGTAACTATCGTAAAGCACACAATCATACAATAAACACTAAAAATTCGAAAATTACTGATTTTGGTTACAATTCCTTTTAGTCCAACACCCTGATGGATTTTCATACATTTTTAAATCTCTTTTTTGGGCTCTGGGGTCAAAAAGTTTTGAAATTTCCAAACCTTAGGACTACATCCAGATTTTAGATAAATTTCTCTATAATTTGATACTGCACATGAATTTTTGCGATGTATCAAAATTTTTCACCAACTTTTGAGCCCTGACTTCCAGAAAAGTTTGAAATTTTGATAAGTAAACACTATGCTCATATTGCGATGAAAATTATCTTTGATTTGATACACCCACAGAGGCTTTTCAGATTTTTTCACAATTTTTCCTCGCTTCCATAATTTCCTCCCTCCACCTTATTTCGGGGGGGGGGGGGTTAACCTCGAAAATAATACGGTTCTGTAGGGGAAAAGTATGGACACCGACACGCATGCCAAGGTTTACGAATACTGGTTGATGCGTTGAGAAGTTATCGTTAAGACATGATCTAAACAGATAGACAAATGCTATAGCCTGACAACTTTGTAAAAAGCCATCACTGATATCAGTAGAAGTGTGACAGCCTTTCTTGGTTGCTGAGTTGCGCAGACCCAGCTAATGAACTACCCCCACTTAAGTTGTCTAGTCGGGAGTGAGAGGAGACAACGCGATAACAATTATTGTCTTACTTTACTCACTAATTCTCTCTCTGTCACACACATGCATCCAGCCTTGTTGCAGCCGATGTTCACACCAGGAAACACTGTAGAAGTTTACAGTGCGCATGTGCGAAATAAATGAAAATTTTGTAAGCCTCGAAACGAGGTGTTGCCAACTGCGCATCTCGAAGCCACTGTTCAATTTCTATCGTCAGGTTTCTACGCGCAGGGTGGAGAAGTTTCTTCTCCCTTTCCCATTTTCTCTTTCTTTGTGCCCCCCTTCCCTTCGTAATCAACGTCACGCTGTATTATGTTCACCTACGTAGGGTGTTCGGCGAGTGAATGAGCCCTTCCCCACAGTTCCCTTGTGTCACGTGACCTTCTCCTATAAATGTCCCAAGTGTGTCAAAAATGTTTATTCTACGCAGGTCGCTTTCAACGTTGTACATAGGCCCGCCAGCCTTCCCTGAACAGTAACCTGTTCCGACTCATCGCATGAATTACCACCACTAACAAGTGTAGCTATGTTATCTAGAGAGAAGAGAGCAGAGACGACTCTATAACGTTCACTGTCTCCTCTCCATATTATCTCCCTCTCTGCCATACACATACTTCCGTTTTTCTCGCCGTCTTGTTGCAGCCGATGTTAACACCATGAAACACTGTACAAGACTGTTGTGCGCATGTGCGAAATAAATGAAAATTTTGTTAGTCTCGCAACGAGGTGTTTGTACACTCCGCATCTCTAAGCCACTGTTCAATTTCTATCGTCAGGTTTCTACCTACAAACGGTCGAGTTACAACTGGGAACTCGTTACTACCGTTCCACTAACAAAACATCGGGGGGGGAGGCTAAGCCGTTTGTGTCAGCTGTACCGAACAGCAGCGTCGTCGCCCAAAATGTCTCGTGGCAGAGACGACTGGTGCACATGTACACTGTCTCATACGGTGTAAATATTTAACCACATCCAAGCGACGTACGCCACTAAAGTACGGAGTATATTTCAGTACGAAGAAGACGCCACATTCAACCGCACACACATACATTTGCAGCGTATAAATTTTAACATATTCTTACGCTTATTGTAGTCGGCGAACCGCAGTGCGAAAACGACTTGCACTACAACGAGGGACTAAAGCCTAACACACAGAGACCTGTTTTATTCATATCGCAGCGACCACCAGACGTCGCTACGTTCATAAACGTGACCCAGGTTCTTATTCTACTTTGGAATTCACGACGTATTCATAAACTAATTCAGTTTACATGTTTATCGACACAGATGAGGACGTCTGAACATTTCGGTTGCTTGTTTCTTGCTGTTGTCCATAATTCACACCCACAGGCCTGTTGTAATTCAACTCTTATGGCCTCATTCTCTATACGATCAAGTTTTTAGAACGTCTTTTAACTCCCCTTAAGAACACCGTTTCCGAGGTCTGTACTTTATTGTCTTGTAGTTTGGTTGTTGTCCATAATTCATACCCAAGGACAGTACAGGGACAGCAATAACTTCTTAAATTTTAATTTTGTATCTAAATTTTATATGTTTCTAAAAGTACGGTGTACTGTCTCACAGACCGTCTGGAACTTACCCAACTTAACATAAATATCATAATTCATATCATAGCCAATATCATTTCCCAATTAATTAAAGTGGCTCGCCTGTCCTACAATTTTATCATTAATCATTGTTTTTGTTTTTATTGGCTCCTTGCTTACAAATTCCATTACGCTTGTTTTTCCTAGTGGAGATTTTTACTTCCATATTCCTTAAGGAATGGAAGTATGGTGATGGCAAAAAAAATCGTGTTCGAGATTATTGCAGATTCTGATTCTACTACACTCAAAACATGAAAAAAAGTCGTTTTCCGAAAAGTGTCTGTGTGTGTGTCTGTCTGTCTGTGTGTCTGTCTGTAGATTTTTTTCTATGGCAAACGATAACTGCCGCAAATTCAAACAGAATCAAATAATGTTTCGCATACGCCCCTGAATTGCTGAGTTCTCAAGACCTATTGTTTTTGGTGAAGATCGGTTAAGGGAAAGGGGTAGTTTACCTGTAACGTTTTATGTTTTAACAAGGGTATTTCCTATGGCAAACGATAACAGCCGCAAATTCAAACAGAATCAAACGATTATTTGCATACAGCCCTAAATTGTAGAGTTCTCAAGACCTATTGTTTTTGGTGAAGATCGGTTGAGGGAAAGGGGTAGTTTACCTGCAACGTTTTTTTAACAAGGGTATTTTCTATGGCAAACGATAACAGCCGCAAATTCAAACAGAATCAAATAATGTTTTGCATACAGCCCTGATTTGTAGAGTACTCAAGACCTATTGTTTTTGGTGAAGATCGGTTAAGGGAAAGGGGTAGTTTACCAGCAACATTTTTTTATCAAGCGTATTTTCTATGGCAAACGATAACAGCCGCAAATTCAAACAGAATCAAATAATTTTTTGCATACATCCCTGAATTGTAGAGGTCTCAAGGACTTTCGATTTTGGTGAAGATCGGTTAAGGGGAAGGGGTAGTTTACCTGCAACCTTTTACTCTAAAAGAAGAGTAGAGTACTTGAAAATTTATTTAAACTTTTTGAAACAATGGTAATTGTTAAAAATAAAATAATTTTGTTGCCAGGCAATAAAATTAAAATTTTTTCATTTTAATGTAATATAATATTTTTCATTTAATACGGCAATAAAAAGGCAGGTAAGACACAAACACACACACACACACACACAATTCACGTTATTTCTGGCCTCACTCATGTTTATTTTCTTACGTTTGCACGCTTTTTAAATGGAAAGTGCCGAAACCCACACCAACATAACGCGTGCAAGCCGAAAAAATGGACATCAATTTGCTTACTGGCGAAGCTAGTAGTTAATGAATGGGTAGGCAAAAATCTTATCTTAAATTTTTTTTAAGGAATCACTAAAAGGACGGTGGGTCAAATCGGACGCTGAGGTAGAGTTTGCTGTAACCGAATGGTTCCACAAACAGCCGTAAGAATTTTACTAGCAGGGAATCTACAGGTTAGCGCAACAGTGGAACTCATGTCTTAATGTTATTGGAGACTTCTTTTAAAATCGTTGAATAAAAAATGCTTTACAGCTCTATACGTGTGTCTATTGAACAATGCTTGTATTAGTCATACACAATAATACAACTGATTGAACTTCAAATTTTTAAACTTGATTAGTTTCTATATATATGTTTAATGTTACAAATAATTCAAATAACAATCTTGATCATCTGTTAGTTCAGCGGAATAACAGTGACACTTTTAATAACCGCATAAAATAAACACTTAGAAACAACACAGGCGCTTTAACTTAACTGTTTGGACCACAGAAGTGAGGCATGCCTCAACGCTCTATGTGTACAGCGCGGGACAATCCCCCCTCCCTACACTTCCCTATCACACCACTACATTGCTTACATACGATGTATACAAAAAACGCTGAGGCAAGTTCAGGTTGCCTCATTCGCTTTAAACGAACTATGCCGAATCTCACCTGTCACCATCTAGCGGTCGCTCAATAAAGCACGTTTCGGTTTAATAAATTTGACAGTCGCAGTAACAATGTATAATCTTTACGTTATGTAGTTCATACGTATTTATAATTTTTATTCTACAGAATTTTTTAGGGTAGGCATTGCCTCAATTGCCTCCATGTAACTTCGCCACTGATATATATGTGTACAACGTTATCGGCAACAAAGAAGTAGTTTTTGTTAAAATTCCTTCCCGGGATATTTGGCCGTAGTCCAATGTTTTTTACAAAACCAGACATTTCGGCAATGCCACCGACTTCCATCATCAGTGAAAATCGAGTGCGATAACGTGAGGTGGTATACGTTAGTGACCACAGTACTGTGGTTACGGCTGAAGCAGTAAGTAGAAAGAAGTAGTTTCTATGGTAATATTTCATTTCGAAAATGATTTTAAATATAAATCTTAGAATATGGAAGTCATGTATGGTTCTCCATACCGATATTTTTATATTGTTTTCAAATCCGAAGGCGCTTTAAAATTTTTTTTTATTGTAAAGCAGAATTATGCTTTTTGAATTACAAGCAAGTCCTCAGTAAACAACAGCTTATTCAAATATCTGACTTAAGATTTTTTAATAGCAGGGGTCACTAGATGTTTCCATTTTCTTACTAGATCGTCAATATAAATGTTGAAAAGAGTAGATGATATACTGCACCCTTCTCTGACACCTTGATTAGCAGATATTTGTTGAGATATCCTACAATTATTTTTATCAGGTATTCTTGTTCCGACAAGAACGACTACCAAAGAAAACAATGAGATGGATACCTAAAGTGCACACAAAGAAAGGAAGACCCAAGAAAATATGGATAGAAGGCATAAGAAGATCATTGGAGCGATAGAGGACTAAACGACGAAAACTGGAACGACAGACAGCAATGCAAATTAGGCATCGGACAACGTCGTATGACGTTCTGGCCCCGAATTAATAATAGCAATATTCTTGTTCCGTTATACAGGCCGACGAAAGAAGAAATATAGAAGATCTTGTAGCCTAAGTAAAGCTTCGAACTTGTCCGACTTTTTGAATATTTAAATTACGGTTGTTTGAGATTATCCAGGAGGTTACTGTAGAATGTACAGAGGCAATCGAAAGTCACTCTTAACGTGTGTCTTAAAGCCTGGATGATCACTGGGTCATCCTGTAATGAGTACTATTATAGTTTGTGGAAAAAGCCATTTACTAATGTAATATTGTATATATATTCTTTCCAAGTAACTCTTTATGTTTTGAGTTTCTTGCGGTAATTGTATGTTATACCTTACGTTAGGGAATAATTAGGCGTGTTTCTAAAATTGTATTTTTTTTTTAATATTTTAGTACTCAAACCACTATTTAATGCTCAAAACATGTCACAAGTAAAAAAAGATACCTGAACAGAGAAAAAGAGTATTAAGGTATGAAGAAACGAACTTTACAAAAAGTTTGTAATATAGTGTTACGGTGGCCATACAGACCGCCCGCGCCGTGTTTACAGTGGAAAAAATAACTGAAGTCACTAATCTGAAACTTTAATTAGAAAAAAACAATTGTTAAAAATCAATAAAGGCACTCTTATAGAATAATTCAAACTAAATTTGTCCAACGTACAACAATAAACGTCAACTTATTACGGCACAAAGTCACGTATTAATCACCACAAGAATCACTGCGAACCATACTTGAAATATCGCCATGTCTAACTGAACTGGCTAGCCGGCCGCCGGACGCGCTTATATTTATGCCCGCTAACATTCGATAGTAATCTGTTATATTCCTGATAGGGGCTTAGAACTCGCTAGAAACTGTGTCCATGCCCGACCTTGATACTGCCCCCGTAGAATGATCTCCAAATATCTGGAACAGCATCGTGCGTTGCCGCGTGTTAAGAGTCAGGCAGACGGTTTTGTTATTTTTCAGCTCAACCTAGCAATATACGAGGGGTGTTCAAAAAAAGACCGAAACTTTTGAATATCATATCAACCGGCACAAACAACGCGCTGCGACTTTGAGCGCGCCTAGCGATAGTTTTTGACAACAAACTGCCATTTATTCTGTTCCGCTATAAACACTTGTCTTTAAGCCATATCAGATTGAGTGGAGACGTGCACACACGCTGGCCGTCGGATTAGTGACAAAGTGATTAAGAAAGACCTCGAATAACGACGTGTACACATGAACTTATGGCAAAACTAGGTTAACACTTTACAGAGAGATTCTGTTGTTGAATTAAGCATACGCGGAGGCCTGCATAAGCCGAATGATTATTTTAAGAAATTTTAAAGAGGGTAAAAACAATGGTCGGAACAGACCAAAGCGATGTCGAAGATCATGGCAAGAGAGCTCGTGATGTGGTAAATCATCGTTTAACTGCCGAGACTTCCTGAGAGAATGCACATCTATATAAGATAGTAAAATTAAATTTGGATAGAAAAATTTAAATGTATCGTATCACTGAAAAATTCTTACTGCGTTTGTTGACGACGATCAGAAAGAGACCCGTTTTGAAATCTGTCAATAATTGCGTACCAATGCAAATGGTAATGACAACTTTGGAAAGCAATGGAAATTGCTATGTAGAGATTTTACGAAGTTAGCAGCAGAATTTTATACACACACGTTATATTAAGATCTTCGTTCTCACTTCGTTATAAATCCGCCGGTCGGTGTGTGCTCGTGCCCACCACAGCGTGTGTAGCTCGAAGACTGATGATCATGACGAGACGGAGATAACGGCATTCCGGCGTCAACACCTGTCGCTAGCAGCACCCACTTACTAAAGTAATTGTGCAGCTCGCTCTGTGCGCATGTTGACGTGCTGCACAAATAGTTCGGTCTTCTTTTTAACACACCTCGTATATAGACATAACTTCTGGACATTTGCGTGTGTGTGAGCGCGCGCGCATAATTGTAACAAGTAAAATATATTATATTATAACAAGCATATGTGTTATATATTACCGTGAAAAAGAGACGTTTATTAATCCATGCGATTACTAAAGTCGAGATTTATGGAAGAGAGCTGAGGAAAATTTTAGAGTGTGTTTTTGATTAACAAATTTTCTTCAAATAAGTACGAGAGTATATTTCTTCGCTGAGGTCGACTTTTCTCCGTGCGTACAGTAATGAGACTCAAAATTTGAATCAAAGCGACAAAGGAAATTCAAAGCGCGAATCTTAATTTGATTCGCTTGTGAGGGACGGAACACATAGCCTATATAGGCTACCACACTATATCAAAGTGGTTAATGAAGTTTTCAAAGTTTTGATTCAGCTTTGCCTCCTCGTGTTCTACACGAGCGTAAAGCTAATAACAAACAAACATACAAAATAGTGTTGTCAACATTAACTGTGCAGATCGATGTAAACTAACGAACACGTCTAAACACTGTAATACACGATACTCTGAGATAACGATCCTTCGATCAGAAAATAATTGCGAATTTTAATTTTTATTTATTTATTAACGACAATTTAAATCACCCTTTTAACATTGAAAATGTTTATAATGACTGTCGCACTTTTGCGGCCGATCGCTGGTCGGTTATTGAAAATGGGAACCGGTGAGTTTCCATAGAAACTACTTCTTTGTTGTCAGTAACGTAGTACACATATAAAACTTCGCTTATGAATGTGACTACATTTAACTTATAATCTGTACATTGGTAAATTAAGAATGAATTCATTGATTGGTGAATTAAGAATGAATTCATTGATTGGTGAATGAACATAAATATATATATATATATATATATATATATATATATATTTTACATTTATTGAAGCATTTTCAATGCCCTTCCCTGTGCATTGCATTTGTGCAATGCCTGTAAATTTTTTTTAATAATTTGCACGAATTCTTCATGAATGAACTTATTTATTATTGCATAGCCTACTACAATATTTTTGACATTAGAAATCGTTTCAGAAACATTTCTAAACACAACGTTTCAACCCCCCTAAAAGTCTAAGGTCATTGTCAGGTGCAAAAATTAGGCTAATGTTTACAATGCCATGTCTATCAACGCTATACATATAGACAAACAAAATAGTGTTGTCAACATTAACTGTTCAGATCAATGTAAACTAACGAACGCCCTAAACACTGTAATACACGAAACTCTGAGATAACGATCCTTTGATCAGAAAATAATCGGAGAATTTAATTTTCATTTATTTATTAACGACAATCTTGAATCATTTTTACATGGATTCTTCATAAATGAAATTATTTATTACTACAATATTTTTGACATTAGTCATCGTGTCATAAACAATAAATATTTCATAAACAATTCTAAACACAACGTTTCAACCCCCTAAAAGACTAAGGTCATTGTCAGGTGCAAAAATTAGGCTAATGTTTACAATGCCATGTCTATCAACGCTATACATATAGACAAACAAACAAACAAAATAGTGTTGTCAACATTAATTGTGTAGATCGATGTAAACTAACGAACGCGCCTAAATACTGTAATACACGAAACTCTGAGATAACGATCCTTTGATCAGAAAATAATCGGAAAATTTAATTTTCATTTATTTATTAACGACAATTTCGAATCAGATTGTTTGCTTAAATAATATTTACATGGATTCTTCATAAATTAAATTATTTATTACTACATTACTACAATATTTTTGACATTAGTCATCGTTTCACAAACAATTCTAAACACGTTTCAACCCCGTAAAAGTCTGAGGTCGACCTCAGTTGTAAATAAATTTGTACACCATATCTATCACTCAAAATTTCCACTCAGGTGAGCGTCGTCGACACAGGTACATATAACACGCAATATTAAATACAACACTTAAAAAAATTTTAATTATTTTTTACGACGTGCGGGCAACAAGTGCTGGCCAGCTTCGATTTTTAAATCGTCCGTTTGGATTCGGTTTTCGTTGTAATATTAACGTTATTTTTAAAATTTTAAATTTTTTAAGTGTTATGTTTTATGTTGTGTGTTATATCTACCTGTGTCGACGACGCTCACCTGAGTGGAAATTTTTATAAATGTTATGTAAGTTTACTAAATGATCCAATCGAAGATGGAACACAACTGTTCCGAAATGCATCTTGGATAAAAAAGTAAAAAATCACCGACTGGAATACCTAGAGGTGTACTTGTAAGTACTAAAAATACTTTATACATTATTAAAGGTATTTTTTGACTGTTTCATAAAAAAAAAAGAATATATTAAGTAACACTGTCATTGGTATTATTGAAATTATTTAGAATAATACGTAGCCTACTCAGTGTATTCACATTATCCACAATTAATGTATAACTTATGTACATTGATAGACACTAGACTGTTCTATATAAATGTACTTTACATTGATAGATAAACATAGTTTGTTCTCTTGAGGCTTACCAGTAATATTAAACTGGTAGGCCTATATTAGACGAGAAAAAAACTGGTTCTCATATATATTAGACGAGAACTTAATATAGTTTCCCTAAATGAACTCATTCAGAATTATAGAAATTACTGGAAACAATGTACAGAAAGAGTGGACAACAACCGCTTTTCGAAGTTGGCTTATGAGTATGAGGTTAGGTTGGAAGAAGATCTGTAGCCAGGCCAGTTACAAGAAGGCGGTAGTCATGAGGCCGGAACAGGACAAATCCTATCCGCAAAGTGATGATGATGATGAAGATGATGATGATGATGATGATGATGATGATGCTGACGACGACGACGACGACGACGACGACGACGACGACGACGACGACGACGACGACGACGAATATGATGATGGTGACACAGTTTGTTCTACGAAATTCCAGAATACGCGCCCTGAATGTTCTCGGCTTATCTAGTAAGTGACAAAGACTGGTGAATGACATCGTTACCAGCCTATTTAAGACGGCAGAAAACGTCTCCATTCTGAGTTCAGTGAATTAAGTTATAGAATTAATGCGTGTATTTGACACCACATTTGTGTATCAATATTATATTTGTTGTTGTTGTCTTTTTGTTTGTATAAATTACGGTTGTGTCGATAACCGATATCACAGTTGTAAATCATCATCATATCATCATCTTCAAGGATTAAACCAACAATGGTTTGTTCCGGTCTCAAATAGGCAAAGATTAGAGCTGGTCACTCCAGCGCTTCCTCGGACGTAACACACCTATCCGTCCACTCGGCTTATAGTTCCATAGTTGTTTGGAGATGCGGCAGTCATCCATTCGGCAAAGATGTTCCCACCAACTCAGCCGATACTGGGTGGTCGTATCGAGTATACTCATAATATTCAGTTCCTCCCGTATATCTGTGTCTCTTCTATGATCATGAAGGGTATACCCTGCCACGTGCCTGAGAAATCTCATTTCAGCCGCTTGCGTGTGACTGGTCTGGTCTTTCGTCAAAGTCCAATTCTTAGACCCATAAAGAAGTATGGGAAGAACCATCACCTTGTAGAATCTTAGGCGTGATCCTTTACTTGGTGACTTAAGGGTTCGCCTAATGGTCTCGCACATAAGGTAGAACTTATACAAATTATTCACGGTACCATCTATAACAATTTTTGCCCGTACGGGATCAGTTCCACGAAAAGCTATCACCTTGGCCTTAAGTGTGTGGGTATTTGCAATCCAGAACCTTTGCAGATTCGATTTAACGAATGTATACCGATCTGCAATCTGTTTTCAGAGTCCGGCAGAATTTTTGTCTTTTTGTTTGTACAAATTACGGTTGTGTCAATAATCGATATCATAGTTGTGAATCGAAATTGTATTTTCAGTGTTACATTTTTATTTGTGAAAAATTATTTGTAACACGATAAATAACAAGATGATGATAGACAGTGATACGAGCTTTGCTGCCTAGAAGACGAGAAGTAATTATTATCATCATAAATAATTATGATATGCTACAGAAAAATCTAGCATAGTGGTGGGTGGCTTAGTTGTATTTAGGTATGTGATGCGTGCGGGGCTTGAAAAGACTGGTAAACGGGACCAGGCGTGAGTCGGGAACGACATGAAAAATGCACACGCCGATAACTTACAAGATGATGGAGAATATTCCGGGCGTCAATCGGCTGGAAATTAAACGATGCCACCTATATCGTACAGATCAGTGAACAGCGCTGATTCCGGTGAGAATCAATAAATGCCTTTGCAGTACTCACGGTTCAGTAAACACGGGTCCACAAGTAAACTCGAGTTCAACTCTGAATTTACGGGAATAATACTGCAAAATCGTTTTAAATATTGTGTAGTCGTATGTGTTAGCGTGACAGGTGGTTAGCAGATACACTTACTGTCAGAGCTTCACGTTTGCCTTTATTTGACGTTTAGAAAGGCATGCCAATCAATGTCTACCTAAGTATTGCGCTGTTTTTATTCATACGTTTTGTTACTGGTTAATATTACATGCTCCTACGGGGTCCAAAGGGGGTGAGACGCGAACATATGCTTTCATAGAAGAGAAGTGCACTAGCCTCTCCACCCCAACTCCACTCTCACCTACACGTCGGTGGGCCCTGTTACGCCGAGCAATCCATTCCAATGTTGTGGCAGCCAATCCCTTCGGCGGAGTGGATCGGTAAGCAAACGAGCGATGGGGGTTCTGTCAGGGCAGTCTGGGGGTATCCTAGGTCCTGGCCTGGCAGGATGGTGCACATCGGCAGCAGAGTGTCCATCTAATGTGGAGGCGGAGGAGGCTATAGTAGCCTAACGGCTGTACACATGGGCTGAATCAGTCAGCCTACTGTGACCGGGCAGAGAGAGCTCGTCAGCTGAGGTGAAAGCAACTCTCTAGGGGAAGAGCACCCCGAAATCAAAGTTCCTGGTCTTCCAGGTTGGGCGTTGGATCGGAGAATTCACATATCCCATCTGTCAAACTCTTTTGCGAGCAGAAACCTTAAAGGAGGCCTTGACTCAGTAATGGGTTGTCGCGCCGCTGAAGAAGAAGAAGATTACATGTTTCTATGGATTACAATTCAGCTTTCAGTTCAGTTTTATACTGTTTCTAAAAACAGTCGGGAGCTTGTTTGTTAAGGCGTATCGCCGGCCTGGCCTTGGAACCAGGCGTATTGGAATCCTTTCCTTGGCAACCCTCCCTACAATCCCTCCTTAGCTGGAGACTAGAATGCACTCCACTTGGAACAGCAGAACTGCAAACGTCTACGGCAAATCTCTTCACCGGTTGGTCGCTGACGACCCGGAAATTCAAGTCAGTGGACCTGAAAAACCACGGACTTCCCCTAATCATGTTAGCGACCAGACGTTCTTGTCCCCGAGATATCGGCTTCACTCCCACCATCCGATCTCTTGTTAGCTGGGTTGACTGGCTCTCATATCATGACGAGCTCTCATTGCGCATGCGTTACTCTGACGCGTTGTTTTCCGAACGATTATTTTGTGTTCAGAACAGCTGCATGATTGGACTGTCACGGTGGTCACATCACACCCAATTTCCTGCACAGTCTTATCCGACCCCCCCCCCAACTATGATCTGCGCAATCTGTTTCATCTCTTACTATCTCATCTATAAATAGAATGTAACAAGTTGTATTAAAAGTTCCCTATATGAGATAAACTATTACGTCCATTCATGAAGAACAGCAGTAGTAAAAATACAAACTTCAACTTTGATAAAATACCAGCACGCACTTCTAACACAACGTCTAACAACAAATAAAGAAAATAAAAGTAAGAAAGAAAGAAAGAAAACAACCTCAAGAGATTTATTGAATTCCAGGCAATAAGTAAGCATGTAGCTGCCTATTTTTCTGGCGGTTCTGTCACGCTTATTTGTTTCCATACACAATAACGAAGTGAAGTTTATAAATGGAATTTTCAGTCAACACAACATCGCACGCCTTCTTTGTGTGGTCCCAAGCTGACTCGACAGCCCCCCCCCACGAACAAGTCACTCCATCAATCGCATCTGCAGAAGCGCCCCCATCACTCACATAAACCACCTCATCCCACGACGAACGCACGCATCGCTGCTGCCCTTCGGGTTTTATACTCTGTTGCCTGCATCACACATCATGTCATACGCCGGCGGGGGGGGGGGGGCTAAACGCCATCCCCTGCACTAATAAATGTCGTCTACAATACACTGCACATGTTTTTATTGAGCTCTTCCCTCGGCGTTTTTTTTTTATCTTTTACCTACCAAACTTTTTCTATTTACTCAAATGGTATAATCAGATTATTTTCCTCCCTCGTCCTTAACACAACTGACACAATTTATTTTTTTCCTCCAGCTGACTTTTTTTTCTCATTTTAGACCGTGATTTTAAATGAATCTGAAATGTATAGTTCGAACATTGTAGCGAGCAGAATGTGTGTGATACCATTTTAAGAGAAACACACATTTAGCGCAAAATATTTGCAAGAATTTAATGATTGAGCAGATCAAGTTCGGTTTCTGACTAGACGCTTGAACTGTTTTCAAATTTTATATAATTTACATTTTCACAGCAGTTATAACGCTTACGAGAAACGTGTTTGTTTTACCAATGGAGTCACTACAGGTGGGCCAGAAGGAAAATTCCGATTCCCACCAGAGACCTATTTAAAATTTCAATGAAACTCCATTATCGTTTAACGTAGCCATATTTATAAGCTAGTTGCGTGTGTTGCAATAAGGGTTATAAATAAGCTTTTAATTTTTTTTATTGCTCCGGCTGTACAATGTTTACACATTTTCCGGAACCAAAGAATACAGAACTGATTGAATTCTCAGCTTTCACTGCTGCTTGTCCGTCCAAAGATCTTCAATTTCTCGTTCCCTCAATACAGTCTGAATTCTTCTACCCAGGCCTTCCTCTTTTCCTTCTTCCTGATGGGGTCCATTCCATAACTCTCCTGGTAATCTTTCCTTTGCCATTCGTTTCGTGTGTCCATACCACTGTAATTTTTTGTTTGGATAAAATCAACAAATGAATTTTTCGCACTCACTCTGTCCTTAATGATTTCATTTCTAATTTTCTCAAGTCTGGATACTCTTGCCGAACGTCTCCAAAAGTCCATCTCTGCTATCACTAATTTTGTTCTTGTGTGTTATTAGTAATCCAAACCTCTAAATAACTGTGTAAATTTCTGAATAGCTTATAAATAACTCTGTAAATAATTATATGGGAAGAATCTTGAATATCTCACTTTTCGTAAATAACATGGGTAGTCCAACCTTCAAACTGGTCTCGTGTCCTCCAGAAGGTAGGACCATTCCTCCCAGAAGGGTAGCCACATTACGTCAGGTAAAGCTAGCCATGCATGTACGTTCTTCTTCTTATTTTTCTTCTTCTTCTCTTCAACGATTAGGTTATATAAACCTTTCCGGTACCCATCTCATCCTCGGATGACCCACGTCTTTTCTACCACTGGCTTTATAATTCAGTGCCGCTGTCGGTAATCGATCCTCTGTCATCCTTTGCAGATGATCCCACCATTGTCTTCTGCAAACTGAAATAATTACATTTATGTCCTTTACTTCGAGTTCTGTTCTGATATCCGCATTCCTTATTCTATCTTACAATGTACAATTTAAAGTATTTCGAAGAAAGTGCATTTTAGCACTCTGAATCTTTCCGCATTCCTTTATTGTCATGACCCACGCCTCACTCGCATATGTCAATGTGGGTATTGCAATTGTCTTATAAAATTTTAATCCTTGAGCTCTGTATTGTTTTATACCTTCCTTACTTTTCTGTAAACTAACCTTTTTTAAAACTTTACAATGTTCAACTAGTTTAACAAGGTTTATTGTAGCCTACCGTGAGAATTTACATCAGTACAATATTCACGTAACGTAACTATTAGCTGGCGTGTTCCATAAGGGTCGGGTCCCCCCCCCCGGACTAAAAGCTTTCTCTCGTATCTCTGGAGAAACGTATGTTTGTCGCTAAGTAGTTACAACACATGGCTCACAATCATATTGTGTGTCGTGTTCGTCTTCTTTATATGTATGTACACAGAGGTAAAAGTGTTTCTGTCAAACGGTATCGATATACCGCCGCTCTGCCCCGATATCGATACCTAGCGTCGTTTGCTCTCTGCTCGTTTTATTTGCTTTGCAAATGCTATAATGTTGATACGTTACTATCGTTACCATGGCAGTTATAAAGGAGGAAATATCGTGTGTTATAATAGTAGACTCATTTTAACGATTAACCGCGGCACTCAAAGGAAGTCTTACCAGCCAGCTGTAATGTCGTATGCACCTCCTATGTAGCCACATTTCTCTTTCTACTATTCAAACAACTAACATAAAAATATTAACTTACTAAAACAGACAGCAGAATGAGGGAGACACGATTTTGTATACGTTACTTTTAGAAATCCTTAAAACGACAGGAAAATTACTACGTCACGATGGGCCGGCTTCATTTAAGGTAGTATAAGCTGCCGTTGGTGAACTCTAATCGTCGCATTATCGTGACTACGTGGACCGACTACGATGGTGCCATTTTAGTAACTGGACCCACTGACTGGTGCAAAGTCACCAGGGACGGCGGAACACTTTTAAAACACATTATTGCACCAAAGTTTTCGACTGTTACGCCTTTGGCCGAGGCAGTAGTATATGTAGTAATAAACGTCTTGGAATACAGCAGGAACTGAATATTATGAATATGAAAATTTACAATTGATAGGATTACCGAATAATCACGTGCGATAAGCAAATTACAGCAGAAACTAAAATCAAAATATTTAAAACCATTGTTAGAAGTATCAGGACTTACGGCTCAGAAGTTTGTACTACTAATAAACACACAACAACAAAATTAATGACAGCAGAGATGGACTTTGAAGACGTTCGGCAAGAGTATCCACACGTGAGAAAATTAGAAATGAAGTCATTGAGGACAGAATTAATGTGAAAAATTCAATTGTTGATTTTATCCAAACAAAAAAATTACAATGGTATGAACACACGAAAAGAATGGCACAGGAAAGATTGCCAACGAGAGTTATGAAATAGACCCCACCAGGAAGAAGGAAAAGAGGAAGACCACCTATCACCCGGATAGAAGAAATTCAAATTATATTGAGGGAATGAGAAATTGAAGAAGATCTTTGGATGGAGAAGCTGCGCAGTGGAAGATGAGAATTCAATCACTTCTGTAATCTTTGGTTTCGGAATATGTGTAAACATTGTACAGACGGAATAATAATAGTAATAGGATTGCCCAATATCGGCTATAAATGGTTGTAAATCTTAACAGAATGGATGACCGCCGCACCCCTAAACAAGTACTGAATTATACGCCAAAAGGATTAAGACGTTGGACGTGTGGTCGTTGGAAGAAGCGTTGGAGTGACCAGCTGTAGTCTACCTGCTTGGAATCGGAACAAAAATTTTTGTCTGAAGACGGTCAATTCTTGACAAAGAAGATCAGGATAAACGCCTTGGATATACAGTGGAACTTGGTTATTACGGCCTCGGCTGTTACGTCAACTCGGGTGTAGCGTTATTTTGTCATAAGTCCGGTCAAAATGATATCTTTAACATTATAAAAATTCCCGGTTTTAACGTCACTAAATATTGTACTACTCTGTTATAGCGTCAAATATTTCTCAGATATTTTACTCTAAATTTCATATAAACGTATATATGTGCGCGCGCGCGCTAGCCCATGGCTACAGACATACATTGTATGCAAGCGATAAGCACTTAAACAGGACTGCCGGCGCCAGCCATTTTACGTGCTCCAACGGATGGCTAGATCGATTTAAGGCCCGACACTCGATTTCCTTTGCAAAAATTTGTGGTGAGGCAAAATGCGTAGATCTGAACGTTACAGGCGATTGGGTGCGTAACACTTTCCCAGAAATTAGACGATCATATAAAGATGAAGACATCTTTAATGGACATGAAGCCGGAATTTTTATAAGTTAACTCCAGATAAGACTTCCAAATTTAAAAATGAAAAGTGCGTTGGTGGGAAGCTCTCTAAACAAAGAGTTACAGTTTTTGTTTGTGCGAACATGACGGGAACCGAAAAAAGGAAACTTTTATTTATCGGGAAAAGTTTGCATCCTAGATGTTTTAAAAACATCAAAAAACTTCCTGTAAGTTACACTGCCAACAAAAAAGCGTGGACGACTTCTAGTATTTTTGAAGATGAACTAAGAAAGTGGGATAAAGAACTGTCATCGAAAAACAGAAAAATTCTACTTCTAGTTGACAACTGTGCAGCCCATCCAAAGTTAAATTTGACAAACATTAATCTGGTCTTCTTACCGGCCAACTGTACGAGTGTCCTGCAACCTATGGACCAAGGCGTCATTAGAAGCCTAAAGTGTCACTACCCCAAGCAACTTTAAAAAAAAATTATTTTCTGTATGGACACGGCGCAACCTGCCACAATTTCACTCTTAGATGCAATACAATTCCTAGACGACTCTTGGAAGAGTGTAACAAAGAAGACGATAGCAAAATGCTTTAGTAAAGCATGACTCGTACATGAAAATTTACCCGATGATGACGAAGACGACGACTTGCCGCTCTCAGAGTGGATTAAGAAATTCGACGTAAATGAATTTGGAAATGAACTTGATTCCTATGCATCAGTGGATGACCTAGTAGAAACATTCCAGCGTTGAGTGACGCAGAAATTATCGCGGAAGTAAAAAACATAGAAGTAGAAGATAGTGTTGACGAAGATGCTGAGCAAGAGGAGGATGCCGACATCTTTTGTCCGACAGTACAGGAAGCAATGAGAGCCGCCGAAACTCTTTCACGATTTTACTGCTTTAGAGAGACGTCTGACGACACGTTCAATGCAGCACAGCATCTCCACAGCAGAACAGAAAGAATTTATTTTTCAGAAAGGAGCGTTCAAAAGAAAATTACGGATTACTTTCGACAGTAAGCCTAAATGTAAGTTACATGTACTTTCTTTTTGATCTTTTAAAATATTCTTCATGCTGTTTGTATAAATGAAATGCAGTTTATAAACTTTAGAATAAATATCACGAATAATGTTAATAATACAAAGATCTTTTTTTTATTTCTCCTTCCTTACTAGTGATTAAAAAGGGTCTTTTATAACGACTCTTTTATAACGTCACTCGGACATAACGTCATTATTTTTTTGGTCCCTTCAATGACGTTATAACCAAGTTCCACTGTATACAATTATCTTTAAATCAGATACATTAAATCTTTAAATCACATTGACATATGCGAGTGAGGCGTGGGTCATGGGAAAAAAGGAAAGCGGCAAGATTCAGAGTGCTGAAATGCAGTTTCTTCGAAATACTTTAAATTATACATTGCAAGATAGAATAACGATTTAGTATATTAGAGCAGAACTCGAAGTTAAGGACTAATGAAATTATTTCAATTTACTGAAGACAATAGTGGGATCATCTGTAAAGGAAGACTGAGAATCGATTGCCGAAAGCCGCACTGAACTATAAAGCCATCGGTAGAAGAGATGTGGGTTGTCCTAGGATGAGAGGTTGATATAGTCTAATCCTTGAAGAGAAGAAGAAGAAGAAGATCTTTAAATCAGAAAATATCGTAGATCTAAGAGACAAACAAAGCCTATTAGACTGTTAGTCACAGGTACATGAAACACAACATTATACAAATGCGGAATATATAATTAGCTGCCATGTTTACGCAAGAAAGACTTTACGTAACCCGACAAAATAAACAGGGAAAAGCGCAAAAACTGAACCAACCAAGAGATGCAGTGTTTACGCAGCTCGTGATTATTTATCGGATAAGCAAACACTTTAATCGCATCCCCGCGCGGTTTGGTTTTTATTTGAAGTCTGTTTACTCTGAGCTTTAATCAGTTCCAATAAAAAATCGTCTGTGTTCCCACCATTTTTAATTAAAGTTATGGTAACTATACACCGACAGTCTCGTGTGTGTGTGTGTGTGTGAGAGAGAGGGGGGGAAGTGGAGAGACGGAAAGGCAGAGCTCGTGCGGCACGCTAGACGGGACGTAGATGATATGTCATTTCGTACTGAAGCAATGTACAGTATTTTTAAGCCGATGGTTGCAAAACGTCTATATGCACTTCACTAACTTAAGATCTTCACTTCATCGCTGGTTTTGAGTTCCTCGACATCGACCAACCCTTTCACAGGTAAATTGTTAAAATTACCTTATGTATCCAGGTTCCCTTCCTTGCTACTTCTTTTCTTATATTTTATACACAACGAGTTTCGAGATTTATAGTCCCATCATCAGGTGACAAAATATGATCACTCACACGGACAAGGTCAAATAATAAAAGTCACACACATCCCGTTATTTAAGTGACTCCAAACCTGCGTTACTCCAAACTCCATCCCACAATGCGCATCGCTAAGGATCTCGCGAGTAACTAACGATTCCACATCGTACTGTGCCCACACTTGTCTATCGTATTGTTCTAGCACGTGTATAGCTGTATCATATAGCCCGTTGGATTTGAAAGAAAGTTTTTCATTCAGAAGCTGATCACCCTGAATTTTGAAAGCTCTGTAAATTTCAAACTCTTTCAGTGCGTCCACGAGTTTGCTTTTTTTTGCAGAAGTGCAGTATTTCTACTTGTAATTTTGTACAAACCACTATCTAGTAGACCTATCTAGCCCCGCCCCCTGACGGAGTAACGTCTTACTTATGTCCACCCATACTGGGTTGTCTTACATTACCAATTTGTTAGCCGTTACAATTTAAGTTAACTCATCTTCTACTCTTTTTTGTTGTCTAATAAGCTGCTAAATATTTCTTCATTTTTTTAAAATGTGGTTTTTATATTCATTAGTCTTTTTTCATCTTTATTTCTTATTTTTAACATTTCCACTTCTTCCTTTAATTTCCTTTCTTTTTCTTTACTCATCACTTTTATTATTTTATAATTTACAACTGGGTCTATGAATTTATGTCCTTCTTCTATAAAATGCCTACCGTATAATGAATTCGTCGTTAACTCTCCTTCACCCCTCTTATGTCCTTTAAATCTCTGGCAAAATTGACGATCCGTTTAGCCCAGATACACTTTGTCACATTCCCCACAACTAAGCATATATACTCCACTTTTCTTCAATATGTCATCTTCTTCAAAATTCGTAGTTTTTATTATATCAAACACGGTTTTCGGTTTTTTAACCGCTACCTCTATATTATATTTTCTAAAACTTTTTTGTATCTTTCTTGTGTTATAACCTATATATGATATGGATCACTTATACTCCTTCTTTTCTTTACTATTCTCATTTTTTATTTCTTCTCTTCGTTTTATATTATTAAGTATTTTATCTACTACATTCGTATTATACTTGTTGTTTTTTACAATTATTTTATTCTTTCTATTTCTTTCTTTCTGTTTTCCTCATCTTCTATACAACTGTTTATTCTATGACAGAAATTATTTATCGCTGCCATTTTATACTGTATTGGATGGTATGAATCATTTGGTATTATAACATCCGTATATGTGCTTTTCCTATAAATGTAAAATTTAAGTTTATTTTCTCTTGTTATTCTTATGTTTAAATCTAGGAAATTTATTTCCTTGTTTCCTACTTCCATTTTAAATTTTATACTCTCTTCTAATTTGTTAACCTCTTCAAAAAATACCTTTAATTCTTCATCATCGCCCTCCCATATTAACAAGATATCGTCTACGTACCTCAGCCATTTCTTAATTTTGTCTTTATTTTTCACCGTTCTCATTATTTTATTTTCAAAGTAGTTCATGTAAATTTCTGCCATTATCGGTGACATTGATGATCCCATTGGAAGTCCCTTCTTCTGAATATAAAACTTATTATTAAACCTAAAGTAATTTTGCTTCAAACACTCTTGTATTACTTTTATTAATTCTTCTTTCATTTCGTATCCTTTCAATTTGTTCTTTTCAATTAGTTTTAACGTTTTTTTCAACCGGGATGTTTGTAAACATATCTACTACATCAAGCGATATTAACCTTGAACTTTCCTTTACTTGTACTTCTTTCATTGCTTCTATCAACTTTTTGTTATTTTCTATATACTAAGTTTCTTCTCGAAACCATACCTAATATACTTTTAGTATCTTACTACATTCTTTTGATAACTTATATGCTGATGCTCCAATAAACGATATTATTGGCCTAACTGGGAGGTTTTCTTTGTGCAGTTTTATCTGACATTTAAATATAGGCGCTTCCGGATTTGATTCTGTTAGTTTTATTTTATTCTTAAACATAGTGGAATTTTTTATTAATTTCTTCACTCTACTTTAAAATTTATTTGTATAATCATATTTAATATCTTCATAATTATTACTTTTTATAAATTCATTCCCTTTCTTTATATACTCTTCTTTATCTATTAGCACTACGGAATTGCCTTTGTCCGCTTTTGTTACCATAATATTATTCTGTTTTATTTTATTTTTTAACTGTTTTATGTTTCTCTTAATAGCCATACTATTTCCCCCTTGTCATCTGTTCTTTTCTTCTGATGCTCCCACAGTGTTACTAATTTCAAATCTTAATTGTTTTTTTTTATTTTCTCCTCTTTTTCTTTGCTTATTACACTTTCACATATATATTCACGGTATATAAGAAGTGAACAGTTTCATATTTCTCTGCTGGTAAATGACCTGAAGATGGCTTGACTGCCGAAAGCGCTCGTCAATACCAAAGACAACATAGTGGTTTGAGCAAAATTACTAGTAGAAATATTTGAGACCACTAACACTCCAATACAACAACAAAAGAAGTTAAGCAGTTTGAAACTGTTTTGAAAACTGGAATAATTATGGTTATAATTGATGACATGTAAGTCAAAGTTCGATTTAATGTTCCTAATATCACCCTTGGGCAGATGTTCCTTGTATCTATCCAAAAATTTTCTGCCTGTCTGTTCAACATAATAACTATTAATATATATAAAAGTCCAATATAAAAGCCCCGTTTGGGGGTGTATAAAATAGAGTGCGAAGACTAATAGTAACTGTAAAACGGCTAGGATTAAAAGATACAAACTGGTTGACAGGACTCAATTCAGCGGCAGACAGAATTTACCAAACTGTTCTGAACTGCGTTATCCAGCTGATTACGACAATATATGACAAGTGCCACGTAATCTATATCGCATTGGTGTGACAATAGTACGAGAAGTGGTGAACGTATTTTCATTTGACTTAACATCGAATATTTTAAAATAAGCTAATTTCCTTTTCTTTTTACAGAATCAAGTGTAAATACACATTTTATTTCTGTACAGTTCTATTCTGTCACAAGTTCATCTTTTTCTCTGCGGAAAAGAGTGACGGCAAATTATCATCGCGTAGCGTGTTTTGTAGTGCAGAACAGCGCTGAAAGGCTAAAAGCGATGTCATTTTGTTGTCGAGAGTGAAGGCAAGGCGAGGCAAGGCGGCTTTGTGTGTTCAAACTAGACATGGCATTCCTTGACATTCTTCCCTCCTACTACAGACCTGTTACTTAGTAAAATGAAGAGCTCGAGTTGTGCACCCCCCCGCACTATATACAGCCGTGGATTAAAGTTTGTGCATATTATCGCTGACTGACTTCTGTCTGCTTTTTGTCATCAATACGTACTATAGTACAACAACGTGGATTGTAATATGACTCCATTGTACGAGTGTATGAGTGAGTTGAGGACAGCGCGTTTTTTATGGTTTTCTTTTAGTAATTTTTACGCTATATGTTGTAATTGTCAATTATAAGTACTGTAATGTATCATAATTGTTACATAGAAGTGAGGCTGCAGAAATTGTCAGTAGTATTGTTGGCATTTGTCAACAGACACAGGTGTCAGACTGTAAACCCAGACAAGCGTATGTTTTGATCATAAAAATAGTTTTAGAAATTTTCCCAGAGTTTGATAAAGAGTCCACCCTAATTCTCAATGTGAGTGACTGTCAAGGAAGTAATATTCGTAAACTGTAGTTTATGTACTACCAAAGGTTACTTAAGTCCTTTTATCTGGACAAGTAGCTGTGGAGAGATCAAAAGCCAATCTATTAGGATAATAGAAGACAGATTTATGAAAAACATAGAAGTCTGACGAAACACATAAAATAAGAATTAGGAGACACACATAAAAATAGGAGACGTGCAAGAAGAAGACCCAGATCTGCAAATCCATAGAATCGGAAAGTGTAGTGAATTCAAATATTTGGGAAGCATTATTTCTGAAGATGGAACAACAAAGAATGACATAAAAAATTGGATACAACAGGGAAAAAAGGCTATTCGTTTGCTTAACTCGTTACTTTGGTCGAACAAAATGAAACTTCAAACTAAACTGACAATCTACACAACTATTGTGGAGCCCATTTTAACTTATGGCTGCGAGTGCTGGCAACTTTCATATAAAGAGAAAAAGATGATAGAAACTGTGGAAATGGACTACTTAAGAAGAGCGTGTAATATTTCTAGAATGCAACATGTTAGAAACGAACATATAAGAAGGAGAACAGGGCGCATATTTACAACGGCAGAAAGAATAGAATCCAGACAGTTGGTATGGTATGGTCACGTAATGAGGATGGAGGAGAAGCGATGGCGAAAGAAAGCATTGACTTATCACACCAAAAAACAGGAGAAGAAAAGGAAGACTGACAACACAATGGAGAACAGGAATTAGGAAAAGCATGAGAGATTGAGCTATTGTAGACGATGACTGGAAAGACAGGGAGAAATAGCGATCGAAATGCGGGATGCGGCATAGACTGTAGGACCCCCGCTAATAACAATAATAAGAATTAATGATGACAAGGTCTAGACAGAACACACAAATGTCGCCATACAGTTGATATCCTCCGAGGTTAAAGTCGAGTAATGGGTCACAAGTGCAAAGACGTCTTGTAGTCCGTGCGGACTATGATCTAAACTAGTAAAATCCCACCAAAATCGTGACGTAGGGTCACATGATGCAGTCTTCGACAAATAGTGGGAAGTCTTATAAAAATTGTTAAGAACCTACCCTCACTTCAACTAGTTTTAGACAATTAAGGTAATTAAGGTTTTAGAAATAAGGGAAGGGTACAGTCGCACCACTGTAAATAAGGGTAACAACCCACATTTTTGAGTATAAAAAGCGAAGCAAATGCTGAAGAAAGCATTCTTAGAGAGCTTATGTCTGTCTCACTTTGACCTGTTCTTGATCTGAGTTAGAAGGTTTTATAACAAGGACAGGGACACGTTATAATTTACTGAGAACACGTTACCCTCTCTAACCAGTGATAGTCAGTCATACTTTTGTTCCTTTTAAATTTTTAAAGGGTAGTTACAGTATTGTATTGAGACTAAGTACTAGTAACTGAAGGTACTTAGAGTTGAGTAAAAGTAACTGAATTATTTGAATTAAGTTAATTTGAAGAATTATTATTATAAAGGAAATTGTAAAAAGTGTTGTATTTGCGAATCATCAATAAATTGTCTTCAGAGAAGAACGGTACATATCAATGATTTAAAGTCACCTCCGAAGCTACAACAACGAACAGTTGTAGCGTAGCCTAGCAGCCACTCGATAGGTTACAACGTATAGGCTACACATTTGCGGAGGTTACAACATTTGGTTCCAGCTGCGGATCGGCGGAAGACCGGTTTTCTTCAGTTTTGACGTATGCTAAATGTAACGTGTGCTGATATTGTTTCATTTGCTTTAACGGAAAGTTTTCTTACACAGAGAAACCACAAAGCTGTTTCGATCAATGTGCTACAAAAAGAAATAAATAAACACGATCTTGTATTAATTAATGTGAACAGAGGAACATTTTTATTAAAATTTGACTCATCATCAGCATCTGCAAGGATTAAACCAAGGATCTGCAAGGATACTGTCCAGTCTCAAACAGGCAAAGTATAGAGCTGGTCGCTCAGCGCTCCTCGGACGTCCACACCTCTCCGATCCGTCCTTATTTGACACCTCTCCGAGCTAGTCCTTATTTGAGACACTTTAGTAACTAATATGTCCCCTTGATATGTTACTAGCATATCGCAGGGTAAGACGTATGGTGGGGCTGTCACCTTCGGGCTTAACGTCCAGCGCGATTTTCTGTCTGTGTGTCCTCCCATAATCCGGCTGCCTCACCAGACTACAGAGACCAGTTTCCCCTGTTGAGATAACCATAAAGATCTTTAATGTGGTGGTTTCTCCTTGCCTTCCACATTCTACGTCGTTGACCAATGGACGTCATCCGTCTTTAGGGGCAATTTCTCACTCCAAGGGCAAGAGGGTGCCCTAACCTCTACTTGACATGGACAAGTAGAGGAGGGACAGCTTGTACCGACTGTCGACTGTTACATTTTTTTGTAGCTTCGCGAGGGGGGATTAATTCGCCTGATCCCCCCCCCCCCGGCGTTGTAACGCCACTGAGTATAGCCTAAAACAAAACTAATTCATAAATTCAACCACGTTTCTGGATACACGACATCGAGCTAATATCGATCAGCTGAGAATAACGTAACAGTTTTGAGTAAGTTTTTAAATTAGATTTGTATAAAAGTTGCGATACTCGATTATAAAATGGTGTTAAGTATTTTAAATAATTTTTTAAACTCTGATGCAATGAAGAGGTTCTTAAAATAGTTCGGAGTTCTTTAAAGCATTTTCTCAGTTACACAAAAGGTTTTACATGTTAAAAAACAAACATAAGCATCTATCAGTTCCACGTGCACACATGAGATTAGGCCAAAACAATTCGATAATTAGTACAGTACATACATACGACTGCAAGGCTTATGCGCACCAACACAATGATGATATTCATATTCCACGTGGATATAATATGTACTGCCTCGTTTTGTACGTTACTAATTAAATTAACTTTAAACCGCCCGGCAACGCTATGTACTCGGTTCGACCAAATCCGAAACTAATCCTAAATAATTATTTTACGCTTAGCGAATTATACAAACAAACAAACACCTTGTAAGCCGACAAACGGGCGGCGTCGCCCCTGGTGCTCTCCCTACATCATTACCAATTTCATAACTGTAACATTATATCCTTTAATGTCGACATTACTGTAGAGTATATGATTTTCACACAATATACGACAGCACACGTAAGCTTACAATGCATATACGTATAGTATTATTGACGAACACCGCCAACTTATACAGTTCTGCCATTTTCAATGGTAACTGATGTGTGTATTATCCATTGCCAGCGTATATAGTGTAATACTGCGTGGTTGTCCCCGTTATAATACTTACGAATGGAGAGCGTCTACTCACCAGTTCGGCCGTTCAAATTCGTATTTTCTGCCT
Source organism: Magicicada septendecula (assembly GCA_034769895.1). Taxonomy (NCBI): domain Eukaryota; kingdom Metazoa; phylum Arthropoda; class Insecta; order Hemiptera; family Cicadidae; genus Magicicada; species Magicicada septendecula. The sequence goes on from CM068370.1 coordinate 494,141,314, forward strand.
CAACTTCGGTTTGGCCAACTCTTCTTAGTAAACCAAAATTGTATAAAGTTTAATTTTTTATAAGTGAGTGAGTACTCAATTTTTAAAGATTAGTTAAATAAAATCAAACGTACAGTTTAATGCTTCTATTATGTTTATTAACAATTATCAATTGGTTTTTCTTATTACAATTTCTTCCAAATTATATATCTTATTTTGCGCCGGCATGTTTAATTATATTAGTGGTTGGCTATTCTGTCCAGCCGTGTATCGAGACTAGCGTTATGGAGTTGATTTTTTCGTTTATTTATAATCTCAGGTCGAAGTTCTTGTGACTACAGAAAATGTTGTTAAAATGGACTAATAAAAGTACAAAATTTTACAAATACCATATAAATAATATAGAACATGTGATACACTTATAATTACAGTGGTAAACTATAGCTACTGGATTTAGCGTTTGGAGGTTATTTGAGTTTAGTAAATTTTACGTTTTAAAATATATTCACTTAAGGAATCAATGTTAGATTGAGATTGTGCTCCAATTTGAGGTGTTCAGTTAATCAACGACAGTTCAAGTGTTTGTTAAAAAGTGATAAATGATGTTGAAAGTGTATTTTCACTTATTGTTTGTTTTTCTTGTGTGTTACGGATTTTACAATATACTTAACAATCCTCCGTCTCTTCTATCCGGGTAACATTTCTCACGAATACTGCTGATTGTCCTTTCTTGTGTGTTTCTGTTAATTAAATTCTTCGATTTTCTTAGTTATTTGGTTAAGGTGTTTATTTTTCATCAGTCATCCTTGTCTTTGAAGATTCCGTCATTCATTTATAGGTTTGAGATATTTTCTTCCTTCCAATGGTTCGTATTCCGTCACTTGGGATTCCTCAGAAATTCCTCATCGATAATTTAATTTCTTCTGGTAATTTTTAATTCATTTTAGTGTTAGTGTTAGTATGTAGTTTAGTTTACTATTTTCATCATTAATTCTGATAAATTTTGGTTAATTAATTCTTTTCTTTACTCTTTGGGGTTTAATACGTCTGTACTCATCAAGAGCTAATAATGGAATCATGGAATTTATTTATTAGTTACTATGGTTTCTCCCTTCCAAACGCTAACTCCCATTGGTTGATAATTTACAACATTGTTATATAAAACTAACATTTTTCTATACAAAATTACTAAAAATCTTTAAACTATTATAACTCCCTTATATTTTCTGTAATCCTAAATACAATAACACCATTAGTTTGCTTTTTGTTTACAAATTATTTTGATATCTCACAAGGTTACCTTTTTTCAAATTATAACAGACTCTTACATTTTCCATTTGGGTTTCTTTTGTTAATTACCTTTAAACTAATTATTTTCTATCCAGTTTTGTGTCCTACACTATTATTATGAAACCTAAACAGATTGTATACTTTATTTTATCAATGGTTATTGTTTTGTCTTAAATTTCACAAATTCCTGGTTCGCAGTTATAGGCCTAATGCCTAGAGTTCATAATTCACCTACCCTATACTAATTACAACTGTTCATGTCATTTTTTTTAATTTTAAATGCTTCTAAACATAATTACTGTAATAACCTAAACTAAGTCATAACATTTGATTATTTTTTAATCATCATATAACATAATATAATTGCTTAATAAATCTTTTAGGCCCATGCCTGTATCTAAAGTTTTACATGTTTTAAACGGTTCTGTTAAACATAATATTCAACCTAATAACATTTGGGTTAATTACAACCAAAGAAAAAAATATAATAAAAATGAACATTAGATGTGTACTAGTATTCCCTTATAATCTCACTTATAGAATATAGTGTCTAACTCCCTTTACCTGTATTCAGCATAACATTTTAGTCTTTTATCCTTATTTTTAACAGTGGTTAATACAAATTTATAAACTTTATTCGTTAAAATAAAACAATGGATTCCTTATCATCCTTATTATATACTAAAAAACTCCCTTAACATAATGGAAAACAATTATTAGTGGTTTGCTTCCAACGAACATTGTTATATATTATATACAAACGTTTTCTTATTTCATTAAACTATGCCCATGACTACTTATAACTGTCCCTTATAATTTATACTGTTTATTTATTATATTTGGGTCCAGTTATTACTTATAGGCTATTATTACTAGTTCTTTCCTTATTCCTGACTACACTTCGCTTTATTACCTAGTGTTTTCTGTAGTTCATTGATTAACACTGGGTCCTATCAAGGTTTATTAATTATCACCACTGTCCTACTTAATTATTGTTATATAAGTTTATTTTATAATATTGTCTTTTGATAGTTTACTTATTACCACTCTTTCTATATGTTATCGGTATATTTGTTCTTACTTTTCATTTTCTTTTTTTACATTTCCTACTGTTTACATACTATTTATTTTCTTACTTAATTTTGTACTTTTGTATCTATGAGTCTTATGAAAACTTGGGTATTGTTATATTGTGACTTTAACTATTTTCTCTGGATCACCTTTTCCAATCTATTGGGTCTCGTCATCGTCATTGTCCTTGTCTATGTCAAATTCATTTGGTGGTGTTCTATCATTTCCTATTTAATAACTTTTATTATACAGCCTTTATTCAATTATTTATACTTGTAAACCTTGTGCTACCGTAGGTCACGTTACAATACCTACCTCATTTACACCATTACTCGTAGGCAACAAAGAAGTTATTATCAATTTTCATTATGTTTTTACTTCGAATCAGTTTCGTTACGTTGTTGACACGTTTCTGCTCATCATTAGACAACGGTTTCACCGACGTTTCCGGTTCGACACTAGTGGAAGGCCGGAATATTAAACGTGGCAACACTGTAATAAGTCGGCGTGTGAGGCCGACCAGACAGTCTCTTAATTTATATATTTCAATAATCAAATCCCATCATTTTTAATTGCCGGTTAACAGCAGTTTTATAATTCTTTTTATTTTGTACATTAAAATTTCATTACGTAAAATACTATTGTATTATTTAATAAATATAGTAATTAACTCATTCACATGATACGAATTCAATAATTCAAACACAATTAATTCATTAGGTCTAATACTAATTCACTAATTTCTTCAACTTAAACGTATATTATTAAGTGCGCACAGACCTATAATTTAGATTTAGCTATAAATACTAATGCTTTTAGTAATGCTATGAAATAAAATCACAATCTAACATGTTCCCTTTAGGTATTTTATTACACAATGCTTATAGGCCTACTTAACATTATTCATCCTTTACTTTTTATATGATGAAAACTAACAGTGCACTACTTTCAGACAATAATAACAGTAAATGAAAAATGTTGCACTTTTATTATAAGTATCATGTATTCTGTTATAGAAAATTTGAATTACTTTAGGTATAGAAATGATATTCAGAATGCTTTTGAACACCATTTAATTATATAAGAGTTATGTTCTATAAATATTCAATCATAATTAGGCCTATAAACGTTCCCTTTCAGTCTTATGCGGGGGCACCCGAAAGACCTTAGCGCTTTTACTGGTCAGAGTTTCCTAAACAAAAATGTGCAACAATTGAAATCGATGATTGAATTGAAATTGAAAACATAAAGATGCACTTCAGTGTGAGGTTATTCTTTCCGATTGAACATAATTTATAAAAGTTTCGTAGTAAACATTGTAACAAGACCGCTGTATGCCGGTCGTTACAAAAGAATAAAATGTAAAAGGAAAATTTTATAAAAATAGAATTTTCAAATAATAAAATAATTTTGTTATGTTAATAAATGTGTTTAAATAAGAAATACATCTGTTTTAAAAGGTTCTTGTAAAAATTTTAATAACAGGTAGGTATTTATTGACCGTCGAGCACTTCTTGAAGATTTGAACCAAGTCTGGAGTTAAATAGATTAACTCCAGCTAATGATCGATTGATGACTTTTCTGGCTGGTCCAATATCTCGTTCAAATAATATATATTCTTCTTATTTAAGTCCTTCAGCCTTAATAAATACTCTTAAATTAACCTGTGAAATAAGTAACAGATACGAAATAATGGAAATATAAAGATTCATTGACAATTTAAATAAATAATCGATTTTTTATCGATGGAGAGCAATTATCGACTCTGTCTCGGGAATTATCGATTGTGTCATACAGAACAAAATTTATGATATATTATATTAAAAGACAGGTTCTTTGAGCGATTAGAATTAATAGTCAGAGAAGGGTGACGAGAAAGTATAACATTAACAATTAAAAATAAATACAATAATTACTATTCAATAGTATTTAAATAATTCCAGTATATAATATTTTAATAAATGTTTTGTCGAACCATTGAAGACTGACGTCACTGCGATGTAGGAAGCAGGCTTCTTATTCAAGATGGCCGCTACTCGATTTGGACTAGATTACTACAAATGCGTCGTGTCAGAAAATCACAATAAAATTACCTTCATTAAGGTTTGAAATGTCCCCGCACTGGTGTAATATGTCTGTTAAGTTATTTGGTGTATTCTGACGAAGTGTTCTGTGTAAACTTGTGTTAGTTAGTTTATTTTGTAGGTGTTCACTTCTGCGTGTTAAAGTTTTCAAGATATGGTTAGGATTGTAGAGTGAATCAGTTTAAATATAATGTTTTACTGGTTTCTATCACTCGTATTATGAAGTTAAGTGTTTGTTTTCACTATTGTCGTGAATGTATTAATAGCTTTAGTTTTAAAAAGTGTCTAATTCGTCTAACTCTCGTTTCACTGATTTTAATGACTAAACGCTAGTACCATTTTCAACTCGATTTAAAGAACGTTTTGTCACACACCTATCCAGCTTGATATTCAATAAAAGACTAATTAACTTGGTCATAAATCTGGCCCAGTTAATCTTTGAAAAAGTATTGTTAACATATTTCGACTACCTGTACACATTAGAAAATATTACATTATATATGGAATTTATCTATTTTATTCATCACTTTTATGAATTATGAACCTTATTATTGGTTTATTCATCTCATTCCCTTTAAATTGATGTATTATAGTCCATATCTGTAGACATTTTGTGGAAATTAACAAATTCCTTCCACTCTTTGGAAATATAGGCTCAAAATTGGATTTCCGTCTTTATACGAATTCCCTCCATTTTAAATATTATTAATACTATTATAATAAATTTTAATTAGTCATATTCCTCTTCCTTTCTTTAAATACATATAAATTACACCTTTGAACTGGTTTTTTGTGTTAATCTGTAAATTTGACATTGCTCTTTAAAATTAATTAATTTATATATTTTGAAAATTTACAATGTTTTAAGGTATATTTCCTTATTATCATTTTAACTCATAGGATCATTCCCAGTAGTGTTTAACTGCGTTACCTTATCTAAATCTTGGTAGTTTACAGGATTTATAAGTGAATTATACTAGTTTATATTGGTTCTGTGAATTCACCAAATGGCCTAGATTTTAGAATTTTATATTTCTTTCTTTCTCAAATAAATTTAAACTTAACTCCTCCTCTGACTTTACATAATTACAATTATATGAAAATAACATGGTTTATAACTTATTGTGTGGTGTAGTAGTTAATTAACACTACGGTTATTAAAATAAATAATTATGAACATTGTTTAGCAATCTGCACAATTGAACATATTGTAGACATGGTTTGAACATACATCTTTTAACTATTCTTGAGCTAACATAGCATACCTATTAGAACATTATTAATGGTATGTAGGCTATTATTTATCAAACATAATTCTTTTTAAAACACATAACATAAATCTTATTTTCTAATAACCCTTACAAATACATTTTATCAACACATTGATTTTAGGACTGTGAATAAACAGTCTAGTTAAACATTTTACACTTATTATTACTATATTAATGCCAGTCCTTTCTGGTCTAAACCATTATTATTTATGATCCCCTACATCAGTAAACATTAACTCCCATACTCTATTTATTATCATTTTTACAAATGTCTTGTAAATAAAGATTTACATTAAAATAATAAAATACTGGAAAACTTCCATTTTATTATTTTATTATGCTGTTTATTATTAGATATCAAAGTTGTGATATAGCATACTGATAAGTTATAGTATCACCAACTTTAAGTTTATTGCATTTCTAAAAAACACTTACACAAATTCACTTTCACTGTTGGTTCTGATATTTTGAGTCTTATTATCTCAGACCAGACCTTTAGTAATCATGGACTGTTAAGACTAGTTTATTTTCTTTATTACACAACAGCTTTAGTCGGTTCACTTCTTATAACGCTATACAGCACTTTAGTTTTCTCAATAATTACATTTTATAGGATTTTGGGTATGTTATACTTTCTTTTGCATAGTTTTTGTGGGTTTGGGGTTGATAGTAGTTTATATAATAATAGGTTTTACAACGGTGTTTCTTTCATACTATTTCTTTCTCTCCTCCTGTCTTCCTTCTTGTCCTTCTTCGTATCTTCCTTCTGGTCTTCCTTCTTGTCCTTCTTCTAGTCTTCATTCTTGTCCCTCTTCTAGTCTTCATTCTTCTGGTCTTCTTGTCTTCCTTCTTCATTCTTGGGTAAACCAAGGTACTTGGTGTTATCTCGACTGAGGTTTAGTTTGGAGCATTTAACTTATTCACTGATACTGACTTTATTCTTTTCTACAGGTTTCAGGGTATTGTTTTCTTCCTGTTCACAAACTTTATTCTTCCCTCTTCTTGTTTTTTGGGGTATTTTGGTATTCACCACTCTTTAATTGAGTCTCTTTTTTCCTGATATGGGCTTATATAACTGGTTTACTGCTCTGAGCTTCCTGGGTAACTTACTGATATTATACTATGAGTTGCTTCGATACTTTCTTTGGTTTTTTTTAAAACAGTGGTTTTTATATATAATGTAATGAGGATTTTTATTTTATTGTGGTTCATTCCTCTGATTTATTTAAATGTCATTCAATATTATTATAACATTTGTTGGTGTAATTAAACTTTATGATTTCACATGACTTAAAATGTAGTGGATTTTCTGTCACGCTACAACGTGTTTACTATAAAATTAAATTTCCTTCTGTCAATGATAGCATATCGTGTGGTTTAGCGGCATGCAAGATTTTTTTAATTTTATTTTTGTATCGGCCATCTAAGGACCACACGCCATTTCAATTCATTATTCTTTTTGATCTTTTCTTTTACTCCAATATTCTTTCATCTTTTCACTGTGTCTCTTCTTTCTGTCTTCAGTCCACTTTGAACCTGTGTTTTTCTCTCTCCTACCCTGGACTCCTTCCATTTTTAACACATTTATCTCTCTTTCAATTGCTTCTTCTCTGTGTATATTATTTTTTTCTAACTCCTTTTGGACTTCCTTAATCCAACTTGATGTTGATTTCTTCTCCCACAGATATTTGATTTATTATTTATTATTATTATTATATCCCACAGCAACATTTTTTATTTATTAGGTAGGATTTCAAATGATTAAGAAATGTTATTTTTTACTTCCATGTTCGACAAGAAAATGGAAGTAGGCCTATGATGATCGCGAAAAAAGTCGTGTTCGAGATAAGGGCTGATCCTGATTGGTCTACCCTCTAAACATGAAGAAAAGTAATTTTCCAAAAAGTGTCGGTGTGTAGAATTTTTTCTATGGCGAACGATAACTGCCGCAAATTCAAACAGAATCAAATATTTTTTGCATATTTTCCCGAGTTGTAGAGGACTCAAGGCCTACTGATTTAGTGAAGATCGGTTAAGGGAAAGGGGTAGTTTACCTGCGACGTTTTACGTTTTAACAAGAGTAAAGTACTTAATTTTGATAAATAAAGTATCCTGAAAAGAAGGTCATAATAATCCACTGTAGATAGGTAGATGAAATATCCATAAATAAATGGGGTAGTCGAAGGGGGAAGGGGTTATTTTAATATGTGTATTACATTATCGGCAACAAAGAAGTAGTAGGGCCTATCTATGGAAATATATATTTTATTTCAATTTGTCAAACTTATCAAATTTTTAATTTATATTTAGAAATTGTAAATATAAATCTTAGAACATGGATGTCATGTACGGTTTTCCATACTGATTTTTTATTTATTAGACAGGATTTCAAAAGTTTTAAGAAATGTTACTTTTTTATATCAGTAGATAAACGATTACAAATCAACCATACAAAAGATACACAAACTTATTACACAGCAGAGTTTTATAAATAAAAATTAAAAGAAGGCAAGAAGAGTTGCAGTGCAGTTAGTTGGTGGCATGTCGCAATAAGATAAGAAGCACACAATCCGTCGGCTTCTGTGAGCCGAGAGCGTGTTCTCTGTAGCGGAACATAGTCAAACAGAGTTGCGCGTCTCCATGTTATCTACGTAGATAACGCAAATAGAAAACGTGTGTTTCATGTAAAACAGAGACGAAGGAGGAAGGATGAGGAACACGGCACGAAAACAAAAACACAACGCGTCTGAACACTGAGACGCAGAACCAGGTTTTATGTAATGCAGTATTGGTTTGCGGCAAGCGAATTGTCGTTCTCAATTGTGCGTGTTCCTGCCTGGCTACTGCTATCCACACCAGTGTAACGTAAGCACATAATATATATATATTACGCCATATATGCCAATTAAGCCCCAAGTGACTAGAAACAACGTTACACTTGAAGTATAAAACCGATTCGTCTAGTCTGAACGGTTAATACTGCCTCGGTCATATGCTGAACAGTCGGAAGCCTTTGATGTAGTAAAGTGTTATGAAAACTGTTCGGGGCACTCTCGCAACGCTGTCTCTGTGCGAATTTCAGAATGTAGCGTTAATAAAATTACATCGAATACTGTGTCCACGTGGTCGCGGCGTTGCCACAATTAGTATCCATCAACTACGTCCTATCGTCTTATATTAGAGAAATTTTATAAAGATAACTTGTTAACACGAATACGGGTACGTCCGGTCTTCCACCCTTTGTAGAACATTTTATAAATTTTTTCTACTGAAGAAGGCCTCCGGTGGGTGGGCGAAACGTCTATAGAATGACACATTAAAGGAATCGATCACGGCCCAGTAATAGCCCGGACGTCACAAACTCTTTTATTAAAAACAATTAATTGTCTGACCAATTCAAGCAACCCTATCTTGGAAAGAAAACATGATATGAAAAAATCGGATACGATTGACTTTTGGAGGAACTCAGAACTCGGAGGTCTGAACCTCTGTATAATATCTGAGACAGCAGACAGAAGATACATGGGGCGTCTCGTGACCTGGTTTGTTTGAGTTGTCCAGGCCGGAGCCCGATGAACGCCTGGTTCAAACAGTGCAGCGCGGTCGTTTGCTGAGTACAAGGTGTTATGTTGCGGTCCAAGATTACGTGATTGGCATGATAACGTGGGGGCATCTGTGATTATTATGTTCCAGCCAGTCGCCATGCCTGAGGTGCGCCTTCGTGGCCCCCTTAAGGCATAGTCCGCCGAAGCTTAGAGACGTGTTGGTGTGGTCGATAGGCTCGACACTGCCCGGAGCCGAGTCGTCCGAAACGATGGGCTGCCACTTCAGGGTCCCACAATTAGGCGTTCCCCACGGTTCCTCGCGGTTTCCCAGGCTCTGAGTTTCAGCCTAGCCTAGACGACAAAGCAGGTGCTGACTGTAGACGTGAGGCAGGATTCAAAGGATATTGATTGTTGTATCTCCAGACCGACATATAAGCGACCGTGACTGACTGGTAGGCGGCTTGCACAACTTCCTCTACGCCATATAATTTATTTTAAGTAACCGTACATAATAAAAATCGGTATGGAGAACCATACATGACTTCCTTGTTCTAATTAATTATAAAATTATTTTTAATGTGTACACTCAGAACGAAACCAAGTATATCAGCATGCTTTTGGTAAAAACGCTGAGAAAGATAATCAAAATACGAATTGTACATAGTTATTAATACTTTAAAAATAAAGAATTAATTTGATTCGATTAACTTTTATTTAAACAACGCGAAAAAAAGCGAATACCGCCTAGCGTTTGATATTTGTGAATTTATGAAAACGAAAAAATTATTTTGTTTACGTATCCGTGGTTACATAGCATGGAACGATATCAATTGTTCATATTTTATTTAAATCTCTAAGTTTTCGGTCGAATAAATTTATAACATCAATATGAAATCTTTGAAATTTTGCCTAATAAATAAAAAAATTGTATGGAGAACCATACACGACTTCCATGTTCGAAGATACATATTTAAAATTTTTAAATATAAATTTAAAAATTTGACTAGTTTGACAAACTGAAATAAAATAATTCCATAGAAACTACTTCTTTGTTGCCGATAACGTAGTACACATTTATAAAAAATTACACGCTCCCCCTTCAACTATCGTTTTCATTTATAGATCTTTCATCTACAGTGGATTTATATTTCATTTATAGAAAATTACGCCATTCCCCTTTAACTATCCTTTTCATTTATAGATATTTCATTCAACTTTCTACCGTGGATTATTATGAGCTTCTTTTCAGGATACTTTATTTATCAAAATTAAGTACTTTACTCTTGTTAAAGCGTGAAGCGTTGCAGGTAAACTACTCCTTCCCCTTTACGGAACTTCACCAAAATCAATAGGCTTTGAGTCCTCTACAACTCGGCACATATGCAAAAAGTATTTGATTCTGTTTGAATTTGCGGCAGTTGTCGTTCGCCATAGAAAAAAATCGTACACACACACACACACACACACACACACACTTTCCGGAAAATTACTTTTCTTCATGTTTTGAGGGTAATACAATCAGAATCTGCCATTATCTCGAACACGAGTTTTTTTCGCGATCACCATACTTCCATTTCCTTACGGAACGTGGAAGTAAAAAAACGTAACAAAAAACGTCACATATACGTAATGAAATTTACTCGACAAACTTAATTTATTCGTTAATTAACGGACGAAACAGTAAACTGTGGTCCTAAAAATCTGTGTACGAGGTCGGAATTTTTTATTCCAAACATAAATACTTATAAGCAGCTCTGAAGTTTAATTACAAACTTGCCGTCGGCGGAGATGACGTGTTTTTTTTGTTCAACACACGTACACGTAAGAAAATATTTCACACAAAATACACAGTTTACCTTATCCTCCCCAAAGACAAACTACTAAATAACGAATACGGGTACGTCCGGTCTTCCACCCTTTGTAGAACATTTTATAAATTTTTTCTACTAAAGAAGGCCTCCGGTGGGTGGGCGAAACGTCTATAGAATGACATATTAAAGGAATCGACCACGGCCCAGTAATAGCCCGGACGTCACAAACTCTTTTATTAAAAACAATTAATTGTCTGACCAATTCAAGCAACCCTATCTTGGAAAGAAAACATGATATGAAAAAATCGGATACAACTGACTTTTGGGGGAACTCAGAACTCGGAGGTCTGAACCTCTGTATAATATCTGAGACAGCAGACAGAAGATACACGGGGCGTCTCGTGACCTGGTTTGTTTGAGTTGTCCTGGCCGGAGCCCGATGAACGCCTGGTTCAAACAGTGCAGCGCGGTCGTTTGCTGAGTACAAGGTGTTATGTTGCGGTCCAAGATTACGTGATTGGCATGATAACGTGTGGGCATCTGTGATTATTATGTTCCAGCCAGTCGCCATGCCTGAGGTGCGCCTTCGTGGCCCCCTTAAGGCATAGTCCGCCGAAGCTTAGAGACGTGTTGGTGTGGTCGATAGGCTCGACACTGCCCGGAGCCGAGTCGTCCGAAACGATGGGCTGCCACTTCAGGGTCCCACAATTAGGCGTTCCCCACGGTTCCTCGCGGTTTCCCAGGCTCTGAGTTTCAGCCTAGCCTAGACGACAAAGCAGGTGCTGACTGTAGACGTGAGGCAGGATTCAAAGGATATTGATTGTTGTATCTCCAGACCGACATATAAGCGACCGTGACTGACTGGTAGGCGGCTTTCACAACTTCCTCTACGCCATATAATTTATTTTAAGTAACCGTACATAATAAAAATCGGTATGGAGAACCATACATGACTTCCTTGTTCTAATTAATTATAAAATTGTTTTTAATGTGTACACTCAGAACGAAACCAAGTATATCAGCATGCTTTTGGTAAAAACGCTGAGAAAGATAATCAAAATACGAATTGTACATACTGTAGTTGTTAATACTTTAAAAATAAAGAATTAATTTGATTCGATTAACTTTTATTTAAACAACACGAAAGAAAGCGAATACCGCCTAGCGTTTGATATTTGTGAATTTATGAAAACGAAAAATTATTTTGTTTACGTATCCGTGGTTGCATAGCATGGAACGATATCAATTGTTCATATTTTATTTAAATCTCTACGTTTTCGGTCGAATAAATTTATAACATCAATATGAAATCTTTGAAATTTTGCCTAATAAATAAAAAAATTGTATGGAGAACCATACACGACTTCCATGTTCGAAGATATATATTTAAAATTTTTAAATATAAATTTAAAAATTTGACTAGTTTGACAAACTGAAATAAAATATTTCCATAGAAACTACTTCTTTGTTGCCGATAACGTAGTACACATTTATAAAAAATTACACGCTCCCCCTTCAACTATCATTTTCATTTATAGATCTTTCATCTACAGTGGATTTATATTTCATTTATAGAAAATTACGCCATTCCCGTTTCATTCATACGCCATCCTTTTCATTTATAGATATTTCATTCAACTTTCTACCGTGGATTATTATGAGCTTCTTTTCAGGATACTTTATTTATCAAAATTAAGTACTTTATTCTTGTTAAAGCGTGAAACGTTGCAGGTAAACTACTCCTTCCCCTTTACGGAACTTCACCAAAATCAATAGGCTTTGAGTCCTCTACAACTCGGCACATATGCAAAAATTATTTGATTCTGTTTGAATTTGCGGCAGTTGTCGTTCGCCATAGAAAAAATCCTACACATAGACACAGACAAACACACACACACACACAAACACTTTCCGGAAAATTACTTTTCTTCATGTTTTGAGGGTAATACAATCAGAATCTGCCCTTATTTCGAACACGAGTTTTTGTCGCGATCACCATACTTCCATTTCCTTACGGAACGTGGAAGTAAAAAGACGTTCACATATACGTAATGAAATTTACTCAACAAACTTAATTTATTCGTTAATTAACGGACGACAACAGTAAGGTGTGGTCCTAAAAATCTGTGTTCGAGGTCGGAATTTTTTATTCCAAACATAAATATTTATAAGCAGCTCTGAAGTTTAATTACAAACTTGCCGTCGGCGGCGATGACGTGTTTTTTTTTGTTCAACACACGTACACGTAAGAAAATATTTCACACAAAACACACAGTTTACCTTATCCTCCCCAAAGACTAACTACTAAATAAATGAATAAACAAAAAGCCAGAAAACTGCACACACTGTCCGCGCGGAATACCGGATAAACACGCGGCAGTAACCACATTCTCTCCGACGTAAATGGATATCAATTTCATGCGTCAAGGTTTTATTCTGTTTTTCTCAGAAAAGTGATGAAAATACTGCCTCTTGAATTTTCTTTACAGGCCTACGTATCATGGCTGATGTTCGCTTCCATTCACGCATGAAAGACTTCTGAAAGACTTACCGTACAAGCAAGGGCGGATTAGGCTGACTAGGCTGTAGCCTAGGGCGCGGCACTTTAGGGGCACAAAATTTTAGCTAAAAAATAAAACAATCTTACAGCTAAATGTAAAATTGGTAATAAATTACAAGGATAAAAATTTGAGTTCATTTTGAACAGAGGCGCCTGTTTGCGATAAATTATGGTAAAACTGTACATAAATAATAGAAGTGCTTTCCAAAGTGTTTTCTCCGGTTCTGACTCATCGGCGGCCGGCGGTCATAGAATTATGCCGCCGCCCGACTTTTGGCCCCTTTTATTCACTCGCGCGAGTAGGTTTTCTGCCGCGCGTTTCTTTTCGGCGCGTTTTCTAAATCAACACACGTGTGGCAACAATCATAACGCGCGTTCTGAAAAACATGCCGCCCTACTCTAGAGTACGCGCGACAGAATGTTAACATCGTCTTTTCCGTCGTTGTCGATTCACGTAATACAACACGACCGGATCCATCTTCCAAGAGCAGTGACAAATGAATATGGACCTGTCAACCCAGAACAAGAAGGAGAAGAAAAGAAGAAAAAGCGGTCTGAAGGAAAACCACTGTTGACATTTTTGAAAACGCTTAACTTAGACTCATTGTTTTCTAATGTTGAGATAGCTCTGCGCATTTTCCTTACTATGCCCGTCACTAACTGCAGTGGTGAAAGATCTTTTTCAGTTTTGAAGAGGGTGAAGAATTATTTACGCTCAAATTTGCGCCAGGATAAACTGACCAGTGTAGCCCTCTTGTTCAATGAAAGTGACTTTCTGCAAGGACTTGATTTCAGTGAGGTGATTAAAATGTTTGCTCAATCTAAAGCGAGAAAAAAGAATCTAGCTTTAACTTTACATGAGTCTTAACAAATCCACAAGATATCTAACTGATTGTCTTCTTTGTGTAAATGATGTTAAATGTACCCTTTATTGAACTGTTATAATTCTGTAACTACTTAGCTAATTGTTTCCTTATAAAAGCCATGCAAACTACAAATGGTTGAGGGGTGTAACTCTAAAACAATGTCTGAAAAATAGCCTCAGTTTTCAATTCTTGACACTATTTCCAAAAACAGAAATATATTTGAAATATTCGTAACTAAGAAATACATTGTAGGGTGTTTAAAGCTTCATTCAGCCCCTTGGAAATAAACGTAAGAATAGCCTATGGGTGGTGAGGGGGGCGCTAAAATATAATTAGCCTAGAGCGCCAAGATACCTTAATCCGGCCCTACGTACAAGTAAATAAGCCTATAAGTTCGATTTTAATGAAGGCAGAGGCAACACTTTTCCAAGCTTACGTGTTGGCTTCATCAGCTTCCCCATGTGGTTTAGTTGAAGCAAAAAAAAGCCTATGGAACTAATTAAATCGAATATGTGCGTATTTATAGCCTATTGGCCAGATAGGACAGATGGATAGATATTGCGATGTAGGCTACAAGGGTCGCATAGAATAAGTAGTCGGTGCTCAAATACTGGAATGCTTCGGATTTATTAAAGATTTGTTTTTTTCAATTGCAATAATAATTTACTATTGTTTCTGGCAACAAATAAAACTAACTAACTGTTGCTGTTGACCTATTTTTTCAAACTTAAAATAATTTTCTTTTACATTCTAATTACATAAAATTTTAATTTATACAAGTTCTTTTTGTCTTTAATTTTATGGCTGATTATGGCAATGGACGATGTGATGTGGATGCTCCAGATCCTGGTAAGCGGCGACAGCGACGGCGACCTCCTCCTGTTTTCCGGCGTTCAGGATCGTTCTCGTGTTTGGTCCTTCTACAATTCGTAGAGAATTAATATTTAATAGTGGTGTATACTGTGTATGAAACTACACAATATTCCAGCAAACGTGAAGTGTTCTCTCAATACGTAGCCTATGCAGATAATCTTGTACTAGACCGTAATAGCACTCGATGTTAATTTATTCGCGAACTTCTGGCTTGTGCTCGTGCACTTTTGGTAGACCTATCGTCATAGGCTAGGGGCACGACCACGCGTTGTTGAGTTCAGAGCGAGACTGAATTATATCATACGAAGAACAAATTCAACTAACGTTTTACTAATTTCATTGGCAGAAATATTCCCTTACCCTTACGGCTTCAGTCTAGATAATGTTCTTGTAAAAGACTGCCTACTGAAATAGCTAAACTTGCAAATAAAACACGACTAATTTTATTACTTTTCTTTAGGGTCATAAACTTTCTTTACAAAAAAAAAACTCATGTATTTAGTTTTTTTAATTTATTAACAAATATTACCACTCGTAGGTCTTTTCATTTATGCGTATTCGGGTGTAAGTCTCATGTCAGAAATTTTATTTAATCTGGCTTTTATTATTACGCCGTAACATAGATATACATACCCGCATACGCGCACTTCCCACATGCTTACGCATATGTTCGCACTAGTTCACAACACTAATTATTTTCTTTACTGTCGAAACTTTACGTAAACTAATAAATTTGACATGTATCTTATTGTCTATTATACGATGTCTGAACATGCAGTTTTTACTTAAACAAATTTTCATTGCCACCCTCCCACAAATTCTCTGTTGGGGGGGGGGGTGCATTTACGGGTTTAATTCAAACCTTCATATTTTCAATTACCCTAAAATTTGTTCTTTATATATTTATTTCCCAATTTTTCTTAATACATTTCTATAGAATAATTTATACAACGTACTAGGAAGAGTAATATAAGACATTAAATTACTGTAGCCGTGTTTATTCCGAAACGTTTTAACTGAAGTCTGAATCAACGAACTAAAGAATAATAACCGAAGGAAAATATATTAATGTGTAAACTAACACAAGAGGGGGCGGTGGTGGTGATAAGAAGTGATCAGACGACTCACACTGTACGCATAAGTACCCACCACGCCAAAAATGTGCGCGGTGCCGGTCATAGTTGGGTTTACGCTCACAGTATATGACTTTTACAGTCGTGAAATTATGCCTCTTTTATATTGGTATCTATCGACAGTCACTCACGTCAAATTATCGAGTCGGTAAAGGATCTTCGAAATTTGAATGTAAACGAAGTAATAGTTAAATAATTAATTAATACAATGGAAGTATCACATAGATAATGCATGTAAATATGTTCTCTTTATGTAATAACCCTAGTTACTAAACAATATATGTTTTAAAAGTTTCTTATCAAATTGGAACGAAATGGAATGGTATTTGAAACATCTCTTAGGTATAAAACCAACATAAAGGCCGTCAGATTTCACCTTTTCAAAATTTTCCCCCCCCCAATTTTGCCGCCCGTAGGCAATTTCCAACTTTGCATATGCATAAATCCGCCACTGTATAGACACAGAAATGCCAAACGGACGAAACAACACTAAGAACTCGCTTCGCTCGTTCAAAAAGACCCTGATTTAATTGATCACACATTTGCATACGACCTTCACAAATGTTCACAGCTCATCAACTGGACAATCACATCTATGCCAGTAGTTGAAAAACACGCTTTACTACCAGTTATAATACGATAGAAAACACCGCCCGCAACAGAAGCAGCAGGCCAGGCTATTGTTAATTTTAGCGGCCCTGTATAAACCGAAGCAGAGTAACCGCAGTTTGGTGGGCGGAGAGAGGGTGTGAGCGAGCACTCGGGCTTGGGACAATAAAAACGCATTAAAAACTTGAGTTGTCTGTAATGTAGACACAAACAAACAAACACAAACTTTATACGCAACTGCGCTAACACCGGGGTCGCTTCTCCGCCCCCCCCCTCTAGGCTGTCACCCTCTGTTCACAAAATCGTTAACTCTTTTACGACGAATTTAAGTGAAAATTCACGTCGACATTACGACACAGGAGCGTTGAAGCCTACCGCACGACTGCCGTCTGTGTCACTGGCTATTATCTATAAAGATATTTATAAACTTATTGAAAGTACCATACACTGGAAATAATTCGAAACCATTAAATAACGAGACCGAGTTTCCACCATTTAGAGAAAACAGTCAGAACTGATTGTGAGCTGTTTGGTGGAGACCAGCCAGAGCGAGGGCTGTGCGAGACGAACGGTATGCTCGTCACCCGCTCGTGTGCTGCTTCCCGAGCTTCAAATAGAGCTCCTCCCGCAGGAACCACAGATGATCTGGATGTTAAGGGTGTGGCCTGCTACCGGCCGTGGGTTTTCAATTAGTTATCTAACTGAGGGTGAGTGTACTGCCGAGGCCGGGTCCAAGACTCACCCGGCACAGATTGGTAGCTACCGAGGGCGCTAATGAGGTGTGATTGTCCTCAAAGCGGAGGGCGTCCAGGGAACGAACACGTAAGGAGTCTCTAATCGTGTTGTTAGCTTTGCATACCCAGCGCAATCCTCGGGCCAGGAGAGACTGAAGCTTTCGCTTGTGCGTCTTGGCCAAGTAGCCCCATACGAGAATCGCGTAGGTAACCATCGGCACCACATAGGTGGAGACGATAAGTGTGGAGACCTTGGACGTTCTGAAGCAGTATTACAACCATCAACTCCCTCTACCGCTCAGTTGGTTGTGATTCGTCGTTCAGTGCAAGTTGTGTTTTTGTTGCGTACTAAGTTTAAAAACTGAGCAATGTGTCGATTTGAATTTTTTTAGTAAAGTTAAACAAAAAATCAACGGGATGTTTTTAAATACTTCCCGAAGCTTAGGTTGAAGACGGCATGTCTCGTGCACGAGTATTTGAGGACACAAAAGATTTAGTGAAGGACGTCAGAACGTGGAAGATCACGAACGCCTAGGACCCCCTGCCACTTCAAGTACCGAGGAAAATGCGCTGTAAAAAAATTAGCAAGATTGTTCGTTAAGACCGCCCACTGAATGCCTGAATGATAGCTGAAGCCGTGAACGTTGACAAAGAGCACTGAGAATTTCTGCGTGAGCATCTCTACATACAAAAAATTGTGCCAAGATGGTCCCTCTACTTTCCACACCAGAGCAAAAAGAACATCGCAAGGAAATCTGCTGCAACAACTTCATGCTGGCCCCAACATTATTAAAAAACCTCTTCATTAATAATCGTTCCCGTACGGACTTGATCAATGCAAGTATGATCTTCCAGGTCAATGCACTTGAAAACATCGTCTTCACTAAGAATGAAAGAACTTCTTCAAAACAGGTACACATTTTAAGCCAAGCTCATTGTGTTTTTCATGACAGTGGCGTAATTTTGGAGGAATGGGTTCCATAAAGCACCACACTGACTCAACAGGATATTCCCATATATGCAGGATATTCCTATGTGATATGTGCAGGATACTGCCTCGCTTTGACTGGCCCGAAGGTAGGCGCCTGGGGCGGTTTACCCTCTGGGGACCAGATAAACGAGCGTGTACTGCCATCCCCGGTGACTCGGACTTTTGCCATCTCCGCCTGATACACACCGTCACGACGCTGCCCGGCTGTGAATCGATATTTCGACTATACTTGCACGGCTAATGTGTGTGCTCAGCGCCACGGTTACCTGGTCCCTGGTCCCTGTCCCAGTAGTGCTAGCCAACATCAAGTGCAGTGAACCCTAGAAGCTTCCACGCGGCGGCTTCCACGCGGCGTCCCCTGTTCTGGCTGGGTAGAGCCGCTCGGTGAGCGTCGTCGCGTGGTTAGCTGGACCTCGCCAGGTTGGCAAGGGGCTACAGTTCTGGCAGTTTGCGAGCTGGAACTATACCGGTGGTTCCTTCTGCTTCCGAAACTCCCACCCGCTGGCGCACGCTGCCATCCGGGCCGCGGGGTTACGCGATTGTCGGCGGTGTCAAGGCTGATAATCGAAACAAGGCGCGAGTCCTGCGCTCTGTAACGCGACCCGACGATCGGGTCTGTGGAACCGGCGCCGTAGGAGCCTGTAACCGATTCGATTATGTGAGCTGAGCCACATTCGTCCTCATGTCCAGGTACCTAAACGCAGGATCCACGAGGCAACGATACGTCTTGTATAAACAGTTCATGTTTTTACATTCCATAGCAGCGAAATCAGTTAGTTCCCGACCTGTTCTTTAAGTATCCAGTCGATGGAGAGCGAGGACTTTTCCTGCCCTTCCCTGGGAAGCGTACGTGGATTTTGCGATGGTATACATAGAAACAGGTAAAGGGGTCTTCGGAACAGGTGTGGGAGCTTGCTCTCAAGGTATGCTGGTGGCTCTTGGTTCTTCTTCTTCTTCTTCTTCTATGGCGTCACAGTTCGAAGTGTAACTTTAGCCTCCATAATCATCCACCTCCATTTTTCCCTCTCCTTGGCGCTCGATGTCCATCGTTTTATTTTAAGTATAATTATCAGCATCCCTCGCCACTGCGTCAATCCATCGTGTCTTGAATCTTCCGACAGGCCTTCCACCCTCGATCAGACTAAACAGTACCTTCCTAGGTATTCGGTTGTCTTCTATCCTAATGATGTGTCCTCCCCACTCCAATCTATGCAGTCGGATGGTGGTGACCAGATCATTGTCTTTATACAGGTTGTATAGCTCCTCATTGTGACGCATTCTCCATATCCCATTGACTTGGATTGGTTCATACATTCTCCTCAAAATTCTCAGTTCGAAAGTATTGATTATTATATATATAAACTTTCACAATATGAACTTACTTTCATTTATCTTTCCCAAAATAAGTAAGTTCATATTGTGAAAGTTTATATATATAATAATATTTATAAAGTGAACGAAGAGGATGAATCAACAAGAAAGTATTGACTACGTTAGCGGGTTGTTTGTTCAGAGTCCAAGTCTCACTGCCATATGTTATCACCGATCTAATCATAACTTTATATAATGTGACCTTGGGATGATGGTGGATATTCCTTATCTTGAATACAGATGTCAACGAAGCATATGTTCTATTTGCGGCCTGTACCCTTTTCCTTATTTCATTTATTTCTTCATTGTGTTCTGCCATCCAACATCCCAAATATTTAAACTGATTCACTATTTCCAGGTTAAGTGGTTCAATTTCAAACTGTTCAGGTTTGCTGGTTTTCTTCCGAGTGGTGATCGTAACCTGTGTTTTATCTGTATTCACTTGTAATCCTATCTCTTCTGCTTCACCTTTGAGTTTCTGGAATGTATTTTTTGCTCTTCCTTGGGATCTTGCCATAATATTTATATCATCTCCCTAACCTACGTAGGGAGGGTGGCTCTTGGTTAACCTCCACAATATACGTCTCGCTTTAATCGTTAAATAAACAGTTATCAGTCGTAAATGAGTTTTTAGTTCCACCGACGCAGCCGTTAATGTATGGTCTCTTAAACAACTACCTAACTACCTACACCGACAGCAGAATGACGCCGACACTTCAGGTCGACTTCATTGAATCTAATTAGCTGCAGTTGATGAATATCAATATTGTGTCAACGCCGCGAACACGTGAGCTGATATGAAAATGTTTTTTAAGTGACGGAACCATGTGACTGGTGCAGGGAGAAAGTCCCACACTTTTAAGACCATATTGTTACATTAAATGCTTCCGACTGTTAAGCTTTTAGCCGAGGCTGTAACACCAGCATGATTCTTCTGACTTTGTTGATTGTACTGTCCTCGAAATTTCAGCGGATCTACACCAGCAACGTGTCTACATTCCCTTTAAATTTTTGGAGTGGTTTTCGTTTCTTTGTCAACTTTATTTTATTCCAAAACAGTGAATTCATCTAATGGTTGACTTTTTTCACCTGTGCGAGTTTGTAAGAAATAGGCCTACCCCCATTACTTCTATTGTTCCCAAGGTCGTTGTTTTATCTTACTGACATTTTGGCAGATTACAATCATACCATTTCCATACCCAAAACAAAAGTACCGGTATGCCTTTTTCTGGGGCAAATCATATTAGAGCAAAGTTTGTCATACAGGATTCGCCAATAAAACAGGTGCCAGATTTGAAGTATCTAGGGTGTAGCATCACATACCAAGATGATAAGCAGGTTGAAAGCAAAATTAGTCTCTTCCAATCGCTTTATGGCTGTATCATTAAACATTAATCAAGCCATTATCAAGGCAACTGATTATGATTCATTGAGAAGAAAATAAGGAAAGAGACGCAATTCAAATATTATAATGTAATGGCCACACCTCAACTACTGTATGGTAGTGACACTTGTACTAGAAAGGCCAAAGATATATCTAGAATACAAGGAGCGGTAATGAGGTTCTTGAGGGCTGTAAAGGGTTGTACCAGGAGAGATCTTTTCATAAACGATCATATTAGAATAGAGCTAGGCATAGCTGAAAGCTTAAATGAGAAAATCTTCCGGTACAAAACGGAGTGGCGGTTACACGTAGAGAGAATACATACAACTAGATTTTCAGGAAGAACCCTTGACTATCATGCAAGGGAGAAGAGAAGTGTGGGAAGACCCCGTAAGCGATGGTTGGAAGACTTCTATTGAGAGTGGAACAGGCTACTGGCCTAAGCCTTGATTATGACGACGACGACGACGACGACAACGACGACGACGACGACATCTGTTGTTGGAAAACGTCGCGCCTGAATAGCGCTGACAGCACAACACATTGGAATTATTGTAAACTCTAAACAGTGATGTCTATGATGCTAATTGACAACGACAATGCAGTATCAAACTGTTGCGAAATGTCGACTCAGCGCGACGTTACTAACGCTTACACGTGATTAAATTACAGGTTTGTCACAATAAGGTGACATCACTTCGGCAGGAGAGGAGTTCGACCTGTTTCTGACGAGAACAGAACACTCCTCATTAATGCGTCGACGTACACGAGGAAAATAATAATAATTACACGGCCCGTATAATAAATAATAAATTGATTCTAAAGTTAAGAATTCTTCCCCTAAGGCGTATACTGTGTTACGATGTTGTACACTAAAAAGTTAATAAAATTTATTTTAGTGATAAAAAATATAATAAGTATTTTCTAAGGCTTATCTTCTAAGGTTGGTATTGTGAGTTCTTGATTGAATCCACCGTATAGGGCAACCGCCTCTATGCCGGCTACATTTTTTTTTTATCGACCTTCCTTGTTGATAACACTTTCTTGTTGGGTATTTAATTAAAGAGAATTTTAAGTAACATCTGAATGTAGTGACACGTTTTGGAAGTTTCAAAATGTTCGACCATCAGGACAAAAAAGAGATTAAAATGACAAACTAAATGGAACTGTAACCCATATCCGAATGTGTGGGATTTTTAGTGTTTATTGTATGACTGTGTGGTCAACTATTGTTATATTACTAAATACTGTAAATAGTAAAGTCATCATCATCTTCTTAATGGTTATGGACTTTAGCGGCCTGTTACTATTCCACAGTCCACCTTTTCTTACGTCTACCATCTTTTCTTCTACCCCTACGGTTGTAATCTTTCGCCACCTTCGGTATTCTACTTTCTTCTATTCTACTTATGTGTTGAATCCATTTTCTTCTGTATTCTTTAATTCTTTCATTAACTGAAAAAATGTCTAAATCACTTCTTATCTCTTCATTTCTTATATGATCTCGTCTATTACACCTTTTAACTAACGAAACACACATTGCCTTTATCGATTTCAACAAAGCTTTTGATAGAGTGATCAGACCGAAGTTATGGGACATACCTTTGAAAATAAAGGTATACCACTGTTGCGGTTTGGAAGCTCTTGAAGAATCGCGAGTTGTTCCAAAGACGCTAATAAGGAAGGCTGGATTGTTTGTTAGAAAGAAGTGGACTGTATTTGAGATATTGAACATGCGTTTATTGAATAATTTGGTTTGTTAGTTACGATCGGCACGTGCGGATGCGTTTTGAGGCGATAATGCCCGAAATCAACTTTGAATGAAATCGTGGTCCATGGTAGATGGACGCAGGTAGACGATTAAAGTTGAATGTTATAAATGTATGCTGAATAATAGCCAAAAGCCGCGGCTGTAAGAGAAGTGTTTAACGAGAGTTGCGCTCGGAGTCGTGTTATATACTAAACTAATACTGGCTTGCAGTCGGCTAGGCTGGCCGATTGCAAGGTTTGATAAAAGCGTGACGTCATCCGCGCGTGCCGTGCAATGTTAGTAGGCTGCTTACAACTGACAAAACAGTACAAAGTTTAAACATACTGCCCGCCAAAATCGGGACGATTTTGTACATTAACGGTTAAATTGAACAATATAATAATTAGACTTACATGTCGTAAGCGATACAATAATTGGCGCACTGGCCAGAGAGCATAGACACAATAAACATAATATACTTAAAGACTTATACATAAAATTTGTAAAAAACAAAAATCATTAATCTAGCACAAAGCTTAAGTCAAAACAAAACAATTTCTGTGCTAGAAAAGGTACAACAAATAAAAAATCGTGATAAAAATGAACCTTTACATAACTGAACATGATCTCTCTTAAAGCATAACATGTGGATAAAAAATACATATATAGAATAATTGCCACTATAACTGACACTTGTGGTTCTCATAATTTGAATCACACAAACATATTAACGATACACAACATTCATAATAATTGATAGTACATATGAGACATAGTCACTGTTGCTGCAATAGCTAGCGACACTTAACAATGTTACAATGCTTATGATACAATTGACTTGTATGCTCGCCCCGGGGAATGTCCCGGGCGTGTTCCATGTAATGACACGCACACACTCACACACACACACACACACACACACACACACACACACACACACACACACACACACACCTCGTGTGTCTCGTATGGCACGCATACGATTAGCTTGTTGCCACCGGAAGGGGGCATAATTTGTGGATGGGTCGGCGTAAGATACCTAGCGCGGTGCGTACTTCTGCGACGCGTACTAAGGAATCTTGACCCGGAAAAACATTGGTAATTACCCCACGCTTCCATTCTAGAGGGGGGGAATTGTTATCCAAAATGAGGACAAGTTGTCCGACCTTCAAATTTTTAAATGGGGTGCGCCATTTATTGCGCTGCTGCAGCTGGTGCAGATAATCCCTAGACCACCGTTTCCAGATGGTCTGCGTAAATTTTTGGAGCAGAAGCCATCTGCCCAAATGAGTATTATTGCCTTGTGTATAGTCGGGTTCCGGAAGTGCCGTCAGTGGAGCACCGACCAAAAAATGAGCGGGTGTTAAGGGTTCAGGGTCTCTAGCATCGTCGGACACGGCGCATAACGGGCGTGAGTTAAGGCAAGCCTCAATTTGAGAAAGAAGGGTAGAATATTCCTCAAAATTCAAGATCGTACTGCCAATTACGCGACGTAAATGGAATTTAACACTCCTTACACCACTTTCCCACAAACCACCGAAATGAGGGGCTGAAGGGGGGATAAAGGACCATTTGATGCCGTGGAGACCGCAAAACTCCAGAGAAGATTGTTCAACTTCCTTGGAGGTTAAAAATTTGTACCAATCATGCAACGTGTGGTTGGCACGACGAAAATTCGTGCCATTATCCGAAAATATTTGCGCGGGAATACCTCTGCGCGATATGAACCTTTTTAAAGCCGCTATAAAGGCGTTGGAAGTAAGATCCGACACCAATTCTAAATGGATGGCCCTAGTACACATGCATATAAATAGAGCGATATATGCCTTGGTCGTGGACTTAGAGCGCTGCCCGCCATGGCACAAAAACACTGGACCTGCGTAATCCACGGCCGACTGTGAGAATGGCCTTGACGGCGTGACCCTAGAAGAGGGTAATTGACCGAGTAATTGATTCGCGCCTTTAGCCCGGAAACGAAAACAAGTGACACACTTATGTATCACTGAGCGGATATAGGACTTATCGTGTATGATCCAATACTTACGCCTAAGCGAAGCTTGAGTTGATTGCACTCCAGCGTGCAACAAACGGATGTGTTCGTATTCAATTATTAATCTCGTGAGATGAGAGTGCGGGTGTAAAATTATTTGGTGTTTAGTCTCGTAGCTAAGTGGGGAGAATTGCAAGCGTCCACCCACTCTTAAAATGCCTGATTTATCCAGGAATGGGTTGAGAGCAAGAATTTTACTACTGCGTGGAAGGCACCGGTGTGCCTCAAGTTCCCTAACCTCTACGTCGAAATGCAACTTCTGAGATTGCCGGACAAAAACCAAGAGCGTGTCAGACAATTCTTGAGCCGACAAAAAGGACGTGTCTCTATCAACCACCGCGAGCCTAGAATTGCGAAGAAATCGACGGCAGTATGCGAAGACGCGAATAAGCCTCGTAAGAGATGAATAGTTTTCAATGTAACTATGTGTTGAGGACGCGACAATTAGTGAGGTTTGAGCCTGCTTGCGACGTTCCTCTTCAAAGTCGGGAAAGGTACAGGGAGTATTAATGTCGAACGCGCTGACCGGCCATGAGGCCGCATCACGAGCCAACCAGGAGGGACCATGCCACCATTGAGCATGACAGTGCAGACCACGAGGGAGGCAACCGCGCGATAAAACGTCGGCAGGGTTGTCATTCGATACTACATGACGCCAAATTCCCCTGCTGCTAACAAGACGCTGTATTTCTGCGACACGGTTAGCCACAAATACCTTCCAGCGGGAAGATTGCTGATGTATCCAGTACAACGCTATCATCGAATCCGAATAAAGATATAATCCGTCAAAATTGTAATCGACGGCATTTAAAACCTTGGACGTTAATTGAGCCAACAATAAACAAGCACAAAGTTCAAGTCTAGGAAGCGTTATCTGTTTCAGCGGAGCGACCCTAGATTTAGCACACAACAAGTTTGATGATATGGCGCCGTTCGAATAGACCGCCCGCACATAAATGCAACACGCGTAACCTTTAACCGAAGCGTCGGCGAATCCGTGCAGCTGCAATGAACTAACTGGGCAACTGTTCGAACTCTTAACCGACCTCGTAATCTCAAAATGAGTGTCGGAGACTAATTGGGTGTATAATTCCGACCATTGATTGGCTAGTGACCCGGACAAGGGTTCGTCCCAATCAGTGCCCGCCAACCACAACTGCTGCACGAAATGCTTGCAGCAAAATGTGATGGGAGCAATTAGACCTAGTGGATCATAGATCCCGGCAATGATTGACAACACGCTTCTCTTGTTGAGAACGGTTAGATTGTCATCACCCCTAACGGTGTACAAAAAGTTATCCCCCTCAACATTCCACTGTATGCCCAAGGTACGCACGTTTTGACCCTTGCTGAAGTCACGGGTTACTTGGGCGCGAAGAGTCATAATCTTATGGTGGTTAGAGAACCATTTGTGTAACGAAAAACCATAACTCCTCAACAACTTCTCGATCTCGCCTTTCATTTCAGCTAAGCTGTTCGGATCATCCGAACCCGTTATGAGATCGTCTACGTAAAAGTCATTTGCTATGGCCTTAGCAGCGGTAGGGTAGTCGGCTTTGTTTTCATATGCTATTTGAGCCAGACAACGCGTAGCAAGGAAGGAGGCACTAGCAGTGCCATATGTAACCGTCCTTAACGCGTAATGTCGCAATTCCTTATGCGGTGCATCACGCCAAACAATGCGTTGCAAGTTTGAATCCTTAGGATTAACAATGATCTGGCGATACATCTTTTCAATGTCCGCAATAAGTACGTATCGGTGGGTGCGGAACCGAACCATTATCGAAAACAGATCCTGCTGGATCGTAGGACCGACCATTAAAGTGTCGTTAAGGGACAAATTATTGGTGGTTTTAGCGGATGCGTCAAATACCACGCGCAATTTAGTGGTTAAGCTAGAGTCTTTGAAGACTGCGTGATGGGGCAGATAAAAGATCTCTGACCTGTCAAGCGACAGATCGTATTCATTAAGCGGCGACATGTGGCCAAGTCTTAAGTAGTCACTCATGAACTCACTATAATCCTTGTAAAGGGTAGGGTTCTGCTTGAATTTGAATTCTAACGATTGGAATCTTCGTATTGCTCCGCGGAGAGAATCTCCCAAATACGATTTATCAGATCTGCGGGGCAGGGCTACCACGAATCTCCCGTCGCGATTGCGGCTAGTGTTTTCCACGAAATGCTTTTCACACGGTGAGTCCTCAGATCGGGTTTCGCGACTAGAGATTTCATCCAACTTCCAAAATTTCTTTAGTTGCGAGGAAACCTGATTATCATCCTTACAGACCACAAATGAAGAAACCGTTCTAGTCATGTCGACGTTGAATGGTAAGTCACCGGCCAAAATAAATCCTAACTTGGTTTCCTGAATTATAGGAAAGTGTGGTCCGCGCGTATATTTCACAGGTTCAATTAATTGTAGAAAATATTGAGCGCCGATTAATATATCGACTTGCGATTAGCAATGCAGGTGAGGATCCGCCAAGAATATGCGCTTGGGTAAATTTAAAGAGGTAAGATTGAATGACTCCGCCGGTAAATTATTAGTTATACTGGGTAATACGGCACAATGTACGTTTAACGTGAAGGGTTTATAGCGTGAATGTAGCCTTACATTAGTGCTGAAGTCAGCCTGGGAAAGTGAGTTGTTTATACCCGTGATGGGCAATTGCGATTTAACTAATTGGAGGCCCAACCTGCGGGCGAAATCCATTGTGCAAAAGTTCGCTTGAGAACCGGAATCCAGTAATATCCTAACGGGAAATTTTTTGCCGACCTTATTGTATGTCATACAGACGGCGGTAGATAACAATACCGATTTATTGGTCTGTGATTTCAGTGAACACTGGTTGTTAACAGAAGTTACGTCCCTGTTGGGGACATGAATCATGGTGTGGTGACGCCTAGAACATTTTTTACACGAAAATTTGGAGGGACATTTTGAACCCTCGTGTCCCGAACGGAGACAGTTTAAGCAAAGTTTGTTTTTTAGTAACGCATTTTTTCTATCAGGGATAGACAGCGATATAAACTGTGGGCAATCGCTAAGTCTATGTTCACCGTTACATAGCCTGCATAAATTATTTCTAATATGTGAGTGGAATGCGCCCTTTGGAGTGCTTATCTGTTTAACTGCCTTGCGATAAGGAGACTTATCGCTTTTGTTCAACCTGCTCGTTGGGCTAGTCGCGTTATCGATATTTTGCAGTAGTTTCCTACGTGAATTTAAAAAATTTATAAAACTATTAAAATCAGGGAGTTTATGCTCCGATAAACTCTCTTTCCACAAACGTAAAGTATAACTGTCAAGTTTTTTGGCTAGATAATTTACTACAATAATTTCAAACGTGTTGACTGGCAGTTTGAGATTATTTAAAGCGTTTATATTTCCAGAGATTTGATCAATAAATTGCGATATGCTACCTTGGGATTCCTGCTGGACTAATGGTACGTCTAGTACATTCCACACGTGGTGAGCGGAGACAATCAGCTTACTATCATATCTATTCCTCAACAGATCGATAGCCACCGCGTAATTTTCATGTGTTATGGGTAATGATTTTATTACGTTAAGCGCCTCGCCATGTAATGACGAGTGCAAATAATGAAGCTTCTGTATATCTGTCAGGTCTGTTCTGACATGAATTAGTTCCATAAAAATATGGTAATAATGTTGCCATTCCACAATACTACCCTCGAACCGTGGTAATTTTATTGGTTCCAATTGAATGGGGGTTGTTTTAGGCTGTTTACCATCAGTATTAATTAGTGGTTTTTGGTTCAAGTGCTCAGATTGCTCCAACAAGTGTTGCAATTTACATTCTATAGCACAGAGATCGTCCTCCGTTTGCACTCTATCACTTGTTGACGCAACGTCTGCTTCCTCAGCCTCGATTTGTGACTGTATCTCGTCATATTTGGTGGATAATTCCATTAAATGACGCAGTTTTATTTTGAGCGCATGAGGATCGCTGTTTAACACATCAAAATTATCCGCGAAGGTATTTATTCGGGATATTGAGGCCTTAATTGTACCTCGTTTTTTTATCAGAGCCCTTACATCGGCCATTATTACAGTTTGAGATAAAAAATGGAAAGATATTTAGAAACAATTGAGCATCGAGCATGTGAACCACAAACTTAATTTTGAATGAGTTTAAATACGTTTGGTAGCTAGCGATCGTTGGTTTGAACATAAACTTACTCTCTCTAACTAATCAAACTCGTTGGCAGTTAAATTATTGAAATTGTAAATCTAAATGATTACAAAGTATAGCTTTATCTTTAAAGTTCTGACTGATAATGAGCTGCCAACCATCTATTAATTTATATTGTGTAATAAGTTAATTGTTTATATAAATATGTCAAAAATACACACTGGGTGAAATATTATTAAAAATAAATCAAATATAGGTAAAGTTTATAGTCACGTGGCCGTCGATTCATTCGTGATGAAGCTGGCTTCGATCCCGTTTGGAGCTGCTACACCTCCTGTCTCTGCCGGTTAGCCGTTGCCTCATGTTGTACCCTCCATCATTTAAAGCTGTGGAATCTCGAAAATGTTGTCCTGTTTCGTCCCGTCGTCTCTGGTCTACTGCTTGGCTGAATCTTGTCGAGATGACTGCGACGTGCTTCACGATAATGGTGTCGCTCAGGACGAAAATGATGCCCGTCTGTCGTGATTAACTTCAGATTGGTTTTTCCAGAAATGATGTATATAAATAAATGTTGTCGCCTGTGTACTCAGGTATGAGAAATCTGTGCCGTTGGGACCAAAAATGATGTAGTTTGTTTTGGCCTGAAAATGTGAAATCCTGCCTGATTGGACCAAAAATGATGTCGTTTTTGGCCTGAAATGTGAAATCCGGTCCGGTGGGACCAAAAATGTTGCGGTTTGGAAGCTCTTGAAGAATCGCGAGTTGTTCCAAAGACGCTAATAAGGAAGGCTGGATTGTTTGTTAGAAAGAAGTGGACTGTATTTGAGATATTGAACATGCGTTTATTGAATAATTTGGTTTGTTAGTTACGATCGGCACGTGCGGATGCGTTTTGAGGCGATAATGCCCGAAATCAACTTTGAATGAAATCGTGGTCCATGGTAGATGGACGCAGGTAGACGATTAAAGTTGAATGTTATAAATGTATGCTGAATAATAGCCAAAAGCCGCGGCTGTAAGAGAAGTGTTTAACGAGAGTTGCGCTCGGAGTCGTGTTATATACTAAACTAATACTGGCTTGCAGTCGGCTAGGCTGGCCGATTGCAAGGTTTGATAAAAGCGTGACGTCATCCGCGCGTGCCGTGCAATGTTAGTAGGCTGCTTACAACTGACAAAACAGTACAAAGTTTAAACAACCACAATACCTAGATCAGGTCATAAAGGGTTTATATAGACACACCGCGATTATCATATACGACGAAGAAGAATTTATCCCTATTGAAACAAACCAAGGCGTAAGACAAGGTTGTTGTCTGTCGCAATTGCTTTTCAAGCTTCATCTAGATGCTCTCAAAAAAAGTGAAAGAACAATCCCCTGACGGTATTAAAATCCACCGAAATAAAAGCTTGAAAACCATTCTCTTCGCGGATGACCAAGCTGTATCCGCCACTTCAGAAGACCATCTCCAGAGAGCAATATACATCTTACATTTTTTTAAAATTTTATTTTAAATACATTACATAATCTGCAAACAAAAGTTGCAATAAATGTAAAAGTTCACAGAAAATTCACATGAATGAGTTGTGCCCAGTGGCATGACTCATATAGTATTATTGAACAGTTCGCTTAATTATGAAATCTTGTAGGGAGTGCCAGTACATCATAGCGCTGAAGTCTGTATATCGCCTCACTGTTGTCGAGGAGGTTTAATGCCAGTGGATTTGGGTGACTGTCCAGCCTCAGAAGATACCTGTTGGTATGTTCGCTGATGGTTTCTTTTACAGTTTTCATGTGTAGATCTTTATGTATCACTGCGTTGCTGACGTACCACGGCGCGCTCAGTATTGTTCTCAGAGTTTTTGACTGAAATCGTTGCAAGATTTCGATGTTTGAGTTGGACACATCTTACATAAAATAGGAAAATAATATAACTAACATATCTGAAACAAAGACAAAAGTAATGACCTTTATAGGAGGTATGGAATAGGAACAGGCCGCTAAAGCCTAAAACCGTTAAGAAGAAGAAGATGATGATGATGATCTTCTAGCGTTTACATGGCCGGAGTCAAAGTTGTTAAAATTTTCTGATCCCGTGCTGGTTGGCCGTGGTCCAGTGCTGCTATACACGTTAGCAGACGTTTCGACCGTGCCGCATCGACGGCCATCATCAATGCAAGCTGAGCTTCGTCTAACGTGGATGTCACACGTTAATGACCACAGTTCAACTTGCACTGATGATGGCCGTCAGTAGCACGGCCGAAACGTATTCTAACGTGTATAGCAGCACTGGACCACGGCCAAACAGCCCGGAATCAGAAAACTTTTAACTAAAAATTATAATATTCGCAAAAGCCGTACTGTTCTTGTTCAGAAGTCGAAATAAAGTATACACCGACAAACCGTAAGCTATTACGTTAATAGTGCTCCGTACGCCTGTAATTCGAAACTCTGGTCTTGGGAACAGTTTAGAGGCATTTTCGAAATCTTCGAAATTTTCGAAAACGACCTAGTCATATTTATCTGCTTAATTTTTAAATTTTCAAACTGTTATTGGTACACAACGTTGAAACAGTAGTCAGCGATACGTGAACGTTCCCAACTGTTGAAACCTTTAGAACGTTGAATTGGCGTAAACGATCCGCGTGTGCTTAACAGGTGTTCTCGTAATGTGTAGTGTAATTTAACAGTTAAACAATAAACGGTAGTTTAATAGTGCAATAGTGTGTCAAAAATGAGTAACAACGGACGAGTGTGTTTGAATTTAGAGACTAAGCGAAATGTTATTTCTGAAAGCGATAAGGGTGTTTCAGTAAGGAAGCTTGCCGACGTTTTTAAATGCGGAAGAACACAGACTAACAACATAATAAAAAAATAAAGACTATATTTTAAAAGATTCCCAATATAAATCGGGAAATAAAAAGGAAGCTAGAATGAAAGTGTATACAAGTTAACGAAATTCTTTAAGAGTGGTTTAAATATGTTCATCAAAAAAAAAACTCCCGGTTGGTGGAAGTATATTACGGGAGAAAGAAATAAAATGCTGTAGCAGATAATCTGTACTTAACATTTCTATTATCTCCAGTGAACCCCTATATTAAACGGCCACCTTTCTAAGCGGCCACATTTTACGGTGATCCAAGGGTGGCCGCTAAAGACAGGTTTTACTATTAGACTAACAGTGAAGTGCAAGCGGACACTTATATTCACACGTGTGATGGAAACCCCAATGCGGATATTTGCTAAGGGCACCAATTTATTTCATAATTACAAACAGAATTAACACTGTTGCACACCACTATAGAAAAATTATTCCGATTAGCGTTTTCAGTCATCACAGCTCATCATCAGATCGGAAATAACAAATATGGAATTAGACTTCTTTATACCCCCCTGCCCTACAGTGCGTACCCATTATCGTAAACAACCTTTAAGTTAAATACCCTTTCTGGCCATTAGTAACTAGCGTGTTCAGTCACCCGTGTCGGTACCTTTTCTTAAAAGGGCATTTAACGTAAAGCTTTTTTATGATAATGTGTACGCGCTGTAGGGCAAGGGGGGAGGTATAAAGAAGTTGCCTAATTCCATTTTTGTTGTTTCCGATCTGATGATGAGCCGTGAAGCTTGAAAGCCCTTATCGGAATAATTTTTCTATAGCGGTGTGCAACAGTGTTAATTCTGTTTGTGATTTTAACCATGAACACCACTTAATTAATTATATTTTATAATTTAGGCTCTTTGGTGTTATAAATGTTTGCTTTTATAATAATGTAACTGTGAGAAATAAAAAATTTTATGATGGAAGTTCATGATGATGATGATGATGATGATGATGATGATGAGTATTATTATTATTAATTTAAATTTCGGCGCATGAATACACCGTCCATGCAGATAGTGCTAAATTACTTTAAACTTTTATAGGCGTCATTTAGCAGAGGAAATTTCATACGATTTCCAACGGAGCGAACGTATCACGAAGAAATTTGAAGTTTAGTTTGATAAGCTGCGCCCCCCTCCCCCGGCTATTATGTAATTGTGTAGTAAAGTTGTAGGCCTCGCTACGGCTATTATAGGCCCTGTATGTTCAGCTCACCCACTCAGCAACCTCGAAGTAATTAACTAGTTCTTCTGACAAGAGTAGTAAGTTAAACTAATCGCTGCCTGCTAATATGCTCCTTTAATTTACTTCGACTACAGCAGTGTTGCCAATGTGATTTCGAAAAATACCCGATATCGCACAGAAATACCCTCCGCATTTGTACCGACCACATTAATCTTTAAAACTGTTGCAAAATACAATGTTTGCATGAATTCATTTGCTGTAAAAGACGACTACACTACTCAGCTGGTAACGGACGTCATTGTGTCCACCATAGCACATGATACTAACATATCTACGTCATTTATCTGATTTATAGGATAGGTC
Source organism: Magicicada septendecula (assembly GCA_034769895.1). Lineage (NCBI taxonomy): Eukaryota > Metazoa > Arthropoda > Insecta > Hemiptera > Cicadidae > Magicicada > Magicicada septendecula. Next base: position 494,175,270 of record CM068370.1, read on the forward strand.
GACAGATTGAACGATGTCACCACGAAACGGGAGTTTACACGGTAATTGCCTGAAATAATGAGCACATGACACGCGCCCTATTCTCTTACCCAGTGGTGTACAAGGGGGGATCCCACAGCTATTAAGAATTTCTCAAAAATTCCATAATCACTTTCATATGCCTATGTTCTAAGTGAGTTGTGTGTGCTACAATAAGAAAGGTTTATAAACAATTAGAAGAGCTTATCTCAGTTGCTTCTGAAATGATGTTATCAGGTGAGTGTTGAAGATTCCATCGCTCGACGAGTTTGTGCGATCTCTTGCGCACAAACTCTTCGACCGTGCTTCCACCTCAACTTTCCCGCAGCTCCGTCACCTCAGCACGGACGAAGGACCTCCCCCTGTTAAACACAGGCGCCCACGAGCTCTGCTCGACGCTCCCCCCCCCCCCATAAGCTCAACGAACCCATTTACCGACCTTTTCGTATTTAGCCAGTTCCAATACCACTCAGACTCCGTGCCGCTGTATGCTGACAGATGGATCGGGGGTTGCGCCCGCTATAGGTGTGCCAAGCGTCGCCTTTCCATCCACTGTCTCGCAGACGGCAGTCTCTCGGTACTCTTACAGGGCTGGCGGAAGTGTAACGAGACCCATTCACCGATCGGCAAATTGAACACCTAAGTTTATCAGCCGGACCACTAATATCCACAATGCACGGATACTGTTCTTTAAAACGCTGACTGAATGAATATTTTCGTTTCGGCATTATTAACAGACGTTATTCACAAATAATTAATTAACTGAAATTAAAATTGACCCATTTTTCACTAACTTTACTGAAATAACAAGAACACCATAAGTAACGAACGATTCCTTGTGCTAACTTAACCAAAACAGCACTACTTCGTTAGACACACGTATAGGCTATACTATCGATATTGAAATCATGTATCGATCAAACAATAGTGTTACGACATTACAGAACAATCTACGTGTTTCTCGAATGTTCCAGTGGAACCGGCTGTAACGTGTTATGCGTACGTGGTTCTCAACATGCGTTAGCGAGATTGTTCCGGACTCACCGGCTAGCGCGCGCTGTGTGCAAGGTCGCAACCAATTACGTTCTGGTGTAGCGTTGTTGATGCGTAGTATGGATGTTTCTGGATTTTCGGCGTGGGTATAAATACAAGTACTCAGCGACGCTCAGTTCAGTTTGAGTTGCGATTGATTCGAGTGCGGTTCGAAGTATTGTGGCGAAGTGTTGTGTGTTTTTAATATTGTGCGGGACCATTGTAATACAATTGTGTTTTACACTCCTTGACATTATTATTAGGTGTGAACAATTTTTTATTTGGTTTGTTGTAAGAGAATATCTTGTTGATTACAAACTGTTTAATTGTGATAGGTAATTTGAAACTGGTGATTAGTGACTTAATTGGCGTCTTGTGTTTTGTTTTCAACTGTACCACAGGACGATCACTAGACCGTCGTAACATATTATGATTTTATCATGTGCAGTAGGCTTATTTCTGGGTTTCCAAAAATGTTGAAAACTCGATTAATTAGGAATTGAAGTTACATGTAGCGATAAGGAGGACAAAATCGTGTTTTCGCCAGAACTGCGCCCGGACGCCCGGACACAGTCCTCCCGATCTAAAATCGAAGACAGTCCGGGGAAAACGATGACATAGATTGTAATGTGCAGCCAGATGTGGGCCTACGCTGGTGGAGGGGGGGGTGCAGTAGCCTGTATTCGTTATTCGTAGTACGATGATGCTGGGTGGGCATTGAACAGAGCTCTTGTGCAACTATAAACCATCATCTTCTTCTATGGCGTCACAGTTCGAAGTCGACCTTACCCTTCATAATTATCCGCCTCCATTTTTCCCTGTCTTTGGCGATCGATGTCCATTGTTTTATTTTAAGTAAATTATCAGCATCCCTGGCCACTGCGTAATCCAGCGTGTCTTGGGTCTTCCGACAGGCCTTCTACCCTCGATCTGACTAAACAGTACCTTCCTAGGTTTTCGGTTGTCTTCCAACCTAGTGATGTGTCCTGCCCGTTGCAATTTATGCAGTCGGATGGTGGTGGCCAGATCATTGTCTTTATATAACTTGTATAGCTCCTTATTGTGACGCATTTTCCATATCCCATTGACTTGGATGGGTCCACATATTCTCTTCAAAATTCTCCTTTCAAAAGTATTGACTATGTTAGCGGCTTGTTTGTTCAGAGTCCAAGTCTCGCTGCCATATGTTATCACCGGTCTAATCATAACTTTATATAATGTGACCTTGGACTGATGGTGGATATTCCTTGTCTTAAATATCCTCTATATGCTCTATTTGCGGCCTGTATCCTTTTCCTTACTTCATTTATTTCTTCATTGCCTTCTGCCATCCAATATCCCAAATATTATTTAAACTGATTAACTATGTTCAGCTTTAGTGGTTCGATTGGAACTATAAACTATAGCCTATCACAACGCAGGGTGATAACGCTGTGGAAATACTTTTGTATAAATCTTCATAAATTTACTACTAGGGGGGGGTCACTGACCTATAACGACCCGATAATTAGTAGCCAAACTCTATATATATGGAATGGTTCCAATAACACAGAGTCACGTTAATTGAGTAATTATTCATAGAACGCTGTAATTTACTTTGTGTGTGTGTTTGGGTGTCACTGATTAATTGCAACAATTGCGCGGACTTAATGAAAACCTTTATCGAACCAATCAGATAAAACTTATCAGTGTTATCAAATCAAGTGATAATTTCCTGTATAAATTACCGAGATTCCACTCCGTGATCACAGTCAACGTAGGCTGTTACACAGGCTTGCACCGGAGAATATTAAGAGGAAATTACTCTGTTTATTATTTCAGTTATCCTCTCTGGATGACAATGTTTGCGGTACACTGTACAATGACATGTTTGCAATTCGGGTTGAAGACTCGCGTATACTTTTACAGTTCTTATTTATTTCATTTCTACCAATTTGAATAATTACAGGGAAGAGTGAAATTGAGTTACAAAGGTCTATTTATGACTTGCATACAAATCTGACAGAAATACAACTTTAATATCTTAAGTACTAAAACAAACGTGATGGCCTTCCTAGGAAAACCCCTGTAAGAGCGAAAATTGTAACTGATAATAGTGTCTTGGAGCAAGTATCGCATTTTAATTATTTGGGACGTGATATCTCATATAGGAAGGATAGCGATATCGAAAGAAAGTTAAATAAATGTATTGATACCTGTAAAACAATAAGGCGACTATTGAAGAATAAAACTCAGAGGGAGGCACAGCTAAAGTTCTATAAGATCGTGGATATGCCGACTTTAACATATGGATGTGAAACACGGACTCTCCTGCAAAAAGATATTTCGAAAATATAGGCCTCGGAAATTAAATTTTTAAGAGCAGTTAAGGGGTGTAGTTTGAGAGATCATTTACGAAAAGACGACATAAGGAAGGACTTGAAGTTACAGTCGGTTCTGGAGAGAATAAAGGAATACAGACAGAATTGGAAGTCCCATGTGGAACGCATGGTAGACACGCGTATTCCTAAACAAGCGTTTGAATATGGGTCAGTGGGGACGAGAGATCGTGGAAGACCCTGGAAAAACACTGTGAAGTCGGAACGGGCTATAGCCCAAGCCATGTAGTGAAAAAGAATAAGACCAATTTATCCTTGCGCTATAGTTTTTCTCGTCTGATCGCATCGTACGCTGACAGCCCAAATGTGCGCGAGAAATGAGAAACGAAGACTGAAGAAATGAAAATTATAATAAACAAACGAAATAAATCCAGTTTTCTTTTAACTTTGAAAAAAAAACGATGTTGTACTTTCGAACAGCTTATAAAAACTTTTGTGTTTATAAAAAGGAACCAAATAAGAAGTACATGCTCTATCACGCTCTCTCTCTCTCTCTCTCTCTCTCTCTCTCTCTCTCTCTCTCTCTCCCTCTCTCTCTCTCTTTTCACACTCTCGCACATGCATGAACATACTCACCAGATTTACTCTGTCTGTTTATTTTCTATAATCCCCGTTTCAGGATTTGTCGGGTAATATAATGTAATGGTTTGCGTCCAAGTATATCGAGTTTCGCACGTACTTGGTTGTGGGATGGGGGGGGGGAGTTGTACAGACAGAACAGCGGCTGCGGTAATGTTATAGTCGGAAGAGCGGAACAGTACAGCACCAGAGTACTGTCCTTTATTACCCAATAACACAATGGACACACACACACACACACACACGCACCACATAATAATAACACGACGCGAGAGTATACAGCGACAACGACTACCATGGAGTGTATGTATCTAGTACAGCAGCGTGTAGCCTAATAATGCAGTGAAGTTTAGTGCCGAGTTAATTAGTGAAGCTCGCTAATAATTTATACTGTTTCATTACAATCCAATGAACTGTGAAATCACATTACTCTGTCCGTGTACTACTATACAGACGACAAAAACACGCCAACTACGTACACTCAATCCTTATTTACGTACAAGAAATAGACTGTGAAAAAAAAATATATATATATATATATATATATATATATATATATATATATATATATTATGTACTGCTGTTAAAATGCACACATTACATAATAGGGAGATAATAAATTTTAAAAGCGAAAGGATGCAGATTTTGTATTGAATGTAAACAAAAAAACATTGGGAATATCGACTTACTCAGTCAACATAGAGGTCGATTCCTATATGATATAAAACCATATTTAGTTATATGTTCAAAAAATAATATATGAAATTGGAATGAATGTTATAAGAAGAGTAAAGAGTAATAAAATTATAATTTAATAAATAACCAACAGAATTACGAATATTAGAGGTAAAATAAAGATGTTTAATAAGAAATAGAAAAATGATATATGTTTTAATATGTATATGATAAACAGATGTAAAGAAATTAGGGAATTATCACAGGGGCAATTTTGTAAAGTGTTAAAAAAAATTGTATTGTATAGTGAGGAAGAAAATGTTTATTAGTCTAAAATTAAATGCATTAAGAGTAACGTTATTGGTCTTAAATTAAATTCATTAAGAGTAACGTGATGAGTCTAATTATATATCTAATAGTAACTACATGAAGAGTCTTAAATTATATTAAATAACATTTGTACATCATCAAGTTAATGTAACAAGGAAAAGGAAATACAGTAAAGGAATTTAAATTGTGATACCAGAGTTTTGATTATAATATTTAATAAATAAATAATAATACGAGAAATATAACAATATCCTTGATAGAACGACGACAGAAGAGGAAAACCTTAGACTGAAGAAGAGTTTAAGTGGCCATAAAGGATCGTTAAGTGTTCCGAGGAGACATCTGTGTTGCAGTAGTCCTGGAGAGCGGCATTCAGCGGTGAGAGCAATAAGAAATTTGTGTAAAGGAACAGACTGCCAAGCCTAATATTGCTTTCGAAAGAAAGGTAAACAACAACCAGAAGTGAACCCATGGTAGCTGGAAGAATTCAGAGTCGGTTAAGTTACATTAGTTTGTTATTTATTTCTTACGTGGTTAATTATCAAAATACTACATATTAACTGAATCTGGGTTGGTTTAAAGAAAAGAAAATAATAGATACAATCGTAAATACGATCAAATAACTTAATAATCATTAACCCTGAGAGAAAGAGTTTCTTTACATGTACTGGTAAATAAAAAAAAAAAACATAATAACAGTAGGTACATTTATTAATTGTATTATACTATTAAATAATTACAATACCTGTGTATTCTATTGTATTCTATCAGTAAAAAAAAACAACAGTACAATACACATATATAATTCTCTTTCGCCAAAGAAATTGTAAAGTTCAAAAAAATAAAAGAATGATATATATTATGACGGTCTAACTGATCGTATGGTACAGCGGAAAACAAAACACAAGACACCAATAAAATCACTAATCACCACCTTTAATTATCACAATTAACAATTTGTAATCAACACATTATTCGACAAGATTATACTCGTACAATATTTATTCAAGTTAATTTGTCCACACGCAAAAATAATGTCAACTAATAGAGTCCCGCGCAATAATCACTTTTCACTAATAACCACTTGAACGTACAGAGTACCTAATCGCCCGAACTAAACTGAAAATAAACGGCAGGTGTGGGCCATTTACAGTCTCTGCAGGGTTCCATAATACGCGACCTTAACAAGCACTTGAAAATTCTAAAGGATACTTCAGCGCGGCCTTGGCAGAAACACGCACCGTTGCGCTAGTTGAGAAGCTTGTCGAACAACACTGTCGTATGTACGAGAATGTTACGTATTACGTAACACTGTCTCGCATGTCAAGTGTCACGTACGCACACAACAATACAGCTGGGATAGCCGAGAAACATGTAGAACGTTCTGTACTGGCGTAACAATATTTACAAAACGGTAAAAAACTGTCGAATGAAATATATATATATATATACACAAAACGTTACACAGAATATTTGGTTCATGTAAAAATGCATAAAAACTCCAAAATAGGATAGGGTAAATCCGGGAGAGATGGCGCTAGTTTTCAAAATCGTTAATTAAAAGACCCATGGTGCACTTTTAGTCAAACTTTTTTCTTAACATCTAAGCCAAACACAAATACTACAACATATAATATTTTGGATTTTTTTAATGTAACCTTTAGGCATAATTTTTTATTTTGAAAAAACCTTTACGCTGCGGCGTCTATCCCTTATGCTACGGGTGACATGCCGCACCCTTGCGGGAGATATGCCGCACCCAAAAAAACAGTATAAACAGCACAGTTGTAAGCTAAATGTCTGTATATAAAATCGAAAATACATTTTTGGTTTAGAAATTTTGTGGAGTTAAAAAAAAGTACGCAAAAATGTTAATAAAAAAATTTATTTTATGAATAAGTCTATGTAAAAATTACAGCTTAGGTATCATACAATCAATGTTATTTTTACTGGTTAAGATATAAGGCCAAAAATGAAAATTACAAATACAATTAAAACTAAAAAACTCAAGAGTTCATTTGGATTTTTGGCGATTCTTTCGGCCACAATCGATACAAAACTCATCAAAAATAGTACAGTCTTCATGTAGCCATAACTTGCAAGTCGCACAGCACAACCAATCGCACGTTTTTTGCGTTTCCTGGTACAGCTCTCCGCATTCTACACATGTGTCTAGGGACGCGTTCTTTGACTTTATGGTCGGCTCATCGACATCAGAATCGCCGGAAACTGAAGCGTCAGTTTCAAAATTTAATTTTGTCTTCTTAATTTGAGATTTGGATCTTTGGCCTGCTATCCTCTTTTTAAGATCTTTATTAGTCTTTTCATCCAACCTCCTTTTCAGTTGTTCCCTGTTTTCTTTAGAGGTTAGTACAACCGCGCCTTTCTTTTTTCTGTTTATTTCATTCAATTTAGGAACGGGTGAAATTTGAGAGAGATGTTTGGAAGGCGTCCCTTCGGGTTCAGGACCACTGCTGTCCTTGCTGCAACAAGGTTGCGGTTCATTATCAATAAGGATGTTAGAAGCGCAAGCTGTTGAGTTTGGCTGATTTTGAATCAATTCGCCATTAGAGTTGGGCACCATGTTGTCAGATATTGAAAATAAGTAGTCTGGGAGAACATTTTTGTCTAAGGGGAAAATACCTGTCGATTTAAACCCACGTGTGCCATTCCCTACAGAAGCAGATTTTTCCCACGCTTCACAAACTAAAGGACCAACCTGGTACCTTGTAAGCCTGCGGCCAACATGTTGCTCAACCCAGGTGTTACTGGCGGTTTTGAAATAAGCTTTCAAAGGACCGAAGAAAGACTTGTCAAGAGGCTGCAAGGCATGTGTTGTGTGTGGAGGAACGCAAAGTAAAGTAACCTCTTCGGCTTCAGCAAGTTCAAGAAGGGCGATGGAAGTAACATGGGAGCAGTGTCCATCAAGAATTAAAATGTTCCTTCCTGGTGCTTACCGGGGCAGAAACAACTCTTTAAAACATTGTAAAAATAAGTCACTATTTATGTAAGCAGATTTTTGATTCATGAATACTTTTAATCCTGTGGGAAGCCCATCTTGGAATTCTGGTTTTAGGTTTTTTCCTTTGTAAATTAATGATGGAGGAAGAAACCTCCCTTCTGCAGAACAGTACGCCACCAAGCTTACCGTTTCGCTTTTTTCTCCGGTTGTAATTTTGTTTACTACCTTTGCTCCCTTTTTTGCCACAACCTTTCCAACTTTGTTAATAAGTTGGATCCCACTTTCATCAACATTAAAAATGCTCTGTGGCTTATCCTGGAGGTTACGTAGATTAATCTCTGTCTCAAGAAGATTGTAGAAATGGTTTGCCGCTTCTCTGGTAACTCCTCTGCCTCTTGCCATTGATAACCCCTCTGCTTTCCTAATTGATAATTCAGGGTGGCGACGCAAAAAACTCCAAAGCCAATCATATCCCGCAATCTTCTTTTCATTGTTAAACTTATGATTAATATTTAAGGCAACTGCAAATTCATAAGCCATTTTTCTGACAGCATTTTGATCGGGGCAAAATCCAGCATCACCAAGTTTTTTTATGTGCCTTACGAGCCTTTCTTCATTTTCAGGCCAAGGCTACCTGAAATCCCAAAAACTATGTTTAGCGCACAGTGGTTTTTATCATACCAATGTACACCATGGGTCTTTTACCTTTAACACGATATTTAATTTTGTAAGAATATTACGAGTTGTGTAGCCTAAGACTATAACAATATTACAGCAGTAGTTTTTTACAAATTCTTGTACAAAGCTTACTTGTCGGGCCGTGGCCAGGAGTGTCGGTTTTTCCAGCATCCACATCCTTCTTTTTATGGTCCTGGCTGGTACTCCATAGTATTTCTCAGCTTCCCGACAAGAAATTTCCCCCGCTTGTATTCTTGTAATAGCCTCCTTTGTGACGATTTTAAAATAGGAAACGGAATATGGAGTAAAATTTATTTTTAAATCGCACATTAAAGTTAATATTACCTCCCTTGTTTAACTCAAAATAATATTTAATAAAAAGTTTAATGACAAAAGGAACGCGAGTGTAAAGATAGGGAAACTAGTTAATAATTTACCATGCACTGACATGCATTAACTGGAATTACAGATTCTTTTACTAAACAATAATACTGGTAAAACTTGAAATTATTCAAATAAATAAACAATGATACGGTAGTATACTATTTAATTCTGAAGTGAAGCATAGCTTTGGATAATAAAAAAGGTCAAACTTTAAATACCGTAAATAGCGAATAAAGGTGGAACTATTTTGTTGTGATGCGTAAACTCCGCGCAGTTAACTAGCCTGTCCTGACATAATAATGCAGTCGAGATGGAGGGCTCTCGTAGTAAACACTACACCCTTGAACCATGCCCCGAAGTACTAAGATATTTTAATTTAAAAGTGCAGATATAACAACGTGTAGAGGAAAGTATCAGTAAAGTAGTGTTTTATAAAGAAAAATGTAATCTATTAAATTAAATGGAATAAATAAGTGAGAGGGATGACATCTCTATTGACTATGTGTAAGATCTCCAATGTTTGTTTAAATTAAAAAGGTACAATGTACTAAAAGTGAGAACATTTCATAAATAACCATGTGATGTGCACTTCTGTGGGAAACAAGAACTTTCACTCGAGTTGTACTACTAAAGATGCTTAGCTACCAGACTTCATAGAACAGCATAACAGCTTCATAATTACCAGGATCTTTTCAGGAACTTCACCCGGAAAGTAAACTACCATTACCTTCTACCATTTGTGGACACCCCAAGGACCAGGACACGGAGTAAACTTCACAATATCACAGGTGACACGGAGACTTGTCTTCCGTGGTTAAATGTCATTAAAACAAATGTTTGCAAAAGACAGTTTAACTAACTATATAAAAGACTTTAATTATTGTCAATTTGTAAATTGTATTATGTCATACGACTAAAATTATTTGTAATAATAATTAGTGCTTGTAGTATAAAGCCTTTCAGATACTAGAGGTTAAAATAAGTCCATTCTTCAAATGCCCCCCCCCTTCAAATAGTATAATAACTTAACTTGCAAACCAATTTAATATCCCGGATCTGTGGAAAAAGCTAGCACATAACAATACTTTTGTTGTGGCCACCCTTTCAGAAAATATTTTGTAAACCTTTATTTAGAAAACCTTATGGTAAAAAATCCATGTAGAACTATAAAGGATAGCACCTAATAAAGAGATGTCATTACTTAACACAAAATACTGAGTGAATAAATCATCAAACACCCAAACAAACATTCCTTTCATTCAAACTACTACTGCTTGTTAAGAAGTTGGTTAAGACTATGGCAGCCCGTGCAATTGATCTGAAGCAATTATGCACTGGTTCCCGAGGTTATAACGTAGGTAAGACGTTATACCTTCAATCTTTCCGGCTCCCACAGACCACGAGGTTTGGCCCCTGGTTTTCGTTTGTAAAAGGTAGGCGTTTGTAATTTGTATCAGAACCTAAAATAAACCCCTAAGTTAATACCCCCAAATCAAACACTTGAAATTATCTAAAATACAGAGTTATTAATTTGATAGGCTATTTACTCTTTAATGTATTATTTAATATACAAATTGTGTTCAATTTACTAGAACGTACTCGGCAAAAAACGCAGTAAAAAACTGCAAATATATGCCTACTGTTTGTATATTTATATCTTTTTAATATTTCAGTAAAATCCTGAAATAAGACAAAAAAGCATGTTAAACAAGTTAACACCATACAAACACAAAAAACATTTTACTAAAAATGTAAAACTGTTATATTTCATTTTTGCGGCAACTATCCCTTACGAAAAAAGTGCGGCATAAGTACCGGAATACACTGCGGCGTCTATCCCGTTCTGTAGGAGAGAGACGCCGCACCTTGTAACTCCATGACCTTGACAGCCATGTTGGCCAAACTACGACCAAGACATTTCTAACAGAACTTACTGTTGCTACAATCACTCATACAACTGGAAATACTTGAATGCTGAGTATGCATTACGAACTAATCGTGACCCTAAAAAAGTTTTAATGGAAATATCATGGACTTACCTCAGTTATTCCATTGGAAATCACGTAAATCTTCAGCGATCAAAACGAATACACTTTTACTTAACTCTGGCGACAACTGAGCAACTGGTGTGCGAATGCGCGCACATTCTATCGGCGTTGACCGAAACTAGGGGGGTGCGCAGTCTATCCCGCATGCGGCGACTCTCCCGGATTTACCCTACTGCTTAAACTACTAATACAAGAAACGTTAAAACTACGTATTAATTTAAATGTTTCAAAAGATTATTTGAAATGGACATTGCTCAAAACCATTTGAAGCTGCGTGCACGGCTGGGGGCGTATACATCCAAACCACCAGCTGGCGGGGTTTTTTTGTTTTCATGTTTTCCCATATGATTGAAGTTTTTTGTTTGTTTTGATTGCATCATATACGTACTATACGTACATTTATGCGCCGTTCATAATAACACAAGGGATCTGTAAGAAGATACTGTGATATCACATTCGTATGTCGCCGATCATCTGGTCTCACTTCCGTCCTCTATTCCCTTTGCGTTGTTTCCACCACCACATTACATTGTCTCTGCCGCATACAGTGTCCCAACTAATTTCTCTTCCTGCCTCTAGTGATGCCCAACACTCTCTTTTGACATGATAATCTCTTTTAGCTTGACATCGTTTGAAACTTTCTGTAACATGTAACGCTGTATGACGTCATCATTGCGTGACGCTTCCACACTTTCGATTCCCCACAGTCTAGAAATTTGATATGTAAACGCATCAAGACAGAAATAATCGCTGCTGACATTGAGTTTGGCAAACGTTTTAGTGAGAATATATTTGGTTTTACATGCTCTTTTGTCTGTACTGCATCGTTTGAAACTTTCTGTAATATGTAACGCTGTATGACGTCATCATTGCGTGACGTCATTGGGATTGTTGTAAATAAAGGTTTGTTTTGATACGTTGCAATATGTACATAAAGGTTTGTTTTGTGTTGTGGTGAAATACACTGCTGCTGATATATAGTAACCAAACGTGGCGACTGACTAAAACAGCGTTCGACAATGGATAGCAGCGACGAGAAGGCTCAGATCAAGAAACGACAAAATGCCGACCGAGTAAGAAAGTGTCGGGAACGAAAGAAGCTCGAGAAGGAACAGCAACGAGCGGCTGCTGTCGGCGGTGAAGCTTCGGTACCAGCGGCCCCATCGCAACAAAAACGAAAGCAAGATGACTTGATGCGCGAAGAATTGAACGAGTACCTACTTAATAAATACACCGTTCGCGTCGACGATAACTGAGCAGGAGAAAATCGATGCATTCTACAACATGAAACTGGCAGAGAAGCTAAGGGAAACCAACGAACGAGTAAAACGTTGTATATTGAATAAGAAAATTGAGATGGCAACTAAACGAGCGAACGAAGCAGCTGAATTCGAACAGGCAATCGCTGCGGTATCGCCAAAACGCTTGAAAACTGAAGAGATAGCAGCAGATGCGGAATTCACGAAACGATTCGACGACAACGAGTTCGGTTTTTATGGTTACTGACTGACTGATTGTTTCTTTTGCGCAAATGTTGCCTTTAGCTGGCGGCTGAAAGACATTATCATGCTCTTAAGCTTTTACCATTTGGTAAACGGTACTGTATCTTTTGGAAAGAGTGGAAACACATTTTTCTATAGTTTCAAGCATCTCCTCATTCGTCATGCTATCTTTCTAGAAAATCTTTACCTTCCTTTTTCATGTCCAAATCTCGAAGGTCTGTAACCTCGCCTCTCCTCTTCTTTCCTCGATGTGAAAGTTTCTGGCCCGTATTGGACCAAGCTCCTCCAAACAAAACACCTCTCCATCCTTTTCCTCAGCTTTATGTCTAGTGGCCTGCACAATAATATTTTCTTTCTATTAAGGGGTTGCCTAGGTAAGGCACTTCTGCATTTCACATAATCATTGGTAAATGTTTGTAATAAAGTATGCAAATAATAAGCATAGACTTTTGAAGTCGACTTTCATGTTTTGAGGTAACAACTCTGTTAACATACCCAAAAGTTTCTTAACTCGTATCATGGCATCATACGCGAATAACTCTATCAATTATGAATTTTATCTTCAGATATAACAAAAGTTAACTAATTAATTTGTAACGATGACGGGTTTGCGAGCACACAACTGGCGTCGTAACAACTCAACAACAATTGGCCTGATGATGGCAATAAATATTGTCGAAACGTCGACACGGCTGAAATGATATTTCTCAGGCACGTGGCAGGGTATACTCTCCATGATCATAGAAGAAACACAGATATAGGCGTACGGCAGGAACTGAATATTGTCAGTATACTCGACAAGATTGCCCAGTATTGGCTGAATTGGTGGGCACATCTTTGTCGAATGGATAACTGTTGCATCACCAAACAACTATGGATCTATTTCTTTTATGAATTTGCTAACTGCTATAATTTTTTATTGTTCTACTAAGCTTTTCGTCATTACTGACATCTTCAGGTCTTAAACAACCACTAATTTTAGGTTGTTTAAGACCTGAAGATGTCAGTAATGACGAAAAGTTTAGTCGAACAATAAAAAATTATAGCAGTTAGCAAATTCATAAAAGAAATAGTAAGGATGGCTGCTAATTTAAACAATACGAAGAAGAAAAATCTAAATGATCAATCAACAAAGAAAATTCAAATTTACTAAAGTTCTAAACATCTTCAGCATATCCAACTATTGTTAGACTACTAGATGGGATATCCTTTCTCAGGTATTTTTCTTAATTCTAACAACATATCAGTAGGTTATGAAATGGTTGTACACTGACAACCTATTAGATTCAGTAAAGCATACTGTCATTTTATAATTGGTTAACAATCATTTTATAATTAGGGTGAACAATATTCGTTCACTCTTATCCCTAGTCTAATTGTTAATTGACTTTACGAGGGTTAATGGCTCTTCAAAGTTCATTATATGTCCTTAACTCTATACATTGTCAGGTTATGGTTCACTTCATAAGTTTATAATAATAATATTAATTCACCATACTCCCTTTTCATTTATATGACCGCGATTGCTGGGATTGTACACTAGCAATCGTATTCGCACTTTCACTAGGCTTGATTAATTCGTTTATATAACTTTAGTAATGCTTTTAGACATTTCGAGTTGTATTAACCCATTTCGAGTTTGTTTACACAGAACCGGGAATCAGCGATTCAGCGATGTTTACAACGCGCATAAATCTGTCGGCTGACAGCACGACACAGGCAGCGACATACGGCGTAATTCATCAGCGCACTGATCTGATGTAACCGACCCATAAAATCTATCTATAGCTTACATCTCGCTCAGGCTTGTCCACTGCTGATGAACTACACTATAACTACACTGTGTATATAATTAAGAAAATCTGTTTGCGACAAAGCAACGGAACTATAAATTTCGCCCAAAGTCATAGGTGAGAAATATAATAACAAAATGTTGTTAAAATTACGGGCTGCCTTGCTGAAAGGAGCGTACTAGTCCTAATTCGGTCTCTTCCAGCTGACCGCCTCAAAAATATTACTTTTGTTGCTTATAATCTGGTTTTTTAATTGTATATAAAATATATAATAAATGAATTAAAAATATTACGGCCTTTTCTATTAGTTAAACCGATAATAGTATTGATAATCGTAATTTCTGTTGGTAGCAAAAGAGATTATATGGGAAATACATAACTAACGGACAGATTAATGTAAACCTAATTTTTAAAAAAGTAGGGAGACGAATTTTTTTACCTACACGATCTTATGTTAAAAATCACTTAAACGAACTGTTCATATCTGTGGTGACTGAGCATGTTTTATTTTTTCTTACGTATAATGTTTGTCACACTACTCACAAATTTAGGACTTACACAGATTACTGCAAGTAATTTCTAGCTAACTCTAAAGTTATATTGTAGTCTCCACACGATTTAATTTTTACTTCCATGTTCCATAAGGAAATGGAAGTATGGTGATGGCGAAAAAATCGTTTTTGAAATAAGGGCTGCTTCTGATTGTACTACGCCCAAAACATGGAGAAAAGTCATTTTCCGAAAAGTGTCTGTGTGTCTACCTGTCTGTCTATGTAGAATTTTTTCTATGGAGAACGATAACTGCTGCAAATTCAAACAGAATCAAACAATTTATTGCATATGTGCCTGAATTGTAGAGAACTCAAGGCCTATTGATTTTGGTGAACATCGGATGAGGGGAAATGGGTAGTTTACTTGCAACAGTTTACGTTTTAGCAAGAGTGAAGTACTTAATTTTAATAAATAAAGTATTCTGAAAAAAAAGGTAATATTAATCCACTGTAGAAATGTAGATGAAATATCTACAAATGAAAAGGATAGTTGAAGGGGTGGGGGTAATTTTCTATAAATGAAAATTATAGTTGAAGGGGGAGGGGAGAATTTTTTATATATATAGCCTACTACGTTATTGGCAACAAATAATTAGTTTGTTGTTAAAACTTCTTCCCGGGCTGTTTGGCCGTAGTCCAATGTTTTCTGCAAAACCAGACGTTTCGGCAGTGCCATCGACTGCCATCATCAGTGAAAATCGAGTGCGCTAACGTGTGGTGGTATACGTTAGTGACCACAGTACTATGGTTAAGGCTGAAGCAACAAGTGGAAAGAAGTAGTTTCTATGGAAATATGTCATTTCGAAAATGATTTTAAATATAAATCTTAGAACATGGAAGTCATGTATGGTTCTCCATACCGATATTTATATATGTACTACGTTATCGGCAACAAAGAATTAGTTTGTTGTTAAAACTTCTTCCCGGGCTGTTTGGCCGTAGTCCAATGTTTTCTGTAAAACCAGACGTTTCGGCAGTGCCATCGACTGCCATCATCAGTGAAAATTGAGTGCGCTAACGTGAGGTGGTATACGTTAGTGACCACAGTACTGTGCTTAAGGCTGAAGAAAGAAGTCGTTTCTATGGAAATATTTAGTTCGAAAATGATTTTAAATATAAATCTTAGTACACGGAAGTCACGTATGGTTCTCCATACCGATTTTCTAATGTGGAATGTAAAATTTTATTATTATTCTGTCTGAGTCTTCCGCGACCGGTGTCAATGTTGTTAAAATCACGGCTTACCGGACTGTTAGGCCGCGGTCCAAAGTTGTTGTTAGCAAACGTACCTACGACGGCCACCTTCAGTGTAGAAGGCTGCAACACACCGGTTTCGTAGTCAGTGACCACAGTAGGCCTATTGCACACGATACTGTTTCTACAAGCTATGTCCTCACTAGTGCGCTTTTCGGGCATGTGAGGCATGCGCAGTAGAACGTTCCTCTAGGGGGAACGTAACGCATTCACAAAGCATGCCTCAAAATCGGTTGAAGGTCACCGTTTATAGTGACGCGTTCAATAACGCACTTGCTTCACCACCAGTGGATCTTCTTTCAACATTCCGTGCTAAAGGGTATTCGTGATTACTGTGACTGTGTTTATTGTTTACCATGTCGGCAGAACAAACGTTGGCCTTCTTTATTGAAGATTATAGGTCACCCTGTGCCTTATGGGACATTACGGACAAAAATTATACAAACAAAATGAAAAGAAAATGATGCTTACGCCGTTTTGGCTACGAATTATGGACTGACTGTGAAAGAACCCCGGGAAGCATCGATGAAATGATTGCTTGGATACTTTAAATTAGTACATCAAAGAAGTACATGAATCACCGGAAAGCCAAATACCTAAGTATGATTGCTAATCTCACTTCAGCTGGTATTGCTTCTCTAAAGCGAGTATTTTCTTTTGCAATCTTAGGCTTCACCATTTGTAAAAGCATGTAAAAGTTCGTTCTAGACATTCGCGTAAAGTTCTTAAACAGAACGTTATCATCCAGGTCTCTCATAATTCCAAAATTCTGCGTCACTAAATAATCTTTCAACCATATGAGCGTTGATATTTTTCACGCCTTTTTTCTAACTCTTCTCAGCACTAAAAATTACAGCACTTATACCCGCTAACATAACAGTATCAACTGAAACATTGGCAACTGTGACGCACAGGTGTATACACTTTGTGGCATACGTCCAGTACTTTCGGTCTAAGGCATGCGCAAGAACTACTCGGTGTTGAAATCAGAATTGAAAACTGAAAGTGAAGTTTAAGTTGAAAGCGCACGAGTGTGGACATATCATAGTGGATTCGAGAGCGCCTGTAAGAAGCGTTTATTTAACACGTCATCCAAAAAGTGACAGATTATTCTGGCATCTCAGCGGGGTATAAACATAAGCATTCAGCAGCGACGGTCAGTTCAGATTATGTCTCGCGATTTGCGTCACAAGTGGTTATTAGTGAAAAGTGATTAGTGTGCGGGACTCTACTAGTTGACGTTATTATTGCTTATGGACAAATTTAATTTGAATTGTTGTACGAGTATAATCTTGTTGATTACAGACTGTTAATTGTGATAATTAAAGCTGGTTATTAGTGACTTCATTGGTGTCTGTATTTTGTTTTCCACTGTACCATACGACGATCAGTTAGACCGACGTAACAATACATAAATATTATACCGGTAAGTATATTGTAGCAAATTTCTAAACATCTCACGTGGTGTATCTTACAAGAAGTATATTATACAAGTGCATATTGCAGTAAATCATATCATCATTATTCCTGCATCTCCTAAGTGGAGCATAGGGCATCAATGAACTTCCGCCACCGGACTCTGTTCCGCGCCATCGTCTTGATCTCGGGCCAGGTCTTCCCTCCTTTCTCCATCCCTTCCGCTATTACACTCCTCCTCCATGTGTTCCTTGGTCTGCCTCTTCTCCTGCTACCTTGTGGGTTCCATTCCAGGGCTTGTCTTGCTATGTTGTCTCCATCTCGTCGTAATGTATGCCCAATCCACTTCCATTTCCTACGACGCATCTAAATGTCAAAGGGTGTTTGATGGGTTCTTCTCCACAGCTCTTCATTGGAGATAACTTGTGGCCACCATATCCTCAGGATATTCCGCAAACTTCTGTTCACGAATGTTTGGAGTCTGCTAATCAGTTGTTTGTTAGTCTTCCAAGTTTCACACCCATAGAGCAGTACCGACTTGACATTTGTATTGAGATGCGTAGTTTGGTATTGGTGTTAAGTTCCCTTGATTTCCAGATTGGTCTCAGCATTGCAAATGCTCCTTTAGCCTTATTTATTCTATTTCCTATATCCTCTATGGTTCCTCCCTCCGTGGTGACCATACTTCCCAGGTAACAAAACTGTTTGACTTGTTCGATCTCTTGGTTTCCTAAAAATAATAGTGCCTTATTGCGGTTATTATAACGCATCTCCTTGGTTTTCTTTCCATTAATCTTCAATCCCACCTCTGATGCTTCGGTTTTTAAATCGTTCAGCTTTGCTTCCATATCCTTAAAACTGTTGGTTAGCAAGAACAGGTCATCCGCGAAGTCCAAGTCCTCCAACCTATCTGTCAGTCCCCACTGAATTCCTCTTCGGCGATTCATTGCCTTCTTCATCACGAGATCCAGCACCATAATAAATAATATTGGTGACAGCAAACATCCTTGCTTAACTCCTTTATTTACTGGGATGGGCTCGGACAACATCCCCTGGTGTAAAACTTGACATGTGTAGTTCTCATACATTTCTTGAGTTAACTTAATAATTTTCTTTGGAATCCCAAACTCTTTCATGGCTTTCCACATCTTCTTTCTCATTACACTATCAAACGCCTTTTCAAAGTCTACAAATAGTATATACAGTGACGACTGCAGCTCCGTGGATTGTTCTATAATTATACGCAGTGTATTGATCTGGTCCGTACAGGAATAACCTTCTCTAAATCCTGCTTGTACTTTCCTCAACCTTGAGTTAACTCGCTGTT
This sequence comes from Magicicada septendecula, assembly GCA_034769895.1. Classification (NCBI taxonomy): domain Eukaryota; kingdom Metazoa; phylum Arthropoda; class Insecta; order Hemiptera; family Cicadidae; genus Magicicada; species Magicicada septendecula. The sequence goes on from CM068370.1 coordinate 494,194,197, forward strand.
TTATCCTTTCAAGAATTACTCGTGAGAGTACCTTACTTGGTATCGAAAGGAGGGTAATCCCTCTCCAGTTATCACATTCTAATAAATCTCCTTTCTTCGGAAGCTTAATCAACAGTCCTTTCTTCCAATCTGAGGGGATCTTCTCTTCTTCCCAAATCTTCTTAAAAAGTGGGAATAGAATCTCAACCGAAGTACCCATATCCACTTTCAAGGCCTCCGGTGCGATATTGTCCATGCCTGCCGCTTTGCCATTCTTAAGTTGTTTAATGGCCCTTTGAATCTCTGTTCTTAATGGTGGCTCTGTACTAACAGCAACATCTTCTTGCTCTTCTTCTATCATCACCTCTGTCTCCCCTTCTTCGATTGTTTCACGATTCAAAATCTCCAGAAAATGTTCTCTCCATCTTTCTAGCTGTTCTTTTTGTGTGGACAGTAATCTCCCATCTTTAGCTTTCACCGGTTTATCCGCTCTTGAAAACTTTCCTGTTAATCTCTTGGTAATGTGGTACAGAGTCCTACTGTCATTGTTTTGTGCTGCCGTCTCAGCTTGTGTTGCAAGATTGTTGATGAATGCTCGTTTGTCTCGTCGAAAACTCCTCTTCACTGTTTTGTTAAGTTGATTAAAGTCTGTTCTAGCTTGTACCTTTTCTTCTTGCGTTCTTGCGGTATTGAGTCTTTTCTTACATTCCTTCCTTTGATTCACGGCTTCCCATGTCTCTGAAGTAATCCATTCCTTCCATTCCTTTCTTCCTCTCTCCCTCTTGCCTAGGACCTTTTCACAGGTATGTATTTATGTAGGTACTCTCTATGCTCTTCCAATTGTGTTCAATATCCTGTCCTTCTTCTTCCTCCCTTAGCTGTTGGAATCGGTTACTCAATTCTAGTGAAAAATGTTGTTGCATCTCCTTATCCTTCAATTTATCAAAGTTATACTTTATCCTCCTCTTTTGATGTATGTGCCTAATACTTGCAATCTTCAGTCGGAGCGTGGCTACTACCAAATGATGGTCACTTCCCACATCTGCCTCCCTCTTGTTCCTCACATCCAACTTGCTAATAGTGAAATGATCGATCTGGTTCTCCGTTCTATGGTCTGGGGAAACCCATGTCACTTTATGGCAGTTCTTATGAGGGAAGATAGTGCCTCCTATCACCAGCCTGTGGTTACTACAAAGTTCAATAAGTCTTTCACCATTCTCATTTCTAGTTCCTATGCCATGTCTTCCCATTATGCAGTAAATAGTACACAATAAATTCTGATCGATAAATACCTGACCAACAATATTTCTCTCATCGAAACGACTATTGTACTTATAGGATCATTTATTAGCACTTTATGTACGAACAAATGCGAACAATAAATAACAGATAATACTTCCCTCTCTCGCTTACAACTCAGGAGACGGGGTGAAAAGATTAAATTAGATTACCGTGAGAAAAATAACAAAGTAAAGCAAAACTGGGACACGGGTAGTGTACACAGTAGTAGCAGTAGTAGTTACCGACAATAGATTTTACAAAACTATTACCTTGAGCAAACACATTACTCATTCTGATACACCATCGCGATTGTAGAGAGAACACATTAAACCGAGGTTCAATAAGATTACGGTTAAAGTTCCGCTATCATCTCATAGGTGTAAACGCATGGATTTCATGTACTAGTTTCTTTAAGGGGACCAAGTCGTGAAGGCCTGTCCCATGTTAATTAAACGGAGTGTCGCTTAGCAGTTAGGTACATTTATTAAAAAAAAAAAGAAGAAAATATTCAAAATATCTTTATGAAACTTTTTTCACTGAAAGATAAATACATAGAGCATACAGTGAATCTATTTAAATACATGTATTCGTAAAAGAGTAATCACGGTGATTTTTCAAAGAAAGTTTTAAAAAAGTTGCAAAAGGTTTTTACTTTTTTTTTTAAAACATGCTAAATATTTACATAAGATATCATACTAAATTTTAGGTTCAGTGTAAGAACGGTTATAAGACAAACACAATAAGAAAAAGTCAAGTATCTAGCACGTTTCAGTGGAGTTATATGTACCTAAATATGAACTTACCGGAGAATCGCGTCTACAGTTTTGTAATGTTTTAATCAAAATGCAGCTGCACTATACACTTCTTATTCATTACTCTCTTCCTTTTTAGCTGCCTTTTCTTTACTCTGTTCTCCTTACTTCTTTACAGAACAGTCTTATTTGCTTCCATAATCCTCATTTTATAGCTATAATAATATTATACCGGGTGGCCCATAAGTCAGTTGGCACTAGCAGTATGTAGACGCTCGATTGACTAGCATAGTAGTTACTTGACTTGACTAGAAAAGGATGGAGGCCACTTTGAGCATTTCTTGTAGGTCATGAGAACTATGCTATTAACTATCTGTATGCGTTATCTGTATCTGTATCCCTGCTGCACCTCTACAATGAAAGTGCTATTTGCAATTTTGCCAACTGACTTATGGGCCACCCTGTATTATGCTATGATATATTGAAATGTTTGTTTGAAGGAGGTCAATGACATCCCACTGGGTGACATCGAATGAAATAAACAGATAAGATGGTATGAAAACATTTTGATATAACAATGTATATATCATTTTAAACAGGAATACAAGGAGAATGTTTTATTGCTAAACACTAAAAATCTAAGTTTTCGAAATATTTCACGACCTGGTCCCCCTTAAAACGACCACGTATTCGACTAACTTTCCGATCACAAATTAATCGACTGTCTGCATATCTTTATCAAAAATTAACAGTCAGAAACTGGATGTTTTGGAAGCATATCATTGATAAACACTTTAACCGTTTGAAATAATAAATTAATTTTTATAACTTAGGCCTATATATTTTTTTAATATCTGGTATTTTTAGTTAGAAATGACATGGTGTTCTAGCGAAGAGGTTAAATGGAGAATTGCCTTGTCTAAGCAAGTCTTTAATAGAAAGAAGAGATTAGTGTGCCGCCCACTAGACATAAAGCTGAGAAAGAAGAGGATGGTGAAGTGTTCTGTATGGAGCGTGCTCCTTTACGGGGCGGAAACTTGGACATTGAGGAAAGAAGATTAGAGGAAATTACAGGCCTTCGGGATGTGGACAAGGAAAGCAGTTCCTGGAAGGATCATCATCATCATCTTCTTCTTAACGGTTTTAGGCTTTAGCGGCCTGTTCCTACTCCACAGTCCACCTTTTCTTAGGTCTACCAACTTTTTTTCTGCCTCTAGGGTTGTAATCTTTCACTATCTTCGGTATTCCACTTTCTTCCATTCTATCTATGTGTTCAATCCATTTTCTCCTGTATTCCTTAATCCTTCCATTAACTGCAAAAATATCTAAATCACTTCTTATCTCCTCATTTCTTATATGATTTCGTCTATTACACCTTTTAACTCAGAAATTTCATTTCTGCTGTCTGTATCTTCTGTTCATCTTTTTTCTTAATGACCCAAGTTTCAGAACCATAGAGTAGTGTAGGTATATAAAATTTTATTTGGGTTTCTTTTCTACATTTATTTCCCAACGTTCTCCAAATCGTTCCACACATTCTTGTGAAATTCGTCACTTTATTTTCTATATCTCTATCTTGATCATAAGTAGGCCTAATGTCGCGTCCAAGATAGTTGAAATGTGTTACTTGTTCTATGGATGTGTTGTCTATGCATATTTTGGTCCGAACCGGTTCATCTCCTATAAATGTCATTACTTTTGTCTTTGATTCAGATATGTTACAGTTATATTCTTTTCCTATTTTATGTAAGATGTATATTGTTCTTCCTGTAAGCATAATATGACAAATCAGGAGGTACTTGGAAAAGTAGGCGAGGAAAGGAGAATTTTGGATATCATCGGGGCAGGAAGAGAACTGGTGGGACACTGTATGCGGCAAACACAAGGTGATGTGTTTGTAGAAAACATGGAGGGGCTGGTGAATGGAAAGCGGAATAGAGGACGGAGGAGATGCCAGATGCTAGACGATATACGGGCGCCGTACCAAGAAGTGAAGAGACCTACGCTCGGGCAAAATACATGTCCTGATTTTTTTAAATAAAATTTACAAAAAATGTCAACATATTTGATTTGTTAAAGAGTTAACAGATTTCTATAATTATTTAATTAGTTTCTTGTAACGTTTTTTAACTTATCATGTAACATGGATATCTCCCTCGCCCTGTCTACTGATCTTTATTTTCCGCAGACTTGTGATGTTAAAGAGAACTGAAAATCACGCTGTACAACTTCGCAAACATTTTTTTTTACCTGCAGGTTGTTATCACTGAGTGTGCGTATGTGTGTGTGGGGGGGGGGTCCCGTGTAGGGGAAGGTGGTTATACGACTTCAGTAATATTGCGCAATATTATCTGTCAGCTGCCTTTGTGGTATTCTGCATGTGCCACTATGATGTTCCTTTACGACCAGTATGACAAACTATCTGTAGCGATACATAAACCCTGAAATGCGAAATGAGTTATTTATTTGTAACAGATTCAGCAGTTTGAGTTGTTTCCTATTTTGCACATTTGACAACTACCGATTGTAAATTATTGTAAATTACTTTGAATCGTTGCGATTTTCACTAAGACACAAACTTCTGGGAAGTTTCTGTGCAGAAGTGGTTCTTCTTCTTCTTCTTCTTCTTCTTCTTCTTCTTCTTCTTCTTCTTCTTCTTCTTCTTATTATTATTATTATTATTATTATTATTATTATTATTATTATTATTATTATTATTCACCTCAGGAATTAGGGGCAGCCCGGGCTGTTCAGGCTTCCACCGCTTTCCAACAGCTGTTCTTATTTCTGGTATGTAAGCCATCCGCAAATAGCCTATACATTCTACCCCAGTTTGTTCACTATAGCAGCACTTCTTAAACTGGTTAACAATAGACAATATTTAATCCTCATTCATAAACTCATTGCACAGAGTAAAATTCCTTGATGATCATTGTGAGTGACAATGTCGAAGACTAAATCCTATTGGCTATTATATCTGTACAAGAGCTATCAGTGACACTAGCATAAAGTACTGGGGGGGGGGGAGGCAAACAGGGATCAACCCCCTATTAAAACCTAATAAAAAATTCAGACCTATAAAAACCAATTTTTGAGACCCTTAAATATCTTGGGAGCTGCATTACATGAGACGAGAGGTGCACTAGTTTGTAAAAACCAGAACTGCACAAGCAAAAAAGGGGGATTCTTCCAGAACAGATCTCTCCTGGAGTCCAGAAACGTGGCCCTGGAAAGCAGGAAGAAATATATAAAGAGTTTCATTAGTAGCGCATGGACATATGGCCCGGAAACCTGGACTCAGAGGAAAATAGAGAGGAGCTCCCTTGAGGCTTGTGAAATGTGGAGGAGAGACTTAAGAATTACCCTAAGGAGAGTGGGTGAAAAAAGGGTGTTGATTGGATCCAGTGTGGAGACAAGAATTAAGATGGTTGGTCATCTTCTACGCCATTCAAACTGGTTCTTCACCTCCTGATCGAGGGGCATAGTGGGAGGGGAAGGCCCAGGGTGAAGTAGACAGACGGGGTTAAAGAAGGAAGTAATTGAAGGCGTCCATCCTCTGGGCCGAGGAGAAGTAGAAGAGAAGTGACGAGATACAACAAAAAATAAAATACGGGACGTCATAGTGCGCGGAAACACCAATAAAATTGAAAAAGTTATTGACAGCATAATTGACAAAGTTATTAAAACTTAAATTCGAATTGTATATAACAACAAACAGTAGGCCTATATTACAGCACATGCTTTAAAATTAAATAAGGAAACCCTGAGACTTTCTCAGAAGGCATGTTTTCTCCCACGCAAGTTACAACGCCAATGTTGCGTGGAAGACGAAGAGACAGAATATTAATTCTTCATCTTCTTCTCCTCTTCAAGGATTAGGTTATATAAACCAGTTCCAGTAGCCATCTCATCCTCGGACGACCCACATCTCTTCTACCAATGGCTTTATAGTTCAGTGCCGCTTTCGGCAATCGATCCTCTCTCATCCTTTGCAGATAATCCCACAATTGTCTGTAAATTGGAATAATTTCATTTATGTCCTTTACTTCGAGTTTTGCTCTGATATCTCCATTCCTTATTCTATCATGCAATGTATAATTTAAAGTATTTCGAAAAAAACTGCATTTCAGCACTCTGAATCTTGCCGCTTTCCTTTTTTGTCATGATCCACGCCACATCTGCATAAATCAACGCGGGTATTGCAATTGTCTTATAAAATTTAATCCTTGTGCTGTGGCTTGTTTTATTTCTAAGGTTTCTATGAATCGTACCACAAATATTCCTAAATTTATTTATTTTCTCTCGTATATTATATTCAGATTTGTAGCTTGTAGCGTTACATATATATAACGAAGTGTAATTAATAAAAATTTTGTCAATCAAGTTATAATGTGTAAATAGATAAGATAAATATGTAGTTAGTAAAGACTGTAACTAGAGAATAAGGGAGTGGTGCAGGCGTCTGTTTGCATACACCCCGGCAAACAGAAGATACAATACTGAGCGGAAACGGTGCCGACCATAAAACTATAAATGCATTGTGTTCGCGATACAGCAAAAAACTTAGCATTACCGTTAGAAAGTAGTGTTAACGCCCTTAGCCAAACAATGGAATTCACCCACCCTAACGGCTGATTTTAGAAAGCGAAGCGTCATTTTTTTAAAGTAACGGAAAAACGCGGTAGAAGTCAATCGCCCAAACTATGTATCAATCACTGAAAGCGTCACTACTGAGCGGGAACTAACAGAGTCTCACAAATGGATGATTTCAAACTAAGAGCTGAAAACTTTAAACATAAGCCAATTGGAAAAACAGACAGACATCAGTGTAGAGGGAGGAACTCTGTCAGCACATAAAAAGAACGGACAACAGCGAAAAAAAGGGAAGTTTTCGATAACAACCAGACGTGAGAGTCCATGTCACTCCCAACGAAGAAATCTCGGTAGAAAGTTTAAGTGTACAGACGCGGGACTGATAATGAAAGACGTATAGTTTTGTCAATGTTAAATGAATATAAGTGTATGAAGATCGGACGGACAAACGCGAAAGTCAGTATCGGAAAGTATAAGTATGTTATGTGCGCGGAATTGTGAGTTAACCAGTCAATTTATAACCTGTGCGCGTCGACTAGTAAAATAGCGCGAAGCGAGTGATGTGTCAATCTCCCAGATAAGAATTTAAGTGATTGTGAAATTCAGTGCACCCAGCAGAAGGGCCGCTATTGGAATTCTACAGAACAAGTAAATGTATTATAGCCAAATCATTGTCCATTAGTTTCTCAATTCACTGAAACAAACTTAGTTGTCTCACTCAAATGCTCATTTCATTCTAAAACAACCCACAAATCGTTCAGAGTTAAATAAAAATTATAACAATGCATTTATATGTAATATGAGAGGTACTGGTGTGAGTAGTAGTAGAGATAAATTTAATAGAGATAGAAATATTAATATGACAAGTTCAAAATATGAATGATAACGATAAATCAAATGCTAGAATGTGAGTTGAATGATATAATTCATTTGTTTGATTTAGTGAGTTAAGTAAATATACAATTCTATAGTAATAAAAGAGTTGATGATATAACGATACATACTGTATGTGTAAATAAAGAGGTACAATATTGTGGGCACGTACCAATGGATAACGTATACGAAGTAGTAGAATAACCAAAGGAACTACTCCATATAAGAAATACCAGTATAATAAAGAGTTTTTCTTATTAATTAACAGAAGATGTTATAAACCTTGTATTAATGAAGGATAATTCATAAGAAATATTGAAGGATGTTTTTTAATCAATGATGAATATTAAATGTATGTAATATTATTCAGTCAATATAAGCCCTTTTAAGTCTGAACGATCTGAGTTATTATTTATATAACCCCCTGAGATTGAGTCCATCTCTGGCGCCCAAGAATTTAATAAAACCACAAGAAGTAAATTATAATATTGTCACCAACAATGTGGTGCAATAGAAGTCTTTAATATTGACGCCCGAAAACGTGGAGCCATTAAAAATAATCTTTAATAAGTATAATTTAAAGTATAATTTAAAGTATTCCGAAGAAACTGCATTTCAGCGCTCTGAATCTCGCCGCAAACTTTTTTTGTCATGACCCACGCCTCACTCGCATAAATCAACGTGGGTATTGCATTTGTCTTATACAATTTAATCCTTGTGCTGTGTCTTGTTTTATTTCTAAGATTTCTATGAATCGTACCACAAATATTCCTAAATTTATTTATCTTCTCTCTTCTATCATATTCAGATTCATAGCTTACTGCACAGCCGAGACATTTGAAACGGCTCACTTGTTCTGATGTGCTGTTGTTCATAACTATCTTAGTCCTCACTGGATATTTACCTTTAAAAGCCATGATTTTGGTCTTTCTTACTGAAATTGTCAGTGAGTACTCTCTTGCCACTTCTTGTAATTGAAACATAGCTCGTTGCAAATCATCCTCATTTTCTTGAATAAGAACTATGTCATCCGCATATAGCAGGGAACCCATACAAATTGATTTGTTAAGCTGTATTCCCGAAGTCACTCTGGACATGCTCTCAACATGTCGTCAATGTATTGCAACAGAACACAGGATGATAAGCTATGTTGTTTATATCAGAGCACATGGATGACGAGCACTTTCTTGTTTAAATCGGTTTTATGGAATATTTTGTCTTTTAGTCGTAAGTTTTGTATTTAGAAATGGTTAAGCATGTAGGGTATACCAAACACTTCATAAAAAGGTGTTCTATATTGTCATGTATTTTTTGTGTGAATTTGTGCGCGTGTGTACGGGTGTGATAATGTGCGATCGCTATAGCTTCAGTGGTAGTTAACCGATTGGCTTGAAACTTTGACGAGGAATTATTTAGGTAAATAGCTTCAATTTGTGTATACTCTGAGGTTCATAACTATTTTAGAAATATGTTTTTTTTTAAGTGAAGGAAAACTCAATTGTAACTCTTATCAAAGATAGGGTAATAAAATTCGTAGATAATTTTCATGCAGGCCTTTGCTAAATTATACAAAGTTTTTCATGAAATCTGTATATCTGTTTGTTCCATCAATCATGTGACTTGGGCTTAGCCTATCAGAATACACTAAATTCAGTGAGATACATTCGTTGTAGAGTTAGGATGGACACAGTCTGTCTGTAGAAGTTGCAAGGGGAAGTTGTGCCCGGTGAAGAGAGTTGTTCTCTTACGAACGTAGATATATCATATATAAAATAAACCTTGGTAATTCTTAACGAAGTTTTGCGTTAAGAACCGAGTGGGTAAACTATTTAGATAAAATTTAAATTATAATACAGTGCTGTTTTCGTGTAAGTTAAGATATCCGCTTAGGGAATTTAAAGACACTTCAAGATATCGTGGAAGGTGTACACTAAACGCACCGCATTAAGTAATACCCATATTAATCCTGAGATTAAGAAAATATAAAGTATAAATTAATAATAAACTGTACGAGTGAAATTTAAAATCATTGTGAGTGAACAATATATGAAGACATTAATTAATGTTAGAAGTAAAACATAAAAACAACGACTCATTGAAATATCGCCGCTGGAGTCGCCTGCCGTAGAAGAAGACGACAAGACGAAGAGGACGCCAGGACGAAGAGGACACCAGGAAGGAGTGACGCTGAAGAAGAGGACGCCAGGACGGAAGCGACGAGAGGGGAGGAGGACGTTGCAGCAACCAAGTAAAATCGATTTATATTATCGAACAATACAAACAATTATTTCTATTATCAATACATGACAATTTATATTACAATATACATCTTTAAAAACAATATTTGTGTGTATAATAAATAATTTTTCATCTCCTCCATAATAGACTTGTTTGTGATTTTTACACACTCACTATATCCTTATTAGAATAATAAAATTAGATCTGTTGCAGTATATATTAAACAACGTTGGGGAAACACAGCATCCCTGCCCATCACACTTATTTATTGGAATGTCCCCTTTGAGTCTACCATTCAGATCCAGAACTACAGATGAACTTTTATAAAAGATCTAACTTAATTTATTAAATTCTGTGGATATCCTCTTCTATCCATAATATTCCATAACTTTTGAGGGTCTACATTATCAAATGGCTTTTTCAGATCAACAAAAGCGATATGCGTTTCCTGGTTAATAAAAGGAATTTTAGTAAAATATTAATAAAAGGGATTTTATACAGGAGAATGAACAGAAAAATGATCGAGGAGATCACTCAGCACATACACTGATTTAGAACATAAACAATAAACATAAATACATAAAAATGAACAGAAAATAACAGAGTGACGACGTTTGGTGTTGTTTGTTATGTTTTAAACAAAACGACGAGGAAATGATATACTACTTAACCGCGGAAACGTCACCCGACCGACTGTCGGAGAACAACGACAAAAACAATGATGCAGTGTTGTACTGTACAATGCAGTGGACAGGACACATAGCCAGCTGATGATTAAACGACGCTAAACGATGCACCAGGCGAACAGAAGACGGAGAGAAAATAGGAAACGTATTATCTGTGTGACGTATTGAGGAAGTGCAGACAGAACCGCAAATGACGTGTCAATTGTGAATGCAGAGTCAGTCGCAGACTCTGGCGCTTGAAAAATGTAAATAAGCTAGTATGCTCTGTGAGCTGCAGAACTCGTTGACTATTGTGAATGAAGTACATTTATTATTACATAAATTACAATATTAGATAATTTTCCATTTATGAGAAAAATTACAAAACTCACGATTACTCTACTATTTCTTTAGTAACGAAACAATTGCAGAGTAACGAAACAATCATACAATAAACACTACAAATTCGAAATATTCGGATTTGGATTACAACTCAGGTTAGTCAGTCGCCGTTCTGGATATTCACATTTTCTTAAAATTTTTGTTCTCTTCACTGGGCTCTAGGTCCCAAAATGTTGAAATTAACAAACATTAACTCTAAGTATCCTATAATAAATAAGATAGTCGTGAATAATCAGAATTTGGATCAGGTTAGTCATTTTAATTACCTTGGTTGTAATACCTCATATGGCACTGATATTGATTGGGATAGTATCACAAGCCAACAAATTTAGACGCATTTGTGAAACGATTCATAGATACGTGAACAATAAAACACGGAAGGATACCCGAATGAAATTTTGTAAAACTGTGACTGTCCCCCACATTCCTGTATGCTAGTGAGACATGGACTCTTGGAAAAATGGACGTGGAGAGAATTCAGGCAGCCGCAATGAAATTTCTAAGAGGGAAGCAAGGTTGTTCTCTCTTGGATCGGAGAAGGAACGAGGATATTAGCCGCGATTTAAACATTGTATCATTGCACCAAGGAATTGAATACCATAGAAGGAGATGGTGGGAACACGTGAATCGCATGCCTGATATCTGTCTACCTGTGGCTGCCTTGGGTTATCATCCTACTGGGAAGAGAGATGTCGGTAGACCTAGGAGGAGATGAGTTCCGGAACAGGTATAAGGTCTAGTCCTTGGGGTGGTGAAGATGATGATGACAAAAATTAAGTAGAGGTATTTCATAGTAGGCGAAACGTTGACTGTTATGTGTATGTACTGAGTTCGGCCTGTGGAAATGCACTGTAAACAGAAGAGTGCAATTTAATGGGAATTTAATAAGACACGAGGGACTCCTAAAAACAATAAGACACGCACATGTGAAACATATGAACCAGGCATCATGTGACAATTGACTAGATCTACTTCATTACTGTCTATATTTGTACTTACAGTCTTAATCAAAATTTCTAGAAGAAAGGAGAAATACGTACCTGGAACAAAGAAAAAAAACATCAGTGAAAGTTAAAATATTACACAAAATTTATAACATGTATACAATATCCAGAAACCTGTCTAAAAAGTAACGAGACTACATGTGTCCCACGAAATGGTAACAGTGTGAACCGAGGACACACAGCTGGTAGCTATAACGATTTGTTAACTTCATAAAACGTCTAACGTTAGTAGATTTTATTATAGGCCTACCACAGTGTTGTGATAGTCTCACCGGTAGTCGTATGGTACAGTGGAAAACAAAATAACAGAAACCAATTAAGTCACTAATCACCAGTTTTCATTAATCAAAATTAACAGTTTGAAATCACCAAGTTATTCAACAAGATTATACTCGTGCAATAATTCAGTTAAATTTGTCCACACGCAATAATAGCGTCAATTATTAGAGTGACGCACTATAATCACTTTTCACTAACAACCACTTAAACGCACTGAGTAATCGCTCGACGTAAACTGAACTGGCCGTCGCTGGATGCTTATATTTATACCCCGCTAAGATGCCAGAATAATCTGTCACTTTTTGGACGACGTGTTAAACAACAGCCTCTTACGGGCGCTCTCGAATCCACTAGAAACAGTGTCGTGTCTGGCCTTGAACACAGTGCGCAGCGGACCGGTGAGGTCTGGAACAGGCACGATTGTTGACGCGTGATAAGTGTCACGTAATTGTCTTTCATCTCAGAGTAGCAGCAATACGCACACACATTACAGCTGGGCTCTGCTGGGATAGCCGAGAAACACGTAGAACGACACAGTCCGTTGTTCGAGAATGTACCGTTGCGCAACAATATTTATATATGTAAAGAGATAGACAACGGATCTCTAGATGTATATATGATAGAGATAGATGTAGTGTATATTTATGTATGTAAGAATATAAATCGTAACACGTGTTATAACGTTGCAGAAATCAGACCCTATAGGGTATCCACAAGTATTAAATAAATGATAAAAGGTAAAATAATTTAATGAATAATAATGAAAAAAAATATAAAATGGAATTAAGAAAGAAAAAAGGAGACTTGTAAACAAGAATAATAAATAAGTGAATAGACTAGACTGACAAACAAATGACTATGACCCCACCCCAGAGATTGGCCAGATAAAGACAATAAAATGAGAAAAGACAAATTAATGGTAAAAGGCACAAATGAGTAAAGCAAATCTAATAACTAACCATGAATAAAACAATACTAAAGAAAGTACACTAACCATAAGAAATAAGTAAGACAATTATTAGTAGATAAAGTATGTAGTTAAGAACTTTATTGTAATAAAAAAGTAAGACATAAAATATTGAAAGAATAATTATAAATGTGTGTTTAAAATATCATAGAAACCAAGAGTGAGATATAGGTAGGGAGTGATAACCATAAATAGTAAAAGTGATGTGATAAGTGAGGAATAATAATAACTAATCAAACAGGCAGGACTGTGGAAATTAATGAGTTCAGTCAGTGCAAATACAAGTGTACACAACCAAAAAGATTAAAAAACAATGTTGGGATGACGATAATAATAATTCCCAATGATGCTTTTCAATGAGGAGGGGGATTACCAATTTTGGTATTAGTTACAAAAGATCCCTATGTCTTTGTAACAGTTAATGTTGATGCAAAGAGACATCAAGAACAATAAGATACATCACTTATTCAGTCAGAAAGAATTAAGTTAAATTGTGTTGAAAAAACTGAACTGAGGAAAATAAGATTAATGTATGGTAAACAGTTTTGTTAGTTTAAAGAAAATTAGAAAATTTGTTTAGTGTTCATAGGAGTATCAACCAAGAAGGCATGACATTAAGTTAAAATGTTTGCATTTTTTATGTATGTAATGATATTGTAAAGAGATGAGGAGTATGTTAATTTCAAGAAATAACATACAATATAAAAATTGTAATTAATAAGAAGGAATATGGCTGAACAATAGACAGACCATTAAATTATTTCTATATTATGTTTTGTTAGTAGATTTAAGTCTTAAATAGGTGTGTGAGAAATGGGAGTAGGAATAAGCTAGCAATGATATAAACTTAACAAGCAACAGATTAATCGCTATTATATAAATAGAAAAGAAAAAAATATCAGATAAGAAATAATTTTGTAAAAGTATAATAACACTAATAGATGGTAAAACAGTTTCAAAGTAATTCAAAAGCCAATAAGTACGAAATGAAAATAAGCAGAACGTATGTATTTAATAATGTTTAAATAGAGCAAAATAAGAAATTCTAAGATGTTACAGTTTAGGCCTATAAATTACATAACTGTCTAACTTCAGAAAACTAATTGTAAACAATTGACTATTGTATTTGAATAATAAGACCAAGTAAATTATTTGATTACCATTAACTAACAATAATAATATGTCAGAATTGTAATAAACAGTATAAATAAGTGAAATATGTAATAATATAGCATTAGCAATTTTGTCAAAAAACATTAATACATGACCTAGACCAGCCTTGTGAGATGTCAAATTGATCTTTGAAAGAAAATAGGGACATCTATGTTAATATTTCATACTTTGGTAATGTCACCAAGGAACAATAACCATTATAAAATATTTATTCATTTTGAACAGAAGCCCAGGATTTATAACAATAGGTTCAAATGTGTTTAACCAATGAGAGTGTAAGCGGTTGCCATAACAACAAAACCTTATTATATTTTTGACTGTTATGAAACGAGAGTTCCATTATTAACTATCCAGCGGTACAGACGCTATATTGACTGCGGCTCTATTAAAGGCTAATAAAGGAGAAAATAAGATGTAAATGAAAGTAAAATGAACACAAGAAGTCAACCATAGTTCCAGCAACTCAAGGAGGAACAATAAACAAAATTTTAAAATTAAAAAATAAATAAAAATTGAATAAAAAGAAACAGACGCCAGAAGGAGACGGGCAACCATATCATTGAAAATTAACGAAAGTACTATCCACAACCTTGAAGAAATCCTGATGACCCATAACCAAAACAACATGGTTTTGTTAAGTATAAATTAAATTATCAATAATTACGAACTAAAACTGATTTAACTTTTTTCACAATATATAACTCTCACTCTGAACTTCGAACACCAAATTCTTTCAAGGATTAATGGATCATATTTATTCACACTGTATATAACTGTAAGATAACCTATCTCCGAAGCCTATAAAATTGACACACGCTTTTAAACACGAAGAGTTGAATTTCATGTAAACCTTTTTAGTATTTCAGTACCACAAATGTAAGGTGGTGTACTTTATTTAACATCTTGTTTTAAATCTTTTCGTAACCGAAAGAACTCATTGGCAGAATAACTTGTGTAAATAAGAAACGCTAGCCATTGTGGCGTCACGCGACTGCTGCCACCGTTGCTCTCAGCTGAGTGAAAATTAATTTGTTGCCGAGGCGAAACTTTATTATAACACTTACTATTGTAATGGAATTATCAAAAATTAGCGAATTTTAGACACAAATAAACAAGTACGAATCATTACTAACTGTCCTTTGTTTTTATTGAAATTGTATTATATAGTTTGTGTTCTTTAGCGGAGAATAGAATTATTTGCCAAAAATTTATGTTGGCAACACGTCGAACGACAAGCGAAATTCGAGTTCCCGCCAGTCTGCGAGGTAATTCGAATGCATCATCACCCTACAGGAGACAAACTAATTTGAATCTTTTAATTGTTTTCTCAAAAACAATTTGGAGCCGATCGGGAATTAAATACATCAAATAAGGACAGGTAAAGCTATCGGTACTGGTTATCCGTGCGTTCGCGACGGACGTAGTCTGCGTGAGATACGTTAAAAATTGACGACGACTTGGTAAGACGTTGAGAGTACGACATCGTTTAATTGCAAAAAGAGACGATTGAAGAAGAACGGGAAGGAGGTTACATTACAGTGTTTGTAAGTGTTCACACACACCTCTCCGTCCCCTCGCCTTATAGTTGCATAGTTGTTTGGGGATGCGGCAGTCATCCATTCGGCAAAGATGTTCCCACCAATTCAGCCGATACTGAGAGATCCTGTCTAGTATACTCATAATATTCAGTTCCTGCCGTATATCTGTGCTTCTTCTATGATCATTTAGAGTATAAACTGACACGTACCTGAGAAATCTCATTTCAGCCGCTTAGATGCGACTGGCCTGGCCTTTCGTTAAAGTCCAGTTCTCAGACCAATAAAGAAGTGTTGAAAGGCCCACCACCTTGTAGAATTTTAGGCGTGTTCCTTTATTTGCTGACTTAAGAGTTCGCCTAATCGTCCCGCACATAAGATTGAATTTATGCAATTTATTAACAACGTCGTTGCATGCAATATAAGACACACTGTAGCCCAGGTATTCAAAATTGCTAACTTGTTCCAGGACAGTACCATCTATAACATGCCCGTACGGGATCAGTTCCACGAAAAGCCATCACCTTGGTCTTACGTGTGGATATCTTCAATAGGCTAATACGTGTGGAAACAAGTTTTAAGAATTCTGTTTCCATAGTTAATCTTGCTAAATTAGTTAAGCGGCTATCAAGCATGGTTGTTCAGTACATGTTCTTGATTCTTTTAAGAGTAGAAAATGGTCTCTCAGCCTCTCAGTTCGCTATAGGAATACTTAGAAACAATCGATACGCTATATAAATATTTGGAAATACATCAATAATGTCAGTTAACCTTTACTGCTTTGGCTCATTCCGTCGCCGCCATGATCCGCACTTCAGTTACTCGCCTCGCCTTGCTCAGAAAATTTTTATTTATTCGTTCAAAAATGAGAATTTTTAAACGGTCGGGCATGGGGCTCCCCGACAAGCGGGACCCGGGGCTTTAGCTCCCTAGCTCCCCCCTTAATCCGACACCGGGCTCATTAGACTACGTAGTCGCGTAGCCAAGAAATTTAGAGAGCGTTACAATCCCACAAGGGTAAACTGCAGTTGGTGGGATTTTACTAGTGAAAAAAAAAAACAGTGAGAAATTTTATACGACCATGTAGATTTTCCGTGGGACCACTGCTGGGCTCATCTTGCTGGGGAACACAGGGTTCTGTCCTAAAATTAATTCTACTTCAAGTTACGACAGAGACGTCGTTAGGTGAACAAATACCACTGATCGTAACAACCGAGTAATGGGACACAGTAAGGGTAAATTATCCGCAAATTATTATCAGACGTGAGGGAGCGATGTACTAAAACCTCCCTCTGAGACATTTTCGCCGCATGCAAACCGTTAAACCGTGTTTTCTTTTAATTAAAAATGTATCTTTCTTTCGTGTCACTTTTTATGTTTATCACGTACAAACGGCACCTGATTCATTTCCATAAAATAACACGGACTTTCAACACAATATTCGCGCTCGCTCCGACGTTGTCACGACTTTAATCAGCCCGACCTACTTCGCCACAGTAATCCTACAAATTATAAACATATTTGCGAGACGCCTTATCATGTTACAAACTTTCCTCTGCTGTCCGCGTTGTTTCATATTAAACTAGTCAGCTACCTCAACTCACTGACTGTTCTGAACCAACACGTTTATTATTAGATAAAATCAAATTAATAGTTTTTAATTTTCTAAAAACTTATATACGGCTAAAATAATTAGATATAAAACGGGTGTGTGGATGCGCTGTGAAAAAAGATTTTTTTCTTTTATAGTTTTTACGCCTTGTTTTCGGAGCAATCATTTTGTGTTCGAAACAGCTACATGGTTGGCACTAGTCCATGTGTCCAGTACTGGAAATAAGAGAAAATAATAGCCCTATTAATTACCTTACAGAATAATAAGTACTTTAGCTATTGAATAATTTGAAATCCGAACAACATTAGTAGGGAAACTTGAAGAAAAGCGTAGTATTGCTTTCGAACCGTCTTGTGTTGTCGGCTCAAACATCGCCACTGTTTTATTGCGTACGGTCATTGATCTCGCAGTAGTGGTCACTGTACAAACTGTGGAGGGCAACTCATTCGTTCACCCAATGTGTTGCCGCTGTATAAACCGGCAAACGCTCAGTTAGGAGCTATATTCGTTTTCGGAACCGATGTGCAGCAGTTACTACGTACCTATATGTGTTTTGTTCGTTTAGTCATGTGTTTCTCTGTTTGTCTTTATTATTTTGAATTCGATTATATGTGTTCTGCTTTATTCTGTGTATGTATAATGAGAGTCACATCCCGTTGAACCGGTACTCCCTTCTCCTCCCAGCGTATGATAGAAAGTGCTCTAAAAAGAACACTTGGTACAAGAAAAAATTCGAATTAATTTTTAGGCCTACCACAACCGGCAACAGGTGTTATGTACCCACGCCACGCCATTGATAGTTGGTAATTCACATGGTTGGTCACATAACAGCCCACTTTCTGCACTGCCTTCCCTACCCCCATTACGATCTGCACTTCTCATACTATTTCATCTGTAGCCTACATGATCCTTAGCGTTAACTGATTAACACCACGACGAGATGGTCACACGTCTTTTCTCGTATTTTCTTATTTTTCTTCTCATTAATTGATAACTGATAAGAATAAATAAAAGTTATTTTTATAGACATAGCTTAACACACTTTATGAGTTAAGACGATTAAAATTTTGTAAGGAGTGTTGACAGATATCAATTTCTGTGAAATTATGTAAGATGCATAGTTTGTATTTTTAATAAAATTTTTCACAATTTGATGTCCGGTTAGATTTTTACAATTCTTACAACATTTTGACTTTCATTTTCATTGGCGCCTTTAAAGTTGAAAATTTTCAAAGTAAGCAGTTCATTCGAATTTGTGTAAAAATGACGGTAGAGTTGATGACGGTGATAGACTGATTAAGTACAATAACAATTAATTAATTATCATCATCATCATTACAGCTTCGTATTAGACAATTCTCTCCGTTCTGATTATAATCAGACACGAGCTGATTTACATGTCTTCATAAGTCCGCCACACGTCTTCTTCATTGTGACTTACACAGATATAATGATTTAGAAATTAGTTCTTCAGACACACACAAAATATGTCCATTCCACTTTGTTCTGTATTCCTTCAAAGTCTCTCTGTAACGCAACTCGCCCCAATTTCCTGACTTCAGGAAACCCTTCCCTGATCACATAATCTGTATCCCAGAGAAATGGCCTTATAGAAATCTCATTCTGCAGCTTCGGTCCTTGTCTGACTTGTTGACAATGTCTAGGAATACAGTTCGTAGAATGAAGCTGAAATGGCCGTAATGTTACAGGACTTTTATATTGTTTGTTTCCAACTTTATTTAAGAATGGAAGGTTGTATTGTACACATCAGATGTTAATACCTCCCTATATAATTTGGGGTCTTGGGCGTTAAAATGCATATACAAGACATCACAATCTAAGTAGGCGTAACTGAAAATTTTTATTTGCTCCAAGGTTTGATTGTCGTGTAGTATTTTTGCTCTCATTTGTGGATATTTTATTAATCATACTTGTGTAATAATAATTTTTTTTAAAGAGGAGGAAAAATCCTTTACGCATCGTCAGAGGAGATCGTGTTTCCCCTGGTGTGTGGGATTCTCACCCACTAAAAAACCCACCTCTAATTCAGGCATTCATATCCATTCTGGAACCGCTTAGCATATTACTTCAGGACGGACCCTATTTCGCCCTTATCTTATAGTGCCCGTTGGGTGCAAGTCGGAGCTGTCTTTTTTCCTATTAGGGCTTAGGGCCCACTGAATAAATGCAGAGATGCGGTCCCATTCCTCCTTGCCTCGAAGCACAATTACGCTCTTGAGGGTGAGCGAGGGTACTCCCCGAGCTCCATCTCCAGTACCATCCTCTCTCTTATCTGCCGCACTTGAAAAAGGTGTGCAAGGCATCTTCACGGGGAGAATCACCTTATTGGTATGCTGGACTTTCCAGCTTTCCCATTCTGTGGAGGTAGGCATTACAATTGCCGTGGCCACTGACAAACTGTGTCAGATGGTAGTTAACCTCACCGGGTTGGCGATCAACCCATTCCTTCAAGTTTAATATGAGCCTTGCGGGCCATCTTCCTGTATCCTCTCTATTCCATCAATCTTGTCAATGCTGGAGAGTGAGTTCCCTGGCTTCATGCTTTGCCGCGTCCTTTACAATGAAGTCTCTTCTTTCGAAAACATGCTTCCGCTCTAGAGCCAACAGGTCTATGGGAATCCCGCTATTACTAGGACTACTGGATCTGGCACTGTCTGGTAAGAGGACGCTATTCTGAGGGCCCCTCTTCTCTACACCGATGCCATACGTTTCCTGTATTTCTCCGCCTTTAGTGTGTAATCATCATCATCATCATCATCATCATCATCATCATCATCATCATCATCATCATCATCATCAGAAGAAGAAGAAGAAGAAGAAGAAGAAGAAGAAGAAGAAGAAGAAGAAGAAGAAGAAGAAGAAGAAGAAGAAGAAGAAGAAGAAGAAGAAGAAGAAGAACAATAATAACGAGCAACATTGTTAAACAAACATTATTAATCATGGCTTTCAAACATGATTATTCTTCATTATTACCAAATGGATGTATTTGTCATATAGTTGTGTGCCATCTTACAGTTTCGTACTAATTAGACAAAACAAAACTTGTGCGTGTCGACAGTGGCGTATACAATGTCAGTTCAATAACAATAAGGTTACATAACGTTGGTATGCTTCAAAGAAAGACTATCTTGTTGGCAACAAACATGCTGGTGGAAAAGCGATTCCCCATTCCCGGTTCGGGCAAGTTTCCAAACATTATGGATGGAGCTATTTAGACTTCGGTTTAGAAAAAAACGATGAAACAAAAGCCGTTGTATTTGCACCCAAACTCTCTCTCTCTCTCTCTCTCTCTCTCTCTCTCTCTCTCTCTCTCTCTCTCTCTCTCTCTCTCTCTCTCTTTCTCTCCGTCTCTTTCAATAACTCGAACTTATTTGTTATTCTGCTTTAATAAGTGTTTCTTTTACCGCGTATCAAATTCAAATCATGGTTCTTTCACTGCCTTAATGCTCAAACTACAGAAAATATAGTGGAATGAATTTTTGACAAGCAAAGAAAATGTTCTCATCGCTGAATAAAAGTATGTGCATTTTTTGGAATAGATTCAAAATTTAAAGTGCAGTCTTTAGGACGTCTATGACGCTCCCACGTATTGTGTTTTCCTCAGTGACGGCTTGTGACCAAAAACTCTGGTGGTGCACAAAAACACTAAGCCTTAACCAAGGACAACTATAAGTTTTCATTAAAATGTTGTTACGCATCGGAACATTATCGAACAATGGATGCTAATAAAATTCGGTCTGTGATGACGCAGAAATGTGTGTGAATGTCCGTTAGGCATAATAATTTTATACTTGCTAAAGAAATTATTGCTTGTTAATTTTGTTGAAATTTTGTCTCACAACAAACTGTCCAGTTACAGGAACGGTCCAGTTTCACAGGTGGCGCGCATTCACGGCCGCACCAAACTACGGTCGACGTCAATAAAAGTGAATTTATGGAAGAAGCCGTGGGTATTTAAGGCGTCACGGGGGGGGGGGGGGAGGGGTCCGTTGCAGTTTGATCAGTTAACGACACCAAAGCGGGCCGTTACACTCTCTGTTACGAAACCAAAACGGCGTTGGACAGGTCGAATGGGCCTGTCCATTGGTGCAATCTGCTTTACCAGACTTAATGAAGTGGTCCTATATTACCATTAGGCCTAACGCTCCTCACATCGACTGAATGCGAAACTAAGTTATATGGAACTTTTTGTATATGGGAATTCCTTACTATAGCGAAATATGTTCAATGTGTTGTATTTGTTTAATTTTGTAAATATTCCTGGATTTTGTTGTCCACGACATGTCCGTTCACTGCTGACTCGGATCGCTAATATTTTATTGGTAAAAGTGTTAAACTTTTACCTTATAGCCTGAACCTAGTTTTCGCTTATTACAAGCTTTACCAAGAACAGTGGAGACAGCGCTCCTAGCGGCAGACTCTGATGAAACTTGTAATGAGCGAAAACTATAGGAAGGGAAAACTATAAAACAAGTATTATACATTCAGGTTTTTAGGGAGTACAGTGACACTGAATGGAAGCCGTCACCAAGAACAAGACAGGCAGCGCTCCTACCGGCAGCCTCTGATGAAGTTTGTTATAAGCGAAAACTAGTTCAAGCTAAAAGGTAAACGTTTAACACACTTACCAATAAAAAATTAGTGATCCGAGCAGTATTGATGTATTTATAATTATGTAAATATGTACGTAGGAGAGAGCGGGGTAGCCCCGATCACCTAAGGGAGAAATTCAATAAAAAATTGAGGAATTGGCTAAAAGTTAAAAACAAATGTAAAAAATTGTTGATTCAACAGAGCACACTATTAGTTATACACTGTAAGCGTTAAAGTTGAAAGGGGCTTTTTCTATTGCATAAAAAGTAAAAAATGGGCTTTGATCGGTATTCCCCCACCCGCGGGGTAATGACGATCAGTTGATTTCCTATGCAAATTAAATGGGAAAAAATAGAAACCTAAAAAAAAAAATTGTCAATGTAAAAAGCAAATGATATATTGATAAAAGATACATTAGAATGTTATTTATATCTACAAGTGGTGCTTACTACATTCTAAGTCTACAAATAAATTTTAAAAATTAGGTTTTTTTTAGTTCATAAGCCAATGTACTATATCCTGTGTATTTTATATGGGAAATAATGCAATTTAATTTTTGTGTGTATATTTTCTCCATATAGGCCTACTAAAAATCTTTCGTATAATGCACATTATAATAGTTTCTCATTCAAAAGACACTAATATTGACAATCTTTGACTCCGAGGGTAACTCTTAAATTAAGATACGCCATAATAAAAAAATGTTTTTATTAATCAGTACAAAACTCAAAAAAAACCTAGCTACGCCACGGAAAGTATCACGAATATATAAGGGCAACGCATTAGTATTTAATAGTACTTAACTCAGTATGGTGTTGTACAGTTGTAACTCAATATCGTCATTCCCCCACTCTCCTGATCGGTGCTACCCCACCGCGTATGCTACTGAGTTTTATAACCTGAGACTACAGTAAGTTAGTTTAAAACCGTAAATAACGAATTCAAATAATGCTGAAAACGTTAACAATACATCTGTGCAATTAAATAATTCAAAATTTAAGTGCAAATATCATTACGTTGCTTTAAAGATGTGAAGAAATAAGAAGAAATTTGTCTAAAACACACTTCTGTAATTCACTGTAAGTACAATGGCGGAACTGGTTAGCGGTCGTTTTTAGTTAGTTCACTGTGCAACTGGCTAGAGTTCAGCATTCAACAGATATCCCTACAGCGTACTATACTCTCGTTACCGACCTGATCGGGGCTACCCGCTGATCGGTGCTACCCCGCGTTCCCCTAATGGTGTTCCTTGACGGTTTAGTACGAGTACTGTAAAAACGTTTCACTAAAAAACAGTTATTCTAGTTTGTATCTTATTTTGGAAAAACAAATCGGTTTCAGGAAGAGCAGATCTTGTATAGATAATGCTTTTGTTGTTATACATATCACTGAGAAGCATCGTGAGTTGATTAAAGGAGCGCATATAGCTTTCGATGGCATTTAGAAGGCCTTTCATAGAGTCGATAGAAATTTGTTGTGAAGTATTAGAAGAACGGGATCTCCATAACAACTTATAAAAACTATACAATGCTTATATAGCGAAAGAATAGCAATTAAAAATAATTGTAGGATACCTCAACAAATATCTGCCAATCAAGGTGTTAGGCAAGGTGTAGTATATCATCTATTCTTTTTAACATTTATATCGACAATCTAGTCAAGCAGTGGAAACATCTATTGAACCCTGGTACTAATATGTCACGACACAAACATTTGATTGTCTCTGAAGCAAGCTGACGACTCAAAATGCAGAATGTACTTTACAAAAATCAGTTTTTAAGCTTCATTAGAGTTGCAAACAGTACATTATTGTTACGACTGTCGTCGTGTGTACAGTGGAATCACGTTACCGACTCCAACGAATCTGTAATCCACTCGTGCAATAATTCCAGCTAAATTTGTCCACACGCAATAATAATGTCAACCACGCAATAGAGTTCCACATTGATTATAACACAATAACACTAACTATATGAAAAATAAATTGTACTAACCGTCTGTGACTTCTCGTATATGATGTCCTTTCCTATTGCGACATGTTTCGGGACACTTGTCCCATTTTGAAAGCATAAAATTTGTAGCACATATCATTCACTGATATACTTGTCAAACGTTAAAAGCATAAATAGCACAATTTAACATATAAACTATATACTTTTTGTAACATGAATCGGGCAAACAGTGTACACTGCGCAGCGACCCACCGCGCATTAACCGGAAATGATTCCTGTTATCTTCGTATCTCAACGCGGTGTCGTACAATATATTAGATTTGAATAATAACTGGTCGTTCAAGATGTGTGGCTTGGTACTAGTGTCCCTGAACGCTTTGTACACCTCAAATTCCTCGAGTGCGTTCATATAACGTCCCCTACTGCAAAAGTGGAGGGGTTTTAAATTGGTTTCGAAATCGGTGTAATTATGATTTTCATTAATAAGATGTTTGGCGAATTTTGATTTGATGGTATCATAGTTGCGACAGATAGTGGGTGGTTTGTGTTCGTTAACTCTTTTGAGGAAACCACGGCCCGTCTGGCCCACAAGTGTCCCGAAACATGTCGCAATAGGAAAGGACATCATATACGAGAAGTCACAGACGGTTAGTACAATACATTTTTCATATAGTTAACGGACACGTGGCTTGGTACTAAAACAATACAATAACACTTCTCACAATACTTCGACAAACACTCGATCCGCGCTAAGGAAATCGCTCAGTGTCAACTGATCGGCAAAGCCAGATGTTGTGGTTTTTATAGGTCGCGCAAATGTTCTAGAATAAACTTTGCATCTTTACTTAGGTGTGCCAGCTAATGCGTATTTCAAGTGTGCTCTTGAAGATTCTGTAACATACTTGAGTGCGGCCTTGTCTGAGGCTACAACTATTCGACTATGAGAGGGACGGGTGGAGGACGCTCTCGGCTGTCCTTAATTCGGCTTCCTTAATTGCATAAAAATATGAAAATCTGCACTACAAAAACAAAGGTAATGGAATTTCCAGGCAAGGAAGCAACAAGAACAAAAATAATAATTAATGATGAAATTGTACAACAGGTGACCCATTTTAACTTTTCTGGAAGTCATATGATATTGGCTATGCCAAGAATTATGATACTGAAGTTTAATTATCTTAGTTCCACACGATCATTGGAACAATCAATCATATTTTTAGCAACAAGGTACGGTACATGGAGATCAAAGTTATGACGGTTCCCGGTACTGCTATGTGATTCAAATTTTGTTAGCTCTTTGACCCATTTTGTACGTGGTGTAATTTCTACATTTCTGTTATTTGCGACCTACCACGATCTAGGAAAGGGACGTTATCTTATAAGATAGAATGCTGTAATAGGATGACTGGCACTATGGAGCGTACCTTACAGAATAAAGTTCGGCAAGAGACGTTATTAAAATTTTACACGGTGATGTCAATTCCAAGCTGTTTATATGGTAGTGAAATATGGACAATGACGAATGCATATGGAAGTCAAGTGCAGAGATAAGATTCCTTAGATCAGTAGCCGGGTATAACAGGTTAGATAGGAAAAGGAATGAGTACATCCGGCAGGGAATATAATATAACAGGGAATACAACAGGTTAGATAGGAAAAGGAATGAGGACATCCGGCATGAGTTAGCTGTCCGACCAGTGAATGACGTGGTGATGGACTAAAGACAGAAATGGTTTGATCGCCTACAACGTATGGACCCATCAAGAATGCCACACGTTGGTGCAAAATATATGCCTAAAGATAGAAGAAGTCTGGGACGGCCGATGATAAGATGGAGAGATCAGTTGTAACGATGGACGACGTAATAGGCTTTGAGCCTTATACTGTACTTGCAAAGAAGAAGGAGAAGGATTACTTGCTTAAGTCTGTAGAATTGCGTTTTTATGAAACTGAACCGTGGACGATGGGAGACAGAGAAAGTAAAACCTCTTGGATTTCGAAGAGCGTGGTGTTGTAGAAAAATGATGACGATCGGCTGGAGAGAAAGGCGTACGAACTATGAGGTTTTTGGTTTTCTTTCGAGAGTCGAGAACGGGCGTTTATTAAAACGTTTGAAAAGGAAAAGAGCTCATCTAATTCGGTACATTACATATTCGCAACGAAGAAGAAGAAGAAGAAGAAGAAGAAGAAGAAGAAGAAGAAGAAGAAGAAGAAGAAGAAGATGAAGAAGAAGAACAACAACAAGATTTGTATCCGTACAGATTGCGTGTCTTCTCCCTTGATAGCTGCTATTTATTCTCCGGCATTATTATTTGTGACGTGGCAAGTGCTGTGTGAAACCTCTCAATAGAAGCCACTACTGTTAATCGATACAGATTGTTTTGTAAACTAAGCAATACTCAAGCGGCTAAACAAAATTCTGTCTAATATGCGGGTTATATTGTAAAAAACGGAATAACTTTTCCCGAATGCATTGTGTCTTTTGTACCCTCCATTTAAAAACCAATATGTAAAGGTCGACCGACTCTATATATTCACTGCTTGACCCACATTTTCCAGCTGTCCCAGTGACACAGCTACTCCAGAAAGACGCGCTCTAGTGGATACGTCACAAACGACTAAGTCTGGCCGGCGTTATGAGTTTGAAAACCCGGCTGTATCAATAACAACTTCTGAGGCTAAGCATTTAAAATCCTGTTCCCGCACTGGCTGGACGTTCAAACGTTTGTTAATATTGCACTCGAAAGAAGAGCTCTCTGGCAAAACTATTGTCCGATTACCCTGTCTTCAGTTTTGGAGTAAACAGACATTGATTACAACATTTCTGCTTGCACTCGTCCAGTTCGCAAACACAGTGTTACGCAATCACGGAACGTTCTACACGCTTCTCGGCTATCCCAGCAGAGCGCGGCTGTAATGTTTGTGTGCGCACGTGACACTTAACATGCGTCAACAAACGAGGCTATTCCAGACCATACCGGTCGGCGCACTGTGTTCAAAGTCGCAATCAATCACGTTCTAGTGTTTTCCATTAGTGTTGACGCGTATTATGGATTATTCTGGAACACTTGTGCTATCTAATTAAACAATGACAGCTGCCGCTTAGAGGTCAGTTTTAAGTGGTGATTTATTCAAGTGACGTTCGAAGTATTGTGGCGAAATGTTATTGTTTTATAATTGTGCGGGACTCTATTAGTTGGCATTATTATTGCGTGTGGAAAAATTTTGCTCGGATTATTGTACAAGTTGATTACAGACTATTATTTGTGGTAATTAAAGCTGGTGATTAGTGTATTGTATTTTGTTTTCCACTGTACCATACGACGATCGGTGAGACCGTCGGAACATTATATAACTAAGCCTATCAGTATTAAGGCTCCCCCACACCACAGACGCGATAATCAAGTCGGTACGATATAGTCGGTACAGTACTCAGTCAGATTATCACTGCTTACTGACAGGACTGCCTATACTAGGTCCAGCGCCACCCTCGGTACATTCGGTAAGTCGGAAACACAGCTGGCCTTGACTCACACGTCCCGTGTACCGTCCCAACCGAGTCACGCGTAGACTCAAAAGTTGCCAGGTTTTCCGAAATTTCGGAAGATCTTCTGAATACTTTTAATATTCGAGAAAATACGAAGGATGGTATGAATTTAACGAAATTTTTTCCTACGTCATTTACAGTTTTATGTCTCGGAAATGGATCTGACATCCATTTCCGATCGGACGATGAGCTGTGAAGCTTGAAAGCGCTAATCGGAATAATTTTTATATAGTGGTGTGCAACAGTGATAATTCTGCTTACGTTTTAATTGTTTCGTTGCAATATACTATATGTATATTTGAGATACAGAATAACTTCTGTGAAACGTGCGTCAGGCGAAAATAAACCTACTTGCAGTGTATTTATTTGAAGATGTTACAGACACAGACACAGACACACACACACACACACACACACACACACACACACAGGCCTACAATATTCATAATACTACTTTGAATGTGGGTTGCGGATTCTCTAGTATACAACTAAGATCTAAATTATTATTTTTCATTATGCAAACATAACAGTGTAAAGCGCTGAAAACGACAGAACTTTAATAAATATTACAGCACTAAAAGGATGGTCTCAAAAACCTAGTAACTAGGAACGAAGGCAAGCGCAGATCAAACAAGCAGGAACTCACCAAGGAAAATAACAGCATTTCTCCGCTCAACCACATTAATGTGCTCTAATTACCGACTCGTGACTGGTATAATCAATAAATATTTAACTTTGATGTCGGTACATATGCATACCATTTACACAGCACATAGCATATTTTACGAAATTAAAACTCACTAAAGACGACGGGACGGAGAGGTGTGGGACGTCCGAGGAAGCGCTGAAGTGACCAGCTATAGGTCTAGACTTTGTGCCTGCCGGAACAAACCGTCCTTGGTTTAATCCTTATGGAATAAAAATATGCTTAATTTTAAGTGCGTATGCAACAAAGCGTATAATACAATAGTAACAGTAAGAATATTTTCTGAAAAAAATCAGTCTCCAAAAACGTCCCAGATTTTCCTTCTGACAATTTGGTCAGCCTAATTAAAACGCACGTACAGTATTTTACGTTTTAACAAGATTAACGTACTTAATTTTGATAAATAAAGTATCCTGAAAAGAAGGTCATAATAATCCACTGTAGAAAGGTAGATGAAATATCTATAAATGAAAAGGGTAGTTGAAGGGGGAGGGGGTGATTTTTTGTATTGATGTTATAAATTTATTCGACCGAAAACTTAAAAATTTCAATAAAATATTATCAGTAGATATCGTTATATTCTATGTAACCACGGATACGTAAAAAAAATAATTTTTCGTTTTCAGAAAATTAAAGAAAACAAACGCTGGGCGGTATTCGCTTTTTTCGCGTTGTTTAAATAACAGATAATAATTTAATCAAATTAATTCTTTATTTTTGAAATATTAACAACTAGGTAAAATTCGTATGTTGATTATCTTTCTTAGCATTTTTACCAAAAGCATGCTGATATATTTGGTTTCGTTCTGAGTTTTTGTGTATATATTACAAATAATTTGATAATCAATTAGAACATGGAAGTCATGTATGGTTCTCCATACCGATTTTTTTATAATAGGAAAAGTATAAGTCTGTTTCGCCTGTTCATGTTTGAATAGGTGAAAATCCGTCAGAGGCTTCCTTATTTATTGTCAGTCTGAAAAAATTATACTATTCTGTAGATACAGAACTCCTGCTTCAATCAGAACAGACGTTACACACATTATTAACGAACGGTTTAGGCCGCGACAGAGTACAGTTCAAGGCCAGTCTGTAGCAGCTCGTTGACTTTCAAGTGTGTTTACGTTTGTTCAGTGGCCGTCGCCGCTGCCCCTTTGTGTCGAGTTTTATCGTTTGTTTTGTATTATTCAGCCGACTACGAATGTCGATTGTTTGTTGAGTTTACCGGCTCCAACTCAAATATTAAACGGGCAACTGCGTACCCATGTGTGTGTGTGTGTGTGTGTGTGTGTGTGTGTGTGTGTGTGTGTGTGTGTGTGTGTGTGTGTGTGTGTGTGTGCGGGCGAACGGCGAAAAGTAAATTACTGACCGAATATAGCAGACAGGACATTTCTGTTAAAATTCATTTCCCCGGGCTGTTTCGCCGTGGTCCATTGTTTTCTACAAAAACAGGCGTTTCGGCAGTGCCATCGACTGCCTTCATCAGTCTAAAGTCTAGTTACGCTAACGTAAGGTGGCAGATGTCTGTCGTTGCAGAAACGTGCCGAAACGTCTCTTTTTTTTGTAGAAAACAATGGACCACTGCCAAACAGCCCGGGAATGAATTTTAACCGCATTGACTCCGCCCGTGTAAGCCTACCAAGTTCACTAGGACATTTCCACTTGATATTTCTGCGAGTCTGGCTTCCTGCAGACACGTAATAATTACGACTTCCAGTTCTTAAAAATAAACAAAGCTGAAAAAAACAGAGAAGCATACAGCATGGCGTTTAGAGAATATATTTGTGCATATTTCGATATCGTAGTTAGACCTATCTTCCTGGTTACAATGTAATCTTCCCAGCCCTATACATAAAAAAATTAGACGTGTGTGTGTGTGTTTTACGGAGTCGACGTGTTGGCGCGTCTATTCTCAGATACTCGGATACACACTCGGTATAAAGGAGTTTATGAATTTTTCCTACGAATCCAGTAGGCCTATATCAGACATTACGATCCAACTTTAACTCCGAGACAATAATGCAAGCCTAGGATCCTCTACAGCCTCTAATATACTCCAGGCTCTCCACTCTCTAAATGTAGAAGCGTGACAGCCTATCTTGCTCGCTGAGCTGCGCCGACCCAGCGAATTAATTACACCCACTTAAGTTGTCTAGAGAGGAGCGAGGAGAGACAGCGCGGATAACTGTCTCACTGTTCACTGTCTCACTTTGCACACTAATTATCTCTCTGTCATACACGTGCTTCCACTGTTCTATTCACAGTGTTACATGTAAAGAAACAGTATTAGTATATAATTAGCCTGAAGACGACTGCCGATTTTGTCTGGATGGCCAAAACGTCGCAATTATATATTTTCTGGGATTGCAAAAGTCCGTGAGTTAAACTCAAATTCAAATGTCAGTACACACAGACGCCCACACTCGTCATATCATTTCTGAATGGCAATGAGAAACGTACTATCTATTATATATTGTATTATAACCTTCGGTGGCGTATCTAGAATTTGGCTTGGGAGGAGGGTCCGAGTCGGCTCGGATTGGCTTCATACAAAAAATAAACAAGTTAACCTAATCAACATTACTATCTTTAAAGTGGCTGAGATCAATTCCACTACAGTAAAGTGTAATAACAAAATAAAAAATATGCGTTATTTTTTATTTTGTTAACAAGATACTTATTGACTGAATTGATTTTCCTATATTCCATATTTCCAACGTGTACGCTGATGCTGTGTAATAAACGTGTTTGTATATTCAAGTAAGAGTCACAGCTATTTTAGCGGACACAGCTGGGAAAATAATAAATCAGCCTAAAAGTTAAGAAATTAACAAAATTCGTCAAATTTTCCTACCCTCTGGAGGGGGGGGTCCGGTCCCGTTCGTTCTCCCCCCGTAAATACTAAATACGCCCCCTGGTAACGTTAACCCACTTTAAGCTATCAGTTCATGACTAATAGTTAAATTGAACAGTCGGGTCTCGATGCGCAGTAGACAAACACCTCGTTGCGTGGCTAACAAAATTTTCATTCAGTTCGCACATGCGCAGAACAGTTTTGTGCAGTGTTTCGTAGCGTGGACATCGGCTGCAACAAGACTGGCGAGAACAACGGAAGCACGTGTGTGACAGAGGAAAATAATATGGAAGTACAATGTCGTCTCCCCTCTATTCTTTCTAGATAACTTAGCTGTAAGTTACTTGAAATTGGGGGTAGGCCTAATTTATGCATTGGGTCGGCGCAGGTTACTGTTCAGGAAAGGCTGCCGGGCCTACAATAATTCAAAACAGATTCTGAACTCGTTCATACACATTGCCTACTTGCGGAAAACCATTGCTCAGTTACAACGTAAATCACCGACTGCGTTCTTTGAATTTTTTTATTCATTGGTCTCTCTTCAGATGAATTTCAAATCCAGCAAGCAAAACCCGGAAACCGTGCAAGAGAAATTAATGTTTGGTAGTAGAAAGCGAACCGTGAAACGAGGTTCACTTGATCGAAAGACAATCACAAAAGTATAGAACGCAGTAAGACGGTACGACACAAAAACTTCATTCCGAGAATAAATGGAAAATTGATTGTTCAGTTAAGCGCATAAGAACTCCGCCGTCGACGACCGAATACAAACTTCGCTTCTAAAAGAGATTAAAATAACTGTTCCGTTTCAAATGTTTCCCATAACTCACTGTGACTAGAGAACAGTCACGACATTCGTCAATGCGCAAAGAAGGAATTAACTGAACACTTTATTTAAAAAATATTATTATCTGTTCAGCGATGCATTTTTTACGTATTCAACATATCCAGCGGCGTATTTACCGGGGGGGGGGGGGGGCCGGACCACCCCCCAGATGGTCGAAAACAGTTGACGAATTTTGTTATTCTCTTAATTTTTAGCTACCGCGTTCTTATTGTTAATCTTAAACTTGCGTAATTAAAAATATTAAATAAGGAATAAGAAGTAATAATAAATAATAATAAACAGAAAACAATAAAATAAATAAAAAATAATAATATGAAATAGTAAAATAGGAAAATAAAAATAAGAATGCTGTAGCTAAATAAGTAAAAGGACAAAGCGAAATCTTAATTTTTAGGCTATTTTATTATGTTCTCAGCTAGTTATCTTTTCTTTTTAACAAAATGTCGCTCCAGTGCGCGGCCGACCTTAGAGCAGCACTCTCTCCGTACGCTGTTCGGCAAAAGATATTTCTCTACTAGATTAGTGTTACTCGCAAGCATATGTCGAATAATGTTAACACAGAATTTCGCTTTGGCGAATTGTACGACACGGTTTCTGATTTACATTGGCGCAACTCTAAAAACATACGATGCAGTAACGAGATAATTATGTGTTGTGTATTTCACAACACGGAAATAGTATCGCTCGTTGAAACTTAGCGTACAGTTAATAAAGTATACGAGTGCAGTAGCGGTAGAATAAACGACGCTTATACATAGTAGACAGATGCAGAGATAGCATTGTCAGCGAGTGGCACGTACGTCGTAGTTGTCACATCGACCGTATACGTAAAGTTGTACGAGTTTATTGCAAACAACCGCGTAGTTTTGTCTCGTTGTACATCAGTGAACTGACCATTGTGACGTGGTAAACGTTCTATTGTCGCGTAATGAGACCGCCAACTGCATGCGCGCGCAAATAATCGTCGCTTCCTGTACAGTTTTAACTTCAATCAAAATGTATACCTATACTCTTTCCGTTTTCGTATGCCAGTGAAACTGGTGAGCCTGATAAAAATGACAATGGAAGAAATACGGAGCAAGGAGCGAGTGGAAGGAAAGCTTACAAAAAAATATGACGTTCAAATGGGCCTTAGATAAGAAGACGTGCTCTCTACAATTCAGTTTAACTAGGCTCTCGAAAAAGCGGTAAGGAAATGACTATAAACCTAGGGGGAACGATATTTAACCGAACGCTGCAGTGTCTAGCTTATGCTGGTGACACAGTACTTATCTCAAGAAGCCAATGAGACCTGAAAGAGGGTTTCTTGAGCCTAGAGGAGGCCGCAACGAATGTAGGGCTAAAAGTAAACACAGAAAAGACCAAGTACATGTTAACAGGCAGTAAAATATACAAGAGGGAAGAGCATCGCTGGTAATCGGAGGACACAATTAAAAAAAGGTTGAAAATTTTAAATACCTGGGCTCACTACTTACTGAGGGCGACATTATGGTCGAAGAAAAAAAAAAGCATGTCTGCTGGAAACAGATGTTACTTCTCCCTACAAGGAATATTTAAGTGTAAAAACATACGCCAAGCGACAAAGGTTCGTCCGTATAAAACAGTTCTTAACCAAGTGATCATGTATGGGTCTGAAACTTGGATAATGACAGCGGCAGAAGAAGGCTGGTTGCGCGCAGGTGGGTGAGAGAAGTCCTCAGGAGGAGATTTCGTGCAGGGTGAACGTGAACGTTCAAGAAGCATTGAGAATAAGGACGAATGCAGAAATTCAGCAAATCTATGGTGAACCAGACATCGTCACTGACATAAAGGAAAGTAGAATCCGGTGGACAGGGAATGTACAGAGAATGTTAGAGACATCCACATTGAAGAAAATTTTTACGGGAAGACCTGGTGGTGGAAGAAGAAGGAGGGGTCGGTCCTGAAAACGATGGTTGAATAATCTTGAGGACGACCTGCGCAGGCTCGGTGTAAGAAGATGGAGACTGAGAGCAGAGGATCGAGACGACTGGCCGCGGATTGTCCACGAGGCCGCCGCTCTTCCAGAGCTGTAGCGGCAATGAAGAAGAAGAAGAAGAAGAAGAAGAAGAAGAAGAAGAAGAAGAAGAAGAAGAAGAAGAAGAAGAAGAACTCTAAAAGCATACGATGCAGTGACGATAATTATGTGTCGTATATTTCACAACACGGTAATAGTATCGCTCGTTGAAACTTACGCCGCGTACAGTTAATAAAATATACGAGTGTAGTAGCAGTAGAATAAACGACGCTTATACATAGTAGATAGATGCAGAGATAGCATTATCAGCGAGTGGCACGTACGTCGTAGTTGTCACAATTTACCGGCTCCATCGACCTTATACGTAAAGTTGCACGAGTTTGTTGGAAACAACCGCCCAGTTTTGTCCTTGTTGTATATCGGTGAACTGACCATTGTGATTGGCTAAACGTTGTATTGTCGCGTAACGAGACCGCCAACTGTATGCGCGCGCAAACAATCGTCGCTTCCTCTCTACAAAAGTCTCAGTCAAAATCTGTACCTATGCTTTTTCCGTTTTTGTATGTCAGGGAAACTGGTGAGCCTGATCAAAATGACACTCGCCAAGGTGAAGGAACACGGAGCAAGGTGCGAGTAGAAGGAGAGCTTACAGAAGAATTTCATGTTCAAATGGGGCTCAGACAAGAAGATGAGTCTTCAAGTAGCAGCTTGTCTTCAAGTCAGTGACAATGTTCAGGTGACACCAACTTCAAATGCATTCAATGCATGAAATACACCACTGCCACACACAAAACCTGGCAAAAGTGTAGCCCATTTAATCAATGGCTGGAAATTAAACCTGGGATGGCCATTAACATATGTTAATGACATTTACATGATGTTCTGCATGATCTGTAATGCCTGATTATATTTTTTGGATTGAACATGACATTAAGAAAGAATTACGGATAATTCACAAATATTTGTGAAACTGATAAAATATCTGAAGCTAAACTCCACATACCCATTATAGTATTAACAATGTTAAGAGGACGAAACAGAAAATTCTCTGAATGTTGGCTGAAAAGTTAAATATAATGACAGCAGTCATTATTGGATTATTGTAATCCTAAAACCACAGCATAGAGAAAGGTGAATTTACCTGTCTTTTGACTTGTTTCTTATGTCCCTTTCATGTTTTCAAATAAAGAACGCACAGTAAAGGTCAAGTTTTGGATGATAGAACTATGCTATGTTTCTACCAGAATTCTTGTTTAAAATTTTAAAGTAAATTTTAATTCAACGTCATTCAGAATTGAATAGAAATTTTAATTTCTTTTATTAAATTTTTTCCACATCTGTATTTGGCTAAAAATTTAATTTCTCTCTTATTGCTGCTACTTGATTCTCTACAATTCTGTTTAACTTGGCTCTCAAAAAAGCGGTAAGGCAAATGCCTATAAACCCAGGGGGCACGATAGTTAACAAAATGCTGCAGTGCCTAGAACAGTACAGTACTTATGTCAAGAAGCTAACAAGACCTAATAGAGTGTTTCTTGAGCCTAGAAGAGGCCGCAACAAATGTCGGGTCTAAAAGCAAACACAGAAAATACCAAACACGTGTTAACAGGCAGTAAAATACAAGACAGAAGAGCACCCTTTTTAATTGGAGGACACAAATTTCAAAAGGTTGAAAAATTTAAATTCCTGGGCTCACTAGTTACTGAGGACAATAGGGCCTATCATGGGCGAAGAAATACAAGAAAAGATATCTGCTGGTAACAGATGTTACTTCTCTCTACAAGGAATGTTTTAGTGGATGGTTAGTGACGATCGGTCAATAATACAAATTTTAGTTATTTTTCGTCGACGTTTCGACAACATTTATTGTCATCTTCAGGACCTGTGTATGAAATACAATAGAAATATCAAAAATAACGAAAGATATTTGATATTTCTATTGTATTTCATACACAGGTCCTGAAGATGACAATAAATATTGTCGAAACGTCGACGAAAAATAAATAAAATTTGTATTATTGACCGATCCTCACTAACCATCCACTAAAACATTCATTGATTGACGGTCACTAAAAATTTAAGGATCTACAAGGAATATTTAAATGTAAAAACATAAGCAGAGCAACCAAGAGTAGTGTCTATAAAACAGTTCTTAAGCCAGTGATCATATACGGGTCCGAAACTTTGACAATGACAGTGACAGAAGAAGAGTGGCTGCGCAGGTGGGAAATAAAAATCGTCAAGAATCCTCCATTTCTGCAGGTGCAGTGAACGTTCAAGATGCATGGAGACAAAGGACGCATTCAGAAATCAAGCAAATCTATGGAGAATCAGATTATGTCAATGTGGCACGCCTCTAAGTCAAGCAGCAAATAAGTTGTTTAAGATGCGCTACGCTTGTTTGTTTACATCAGGATTGAAGTAAGAACGGAATAATTATACGTTCGAAATGCCCGGATGCAGTAATGTGTTCTTAGAAAAAGTCTGTATAGTTGAAAAAAAAATACCACAAATTTATTATAAATGACTTGCGACTTACAAAGACTTGTGTATAATTTTAACAAAGCACACCCCAGAAGTATAACATGAAGATAGCGGAAGATAAAAAAAAAATCAATTACAATTTCACATGAGCCATTAAGGTGTAAGCTTGTGATAATAATATTATCACAATACTATCACAATAATAGTATTATTACCAGAATAATAGAACGAGTAATGCAGACAGACTACTTAGGAACAAGGCTTACAAGAAACAATAAGGCGGATGAAGAAATAGAACATCAAATGATCAAAAGCAAGAAGAATTGTTGGATGCATGAATAACCTTATATGGAAAATAATACATTAAATATACCTCACAAAAGATGCAAAAACTAGGGTTTGCAACAGCACAATACAATACGTCCTATGTATCAGAGACAACTCAAAGAAAACGACAAACTGTAGAAATGACTATATTACGGAGGGTACTAGGAAAGAGAGAGTACGATAGGTTATCTAACAATAGTACAAGAGAAGCGTGTAATGTAACAGATATTAAATCTTGGATTGCGGAAAGAAGAAGGATATGGAACAGTAGCGTGGCATCCATGTAACCGCTCTTGCCGGCGGCAACAGTTCAGGAAATAAGAGAAAATAATATTAATTAGGCCTATATCACAGAATGAATACTTTGGTTATTGAATAATTTGAAATCCGAACATAGGCCTATTAGTAGGCAAACTTGAAGAAAAGCATAGCATTATTTTCGAACTGCTGGGCACTTGCACCGTCTTGTGTTGCCGGCTCAGACATCGGCAATGTTTTACTGCGTACGGTCCATTGACCTTGTAGTAGTTATCACTGTACAAGGTGAGGAGGGGGAGCACACTCTTCCACCCAATGTGTTGACCGGTAAAACGCTCAGTTAGCAGGTATGTTCGTTTCCGGAACTGACGTGCAGCAGTTACTACGTACCTATTTGTGTTTCGTTCGTTTCCGGAACCGACGTGCAGCAGTTACTACGTGTTTCGTTCGTTTCCGGAACTGACGTGCAGCAGTTACTACGTACCTATTTGTGTTTCGTTCGTTTCCGGAACCGACGTGCAGCAGTTACTACGTACCTATTTGTGTTTCGTTCGTTTCCGGAACCGACGTGCAGCAGTTACTACGTACCTATTTGTGTTTCGTTCGTTTCCGGAACCGACGTGCAGCAGTTACTACGTACCTATTTGTGTTTTGTTCGTTTCCGGAACCGACGTGCAGCAGTTACTACGTACAGTACCTATTTGTGTTTCGTTCGTTTCCGGAACTGACGTGCAGCAGTTACTACGTACCTATTTGTGTTTCGTTCGTTTCCGGAACCGACGTGCAGCAGTTACTACGTACCTATTTGTGTTTCGTTCGTTTCCGGAACCGACGTGCAGCAGTTACTACGTACCTATTTGTGTTTTGTTCGTTTCCGGAACCGACGTGCAGCAGTTACTACGTACAGTACCTATTTGTGTTTTGTTCGTTTCCGGAACCGACGTGCACCAGTTACTACGTACCTATTTGTGTTTTGTTCGTTTCCGGAACCGACGTGCAGCAGTTACTACGTACAGTACCTATTTGTGTTTTGTTCGTTTCCGGAACTGACGTGCAGCAGTTACTACGTACCTATTTGTGTTTCGTTCGTTTCCGGAACCGACGTGCAGCAGTTACTACGTACCTATTTGTGTTTTGTTCGTTTCCGGAACCGACGTGCAGCAGTTACTACGTACAGTACCTATTTGTGTTTTGTTCGTTTCCGGAACCGACGTGCAGCAGTTACTACGTACCTATTTGTGTTTTGTTCGTTTCCGGAACCGACGTGCAGCAGTTACTACGTACAGTACCTATTTGTGTTTTGTTCGTTTCCGGAACTGACGTGCAGCAGTTACTACGTACCTATTTGTGTTTCGTTCGTTTCCGGAACCGACGTGCAGCAGTTACTACGTACCTATTTGTGTTTCGTTCGTTTCCGGAACCGACGTGCAGCAGTTACTACGTACCTATTTGTGTTTTGTTCGTTTCCGGAACCGACGTGCACCAGTTACTACGTACCTACTTGTGTTTTGTTTGTTTAATCATGTTATTTATTAACTCAGTTTGTCTTTATTATTTTAAATTCGATTATTAGTGTCCTGATTTATTCTGTGTAAGTATAGTGAAGTCAGATCCCGTTGAACCGGGGCCTTCTTCTTCTGCCAGCGAATGATAGAAAACACTCTAAAAAAATATTTTGGCTCTAAAAAAAACTCTGGCTATTAGAAAAAATTTGAATTAATTTTTAGGCTATGTTTTAGCCCTATCACAACCGGCAACAGCTGTTATATCCCCACGCCACACCACCGGATATGGAATGAACACATATCTAGAATGAATGACACAAGCCTAGTGAAAAAGGCAAGATATAGCCAACCAAACACTAGAGGAGCATTGGTCGGCCAAGGAAGAGGCGGAGTGACAGCATGCAGGAGCGTTGTTATAGAACAGGGCAGAGTCCTAACATGGAAATTTAAAGTAGAAAAGAAGACTCACAACCGTTTTATAACTTAAAAATGTTACGTAATCTAATCAGAATAAGCGTTATAAAGTAGTTTTAAATTTGTAGCAAGGAAATCGAAAGCAAAAAATCGTGCACAGAAACGTCGCGCTCCCGTCAACGAGATTACAACGGTTTAAAATGTCATCAAGAGCTAATTAACAACATCGGAACGTGTATACAGCTGTCAAGTAATTAACGAACTCGCGGATATTATTAACGAATTAAAAACTTATTACTTTTTCACCTCCCTTCTGTAGCAGTGAGCGAAGAATTTATGGATGGTAATGAGCAACACTGCTCCAGCTAAATTAGGTACCGGTAACTTGTTATTGGCGTCGTTTTTCAACTGGATGGACAGCTGTCTATTCCTGTGATAAGTTTTATAAATACCAATCACAATATCACTCAACCTTACGGTGAGCGCTCTCATGCTGTTTTTGAATAAAACTTACTACTGTACTTTACAACTATGGACTGAATATCGCAGTCGGACTTCTCTTTCATGACGTACAAGACTATTGTTTCTAATTTTGTAGATTCATCCTTTGCATCAGTGAATTAAAATACGTGAAACGGTTAGCTTTCCTGATTGACAAGATGTAGGCCTATTCTACTATAATGTATTGGATGTAGACATTAAAAGTATGATAGAAACTCGGTAATTCGTCACAGTTCAGAGGAGGTAAATTATAGACGAGTTGAATGTACAAGTTCTTCTTCTTCTTCTTCTTCTTCTTCTTCTTCTTCTACACTTCAGGAATTAGGCAATATGCCTGTTCCGACTTCACATTATCAGATCCATTTCTTTCTTGGACTTCCTACATCCCTTCTTCCAGAAAGCTTGTACAATTACCGGTATTCTATTTTCATCCATACGACTTAAATGCTCTGTCTCCATTTCCCCTGTATTCTTCAATTTTCTCATTTATATTATATATATATATATATATATATATATATATATATAGTCAATTTTTATGTGATCCCTTATTGTCCATCGTTTATACCCTTCTTAAAAATCTCAACTCTGCTGATTGTATGATGCTTTTATCTCTTTGTTTTGTAATCCTGGATTGACTGCCATATAACAGCACTGAACAGCCATTGTTTTGTTGAAATTTAATTTTTGTCTCACGTTTCGTTTTATTTTTCAATGTTCTATTTATAATTCCACATATGTATTGAAATCTATAGACTTTATTTTGTACATCTTTGCCAACGTCAAAACTTATATCACAGCCCGAACAGTTAAAATTTGAGGACTGTTCCAAAACTTTATCCTCAATAATAATCTTTCAGCGTACTAGGAATTTTCCGTAATGAGCCATACCTTTGTTTTTTTGGTAGATATCTTTAGGTTGGAGTATTGTCGTTACAGTTTATGTAGTCTGTACACAGAGCGCTCTAAGTCTCGTTCATTATTTTGTAGCAGGACCACATTATCTACATAGAGCAAAATATTTACACTTAATATATTATGTAATAATATTACTTTTAATGTAGTATACAATAACAAAAAGGCGGCTCATTGAAACCGAGGTGCAATAACGAATTGTATAAAAATATACAAAGATATCCCGGTCTCAGAATTTGTACGGATGGGGCATACAAAGACAAATTCTGTGCTCGGCACATCATCAGAATGGAATATGGCAGAACCCCTAAAACGGTATTGTTAGGTATCTGGAAGCGGAGGGTGGTGTTACCCGTCCACGAGGTTAAGGAATTGAAATTTGGCGGCGGTGGACAGAGAGCGGATTGGAGGTGAAGACTGGTTGAGGCCAGGATCCGATTTGGGTTGTAGCGCCATAGGGGGGAGGGAGAGGAGAGAGAGAGAGAGAGAGAGAGAGAGAGAGAGAGAGAGAGAGAGAGAGAGAGAGAGAGAGAGAGAGAGAGAGAGAGAGAGAGAGAGAGAGAGAGAGAGAGAGAGACAGACAGACAGAGACAGACAGACAGACAGACAGACAGAGAGATAGAGAGACAGACAGACAGACAGAAGTCAGCGCGTTTATGGTTTGGTTAAAGAAGATTATGAATTAAGAATAAAAAGTAACCAGATGAAGCATGACGAAATTGTAAGGTTCGAAAAGGCTCAACGAACACAGCATAGCTAGATCACCCAGAGCGGATGAATGATCAGCGTATGCCGAAGAACATCCTGAGGGCTCAAGTCTATAAAAGCAGAAAGAGGGGTTGATCTAGGATAAGATGGTTGGATTATGTGCTGGAAGATATAAGAAGAATTGACGTGAGGGGTTATTCTGAGATGGCAATAGATAGGAGACATTAGAGAAGATTGGTGCTGGAAGTCAGGGCTAACGTTGGGCTGACGTGCTGAAGAAGAAGAAGAAGTTACAGTTCAGTAATAATTGTTAAGTTACCATACTGTTCCACACAGTGGCGTTCTAGGAGCGGCTTCTTGGGTGTGATGAGGGGGGGATGGCAGGAGACTTGCTCCGGAGGAGGCGAGACTAGCTTGAAGGTTGGACTCCCTATTTTTCTCAGAATAAATGAGAAATTCTGGATTCTAACCATATAATTTTATAAATACATTTTCTGAATTCTTTACATCGCAAAATATTATTAAAAGAACAATGAACTGACAAACGCAGATATGATTTTGTTGAAAACCATAAATATGTTAATCCGTTAGAAGAATATGAAATTCTAAAGGTCGAACGAAATCCGGTAAAAAGGAAGTTGAGAGAGGAGTTAGAAATACTAAAGGAAAGAAAAAAGAATTTAAACAGTTTAAATAATTGAAAGGTACACTTTGAAAATGAAGATATGTTTTACCATATATTAAGTAAGATAGAAAATTAGTATAAAAAGGTTGGAAGCAGTATGATATTTGGTGAAAAAGTACAAGGTTATTGGAAGGTTACTGAGACAAGGGGTGGTAACCCGGCTGCTTGTTTGTTTTGTTGTGTTCGTTGAAGCGTAACAAGGGTGTTTACCTGCTATGTTAAGTTGACGCCTCCGGGTCTAGAAAAGATATATAAACGGGGAAGGTTTTTAACCAGGTTGTTATTCTAACAGGACGTAACTTGAGTCACTTCTTTCAAAATCCAGTCCGTGTCGGTCTATCAAACATAATACGTGGGAGTCACCCTTGACACCACACTGACCTGGCGCCAACACATCAAGAGAACCAATGAGTCCGTATCCGAGCACTACTCACACTAAGCACTAACGATCGCTGCTCCAGTGAACTACTCAGCAGGATCTACACAACTTGCATCAGGCCGATAATAACTTATGCACACCCGACCCTACTGACGACTGAGACCAACAAGATCGACTCATATAGAATCACAGAGCGGTGAGCCCTGCGCTTGATCTACCGCCGTCCAAAACCCCGAATACGACTTTATATGCCCTAAAGAAACACCTGGACACATTCCTACACAAACTAAACTGGAAGTACGCAATTACAGCAAACACTAGAACAACATTACAAACCATCCTCACCCCCCTCCCTAATAGACCTGCCCAAAATGCCCAGCGATCACACTTCATTCTAAACCGTCTTCTGACTCTTGCGGACGAACCTCCGCCCAGGATACCACGAACAGAAGGGTCCCAGGACCCGTCTAAAAAAAAAAAACTGTCCTCCTGTATCTTCCTACTTCTTCAACGTCGCTATCAATATATAAATAAAAACAAACAACCCTCCACTGGTAGACCAATTATAACCCAACAACCTGTTCCTTAACCCGCCCCCGCCCTTGACGCTTCTCACCAACTTTAGCGTCAATTGCTGCACGACACTGGCATTACAGTCCGTAAGTTTGGCACTGATCACCCCCCCACAACCTCACCTAGAGGCTACACACACCTGAACACCAACATCCTCCCTACACACTGGTACCACCACCTTCTCATCGCCCGGTCACCGCTGCCGTACGCTACCTACCCACTTGGCTGAAGGAAGTTTGCTCCAAAACAGCCCGAGAGGACCAATTGGCCCTCTCAAATAACACAAAGACACACAAAAAAACAAGTTGTTTCCATCTGAAGATGAGCCGAGAGCCTTGAAAGCCCTCGTGGAGGTGTAAGTGAGTATTAGTGGTAGCAACACAAGTTTAGCATAAGCTTCACTCATAGCTCGGTGGATCCGTCCCCGTGACTTGATTGAAACGCGCGGCACGCGCTCCCGATCATGGTCCTGTAGGTGGGTGTTTTATGAGGCCTCTCTGTACATACAACACGTATACCGCACACTTTTATTGTCGGCTGTAAAACATTTTGTGTCATAGCACGCGGCGAGACATATGGCCGCTGCTGCGGCTGCCGGCAACGTAACGTTACGTTTTATTGACGCTGTAGCCTACATCACCAGCGGGGAACAGGTTTTCTGTCGCGCGTGATGATTTCCGATCTTGTATTTCTGAATGATTCAGAAACGATTCTTAAACACGAAGCGTTCAGTAAGCGCCTCTGACGTTTGATATGTGATGTGAATAAAAGAAAGTTTAAGAATCTCCGCCAATCGCCTTCCGCTACAACTGTCCTGGTACACTGCATCACACAGACAACAAAACTAACCATTGTCTCTTGACTGGATGCGTCCATCAGTCACCGCTCTGCTCTGTAATGTGGTACCACTCCCAATTCTCTATATCCAAATTTGCTGAAGGGCGCTTACCTCAAAACAGCAGGAGACTTTTCTAATCAACAAGTGTCGAAAAACACGAAAAAAAAGTTACAGGAATTCGTTACTAATTATAATGTAATGTATTATAATACACACACAATTATATTGCTTACTAATGGTACATATAATCTCAATCTTCTATTGTAGTGTATTCATTGTTCATAGCCTAAAGATACCATACATATGATTTACAATAAAGTTTAAAATTACTCACATTCTTAATTTCTATCGATTTCGGTCATACGTCAGGATACTTAGGCCTACACTACGCACGCGCGGTCACGATATTGCGAAACAGTTACTATTTACAGAAAAAACGAATCCAAAAACAGTGATTAATGATGGTGAAACGTACGTTTGTGTCCAGAGTTTATCGAGAACTGATTTCTCGAGAACC
This sequence comes from Magicicada septendecula, assembly GCA_034769895.1. Lineage (NCBI taxonomy): Eukaryota > Metazoa > Arthropoda > Insecta > Hemiptera > Cicadidae > Magicicada > Magicicada septendecula. Next base: position 494,238,170 of record CM068370.1, read on the forward strand.
AAATCAAAAGTTTTCACCAGGCTTTTAGATTTCTCATAATTTAGTGATTGATTAAGCGTAATAGAAAACCTTTTGGTATTGATAAAAAGAGTAACATTAGTTTTTTGATTCCAATAATTGCTTAAATGGCTTTAGATTTAAAAAATATTGATGAAGACCCAAGATCCACTGGTAACTGGGGGTTATTCCATACCCCATATTGTGATCCCCCTACCCACGAAATCAAATTGGGGAGGATTTCGGAATACTCGGTGGTGGTGGTGGTGGGGGGGTATGGGCACCTCTGAGTGAGACCGTCGTAACAATATGTTGCCCATCGCAACCCAAAGTACGAGCTCCCCGATATCAACAATTCGATTTATTTACGTGTTCATTGTAAATAAAACAGGCCTAATTTTATTTTCGTATATGGCACAACACAAAACAATATTTTCTGACGTAAACCTATTGCTAGTCATACTATAATAATTTCGGAACATTTTCTCCGTACCCGATAAAAGTAATGTCACGTAATACGGACATTCTACAAAGTATCCTGGCTATTCCAGATGAGCCCAGGTGTAATGTGTGTGTGCGTACATGCTGCTACTTTGAGATGAAAGACAATTTACGTGCTACTTGTTATGCGTGGCAATCGAGTCTATTCCAGATCGTAGCGGTCAGCGCAGTGTGTTCAAGGTCACTGTTTCTAGTGGATTTGAGGGCGCCTGTTTGTTTAACACGTCATCGAAAGGGACAGATTATTCTGGCATCTCAGCGGGGTATAAATATAGGGATTCAGCGACGGTCAGTCAGTTTACTTCGGCCGATTACTCAAGTGAGGTGCGAAGTATTGTGACGAAGCGTTATAATTGTGCGGGACTCTATTAGTTGACATTATTATTGCGTGTGAACAAATTTAAGTTGAATTATTGTACGAGTATAATCTTGTTGAATAACTTGTTGATTACAAACTGTTAATTGAGCTCAAAAACACGATGTTAGATAAACAGAACAGAATGACGTGAACAGAGAAGACAAAGAAAAGTGCAAAACGGTGCTAATCTCTGAGATTACCGTGGTTCAGTCGCATGTAATACACCGCGGCAGTTAGCCGTTACAATAACCACTGGATTGTCAAACAAAGGACTGTAATTAGGAATACTTCTCTCTCACTCTCTCTCTCTCTCTCTCTCTCTCTCTCTCTCTCTCTCTCTCTCTCTCTCTCTCTCTCTCTCTCTCTCTCTCTCTGTCTCCGCTGGGAACGTTAACAATTGAAACAATTAACGCTGCAGTATTGTACAGTCGTATTGTGTGTGCATTTACACGCTAATTGGCTTCAACAATAGATCAAGCAATGTAAACATTAGCGCGGGGCACTTTACCCGTCGTCCGCAACGACTTTAGTTGACGATATACGCCTGTTACAAAACTGGAGCATCTATTTTAACGAAACGTCAAGCGAGTCTAGCACCTCGGCTGGAGTAAGACAAGGGAATATTCTTTCACCTTACCTTTTTGTACTCGCAACTAACAGTTGAAAACAAACTGCTGTTGTACAAACAAGTTCTGAAGCCTGTGTGGACTTACGGAATTCATCTGTGGGGCTGTACAAAGAAAACACACTTACAAAAGATACAAACCTTTCAGAACAAAGTACTCAGAAGCAAAGTCGTAGGCCTATATAATAAACGATAACCTACATAGAGACCCCGATGTAGGATAGGCTAAGTCAGCGAAATAATAATAAAATATGCAGAAAAACATGATCAGAGGATTCAGATCTACGATAACCCAAGACACGTGGTGGAAGAAGCTCCATACGTCCTGAGGCGACTCAAAAGGCAGAAGCCACATGATCTGGTATCGCAATAGAAAGTAATTAATATGTATAGATCCATAAAACTCTGCGTTAGAGAAAGAGAGGATAATCTTGGGATTAGCCACTGGGCTTCACCCCATCACCCGTGAAGGAAACATAAAGGAAAAGCTGGTGGATGAGCTTGCTCAGTTGTAGCATTACCGTAAGGGAGGTGTTTTTAGTGGGTTAGAGTCTAGAGTCCCACACTACTGGGAACTATGGGATATGTCTATTTTTTTATAATCCCGGATCTCGTGTCTATAGAGACTTTCACCTACCCTCGAAAAAAACCTTTTTGTTGTAGTGATGGATACTATTATCAAGAAGAGTCAACAAAGAAGTAAGAAGTTTAAGATAGGTAACTGGTGGCTGCAAACCAGTGCATCTCATAGATCTTCCTTTTGCCGACGACTTCGTTCTGATTGCCCCAGCACAGAACAGAATCTGCAGCATAACATAAATGTGTGGGAATAAACGATGAGGAGGAAGAATTTGATTATTAGCCCACCAAGACAAAGACAATGATAATTATTAAGCAAGCAAGACACATAATAGTAACCAACAATATGGAACTTGAACAAGTGGCGACTTTCAAGTATTCAGGTGCCGTTTCCAGTGAGGATGGCAGAACTGAGTCAGAGGCAGACATGAGGATCTCAGCTGTAAGCAAGATTTACGGTGCTATTATCAACAGGAAGTTTCTGGGAAAAAGTGAAGTGGCACAGAAAACCAAATTGGCAGTATACAAATCTGTATATGCTCCAACATTGACGTTCAGTTGAGAATAATGGACTCTGAGTGACAGACATAAAAAGAGAATACAAGCAGTGGAGATGAGATTCCTGAGGAGAATATTGAGAAGAAAACTCGTAGAGATAGGGTGAGAAACGTTAACATCCGGGAGAATTTGAAGATATTCTCTTTAAATGATAAAACTGAAAGCTCGCAACATTGCGTTGGTTTGGCTACGTCTGTAGGATACATGAGGAAAGGTGCCCGAGCGAGCATGGGAAGCAAAACCAGAAGGCAGAAGAGGTAGAGGACGGCCCAGCAATAAATGAAGTATTACATCAAGAAGAGTGTAGAAGGCAGAGGAGCAGGTGGGGCCCGTGCCAGGATTTGGCACTGGACAGTACGAGATGGAGAGCTTTGTCGAAAACCTCGACACCAGAGGGGTAGAAGATGACCAAGAAGAAGAAGAAAGCGGTTACATTACAAAGTTAATTTTTTGATAAAACGCAAAATGTGTAATGCACTGACTGCCACCCTGTCGTGTAAGGTTGCTTTACCCGCCGGCGTCAAAACAACTGTTATCAGTGGTAATTAATTTTATTTATCTCGCATCAGAGACGTTTCGTTTGTGATAGCTATACTGTACTTTCCTCCACATGAACAAATAACGGATATACCGACACCAGAATTACGACGGCACGACGGGTCCTCTCCATTGAAGATGATAGGCTGTGATTGATGGACAGTAATTGTGACAACGCAGTGGCAACGTGGACTCAGAACGATAATCTAAGTTTTCTAACATTGAAATCTGATTGGAACACAGAGACGGTGTCGGGAACTGCCGCATATTTGAAAACATTTTGTTTACATCAAAGGATTCTCACCGCTATACTTTTGACCGAGATAGAAATTTCATAAAATGCCTGAATCCAGCCGGCAAAGTATGAAATAAAACACATTTCATACATTGCCTAGGCATTGTATAGAATGTCTAACATCTTCTAGGTAATGTATAGAAGACAATGTGTGCGCTATGTGATTAAACAATACAGGTCTTACATTACAAACTGGGAACCAGTTACGGATTGTTAAAGGAGCTGTACACAAGATCGCAGTTCACTGTATGCCCAAGACCACTAATAGGGGTTGAAGATGTTCCTGAACAAGGAACAGCACTTCGTTCTGCTGCTACTGCCCAATCATCAGGATCCGGACAAGGATTGGTAAAATGTGGTGCAAGACTAAATGTCAAAAAAAATGTAGGCTAATTGTGTAAAAAATTAAAGGAAGTGTACTTAAAAATGTCACAGCTCTCTGTCTTGTAATAAGTATAGTATATTACATAGGCTATATTTAGAATTAATAATCACCAATAATATCTAATGTATTTTTTTAATCAGGCTCGTTAAAAAAAGTTCTTATACAGTATAATTTTAATAAAATAGTATCTGAACATAATTAAGTAGAGAATAGATAATCTCGAAATGTCATACAAAGTCCTCCTCTGTGTAGAATCAAACAGTTATATGTGTGATTTTGTAATAAAATGTTTTCATTTTGAACGTAGTAGGCTTATTTTACACTTTGCCTAAAGAATCACTGGCATTATATAGAATGCCTAGGCAATGTACAGAATACCTGGGAAAAGTATAAAAAAACATTTGAAACTATTCCACTTTGCCAAAAAAACTCCAGGCATTGCATATGAAATATCTAGGTATTTTATAAAATGCCTGGATTGCATACTTCGCCGGTAACATAAACAATGAAAAACAAGCTACTTCTGTATATTCCTCTTGTGCTGTTTGGAAACAATTATACTGTAACAGTTTCCAGATTCATAATGCAATTAACTGAAAATTCAGTATGCTGCAAAAACATGTTTTTTTTGCGTGCCTTTTGGGACGATTTCATTTCAACACAAACAAAGAACGCACTTGTTTTAATTACAACAACAACAAAAGCCAACTACAAAGATGATAATTCCGTTACCGCCGAGTAGGCTGTAATAAATCCAATGTAAACACACGAACAATGCACCGCACACTGGCGCTCACTGATAGCACGGCGCCCGCGGGTAATCCGAAAAGTTTTTGTTCGCCGATCTGCATATTATATGAATATTAAACAAAACAAAAAATCCCCTATTACGAGGGAAGAAGGTTCAATAAAAGTCGACTTTATATTACCGATAGCTTCCGATGTTAATCTATAATTCAAACAGGATTTACGATACGCCGGAAATTTAGTAATCATAAAAACGGTATCGTCAGGCGATGCAAACGAACGCGACTCGACAGCACGCGTTCATCGGTGTTGTAAATAATAACTGTACAACATTCAACTATGTTGCCGCGTTACATTGTGAATGCGTTAGCCCTACATAAAACACGGAACAGACTTCCAATCAATGACAGAAAACGCGAATATACATACAGACTACTACATTAAAGTCGTCCAAAGCCAGTCTGAAAGTCTTTACGTGTAGTCTACTTATGAAGAAATTTTATTCCAAACTTGTAGAATTAATAAGCTCCCTGACCTGCAGAACTCGACACGATTTTTAACGAGGTCTCTTTCCGTTCTTAGTTCAGTCCTGATGTAAACAAACCCACGTAGTAAATCTGAAACGCTATTGGTCAGGGGCGTTGGCACTGTTCACAGTGTCATGTGCAGAATGTCTGTATAGTCATGTGAGAGTTATCTTGCCACTTAAATCGGGGCACGTCGTTTGAAGACTTCCTCCTTATTACTGTATTCTGAATCCTACTGAATTAATATGGAGCCAGTTGAAAGGATATGTTGCCCGTCACAACACAACATTAGCTGCTTGTTACAAAACAATGTATTGAGAAGGCGGTAAATGAAACAACGGCGGACAAGTGGAGTCATTGTATGCAGCATATAATTAAGGAAGAAGATAAGACAACTGTCCCACATTATCTTATCATTAATAAGGCTAACTCAAGTGATGATAAAAGTTCCGACACAGATGCGGAAGGGACTGAATTACTCTCTGACAGCAACTGATAATAGGCTATGTAGTTCACTGGTAATTATCACAGCTTCTATTTTTTTTTTTTTTTTTTAATAAATTTTACATGTTTTTGTTTTGTTCAGATTTTTAAACGGTTAATAAAAGAAGCCATTAACCGGTGTTATAACATATTTCACTGACACTGTCACACAAATTTTACTTTGGTCAGGACAAATTATTACAATTTACGTGTTTATACAGTAGACAATATTATTATGTACCCTGTCTGTACTCCTTCTGTCAGAGTGACACGCCTCTAATTCAAGCAGCAAATAGCGTTTCAGATGTGCTATGCCTGTTTGTTTACATCAGGATTAAGCTAAGAACGGAAACAGCACTACTACATTAAAGTCTAATGATAATGTGATGTATTATTTGATATACACACACTTATTGTTTACTAATGGTACCTATAATCTCAATATTGTGACCGCAAGTGTGCTGTATATGACCTGACGATGGTCTGTGACCGAAATCGATCGTTTTTAAGAATGTGAGTAATAAAAATTGTATTGCAAATCGTATGTATGGTACCTTTAGGCTATGAACAATAAATACAATACGATAGAAAATTACATTAAAGTCATCAAAAGACAGCCTGACAGCTACACGTGTACTTATACAGAAATTTTATTCAAAACTTGTAGAATTACTAAGTTCCTTGAGCTGCAGAACTCGTTCACTATTCTGAACGAAGTACATTTAATATTACATAAATTTCAATATTCGGTAATTTTTCAATTATGAGAAAAATTACAGAACTCACGATTACTCTATTTCTTCAGTAATAAAACAATTTACATAGCACACAATCACACAATAAACACTAAAAATTCTAAATTCGGATTTTGATTAATTCCTGTTAGTCTGACACCCTGCTGGATTTTCACAATATTTTTTCAAATTGTTAATCTCTTTTTAGGGGGCCCTAGAGTCCGAAAATTTTGAAATGTTCAAAACTTCAAACCGCATGCAGATGTTAGTTGATATTCACTGTAATTTGATATATCAAGTGAATTTTTGCGATTTTACACAAATTATCACCAACATTTTTAGGACCTGAGTCCATAAATTTTGAAATTTTCAGAAACGAACGCTATATTCATATTGTGGAAAACGGCCCTTTATTTTACACCCCGCGTGGGCTTTTGCGATTTCTTCACAATTTTGACCCCCCCCACACATTTTTGCCTCCCAGCCACCTAATTTTTTTTTAGGGGGGATAAATCTAAAGACAAACAGGCTTTTGTAGTGTAAAAGTATGGACAGGCATGCCAAGGTTTACAGATATCAGTTGATGCGTTCAAAAGATATCGTAAGTCATAGCTAATCCAGATAGATAGACAGACAGACAGACAATAGCCAAACTCGCTCCTCTCGACCAATTAGGAGGATAATGGTTGCAAACTGCCACATGATGTCTAGTGACAAAAGGTTTGAAACAGAGGTGCTGAATAGCTCCGTCGTTATTCATAATATACAGTAGAGTATTGATTATCCGAACGATCTATTATCCGAACTCAATAAAAAGTACAATTATGTATTGTACTGTACAGTAATGTATTGGACACATGTAGGCATATTGGATATTTGTTGAACATAAAAAATTGTATACTATAAATTATTACAGTACTGTACAGTAATAAACAAACGCTGTAGCTATACAGCCTTACAATCGATAAACAAAGAATCGAGACTGAGACTGTTCTACTTGAGGCTGTTGTAAAAGGGGCCGAAACAGAAGACGAGATAGATTGTATTCAGCTTATTAATCTTAAACGATTTCAGTCTTTAGTCTTTAGGGGTATCGATTTAAGCAGACAGTGATAGAACAGTTCTTCAAAAAAATTTAAATCCATGTTACTGTATGTTTGTTTTTTAATTTTTAATTAATTTTATAGTACTCTACAGTGTTTGTCATTAAGGTCTAATTTTGTTTAAATTAACTTTTGGTTTTTATTAAATTACACTCAGTTTCAATTTAATAATTTTCAGCCTTAGTAATACGTTACAGTACAGTATACAGGTTGCTGTAATTATATAACAGTATGTTAGAAATGATTTTGCAATAAAAACCTTTGTTTTTGTAAAGAGAAATAATGTTTTTTATGTACGATCTATTATCCGAAATATCGATTATCCGAACGGGCCATCGTCCCGAGAGGTTCGGATAATCGATGCTCTACTGTAATCAAACGGGACTCTGGACAAGTGGAAAAAGACAACCCGTATCCGGATGCCTGATGGAAGTGTAAATCTACTGAAAATAGATTTTAGTCGAATATGGGTTGGACGTCGAGTATTGTTGACAAAGTTACAACAACACCTCAAGGAGTAGAACTTGGCAATCAACTCTGGAAAAAATAAACACTAAATGTTGTAATTGCGGATGAATGTTAAAGTACTTGCATATTATTATTGAAACCGTGTGAAAAATAGCACAGTATATTGTGATGAAGGTAATAAGATAGTGTTACGACATTTCAGAATACGCTACGTGTCTCTCGGCTATTCCAGTGGAATCCGGCTGTAATGTGTGTGTGCGTGCGTATTGCTACTACTCTGAGATGAACGACAATTTCGTGACACTGGTCACGTGTCCGAGACTGATCCAGTCCGCGCACGCTGTGTGCAAGGCCGCAAACAATTCCGTTCTAGTGTTTTCTAGTAAACACGCAGTATGGAATATGCTGGAACCTCAGCAGGGTAAAAATACAAGACTTCAGCGGCGCTCAGTTCAGTTATTGTCGGGCGATTTACACAGTGCGGTTCGAAGTATTGTGGCGAAGTGTTATGTGTTTTATAATTGTGCGGGACAATTGTAATTCAATTGTGTTTTATACTAGTTGACATGTTTATTGCGTGTGAACAATTTTTATTTGATTTGTCGTAAAAGACTTGTGGAACCTGACAATGAACTGTGGGAAAAATAAACATAAAATGTAATTGAGAATGAAGGACGAAGTGCTTGCATATTATTAGGGAACCCGTGTGAAAAACAGCACAGTACATTGGGATGATGTTAATAAGATGTGAAGGCAGTTATAAATACCATTTATAGTCAAACGCATTTTGTCAGCCGGTCCTTGAAATGTGATTTGACAGTTTTCATTTTTGGAACAGCCTGTTCACAGACAGGCATGTAGGCCTATTTTGAGTTTTCAAACAGACAGCCAACCGGCATGTCAAGATTTGAATTATTGAAGGACAGTTTGACGCTTCAACACGCTTCGAACGAAACCCCACGTCACATTCATTCCTAAATTTTACTCTCAAATCAGTATCGAACGCACTTACACACCGCGTATGTCCATGACGCGTGTGACGTGACGAAAATAGCCTAAACATCAATTAGCGAGAGAGACATCCTCCCCCCACACGTAAATACTTCGTAGAATAGTTTAATTAATAAACAAAAAAAAGATGTTGCTATATCATGTACCGATCACGCAATATATTGTTTATTGTTAATACTGCCTCCGTCAAAAGTATAGTGGTTGGAATCCATTTGATGTAAACAAATTGTTTTAAAATGTGCTGCAGTTCCCGACACTGTCTGTGTGTACCAATCATATTTCACTATTAGAATAATTGATCATCGTTCTCAGTCCACGTTGTCGCGTGTTGATTGATCATGTATTCCTCAACTGAAATTCAAAATGTCAAAGTAATAAGAAACGGCAAAGTGGACTCAGACCACTATCTTTCTAAAATTAAAGTTAAGCTCCAACCAAAAACACCAGGAGACAAACGAAACTAGAAACTGCCAGACGTCATCATCATCATCATCCTCAAGGTTTAAATCAAGAATGGTTTGTTCCGGTCTCAAATAGGCAAAACAGCTGGTCACTCGAGGGCTTCCTCGGACGTTCCACACCTATCCGCCCCTCGGCTTATAGTTCGCGTATACTGGGCGATCCTGTCGAATATACTCATAATATTCAGTTCCTGCCTTATATCTGTGTTTCTTCTATGATAATGGAAAGTATACCCTGCCACGTGCCTGAGAAATCTCATTTCAGCCGCTTGGATGCGACTGGCCTGGCCTTTCGTTAAAGTCCAATTTTCTGACCCATAAAGAAGTCTGGAAAAGGGAATCACCTTGTAGAATTTTAGGCGTGTTCCTTTACTTGCTGACTTAAGGGTTCGCCTGATGGTCCCGCACATAAAGTTGAAATTATGCAAGTTATTCACAACGTCGTTGCTTGCATTATAAGATCCACTGTAGCCCAGGTATTCAAAACTACTAACTTGGTCCAGGACAGTACCATCTATAACAATTTTTGCCCGTACGGGATCAGTACCACAAAAAGCCATCGCCTTGGTTTTTATTGTGGATATCTGCAATCCAGAGTCTTTGCAGATTCCATTTAACAAATGTATACTCATCTGCAATCTATTTTTTTCACAATCCGACAGAATAGCCTGATCGTCCGCAAACAACAAAGTGTCAATTGTAGAGTGACCAATCATAAAATGGTCTGGAAGACACATCTGCCAGTTTTGCATGACATTGTCAATATAAATTAAAAAGGGAAGGAAACTGCCAGACATGATACAGAAAAACAACTCAAGTTTTACAGACAAACTGGAAGTACAAAATCCTGAAAATTGGGAACAACTGAAAGAATCCCTAGTTCGAACAGCCAAAAAAACTATTTCTCTCATAACAGTCAGAAAACATGCTTGGTGGAACGAAGAATGTGAGGAAGCAATAAAAGAAAGACAAAAATGTAATGCGCACAAGAACATAGAACACAGAAAGAACTCCAGATTACTCAAGAAGACATTGAAGAACGCTTGCCACTCAAAAATAAATTAAAAATTGCCTAAGATTTTCAGGAAAACCTCAGGAAAAGAACAGGTGCTATCTGGACTGACGAATAGAGGAAGAGACATCGAGCAAGAATGAAGAAGATATGGGCGAAGAGAAAGAGAAAGGAGAAAAAGTGAGGAACCAGTTTAATCAAACGTAGTTGGCAGTGGCTCATTCGAAAAAAAAATGTTATAACCATATCATGACAACGCACCGGGAATGTTTAATATCAACGAACAAGAACTGACACATTTAGTCCTATTGGTATCGGGTTATATAGGCCTACTCCTCTTCCTGTTTTCGACTTCGTTAGTGAGCCTTTCTATATTAACGTCTTCCATATTTACAAAAGAAATTAACTAAATCACACCACGACGTGAATACCACTGATTAGTTGGCACAACTGCCTCGCCGACGCTAGACAGAAACGTTGGCAGCACTGATGTCTGAAAGTCATACGATATAAAACTCGCGCCATTTCGGCCCATGTGTCTAGACAACTCGCCCGAATTTTTATCTGATGCGTTTCCTAGGACAACACGATATGTTTTTTGAGTTCGGAACAATAAATTTATCGTACGACAATGCATAAAACGGCCCGCTTGTTCCTGCTGTTCTACATGTCGTACGAGTTTTTATCGTAGATTATATAGTACGATATAAATCGGATGCATAAAAGGGACCTAACATAAGGCACAAAGAGGTTGCCGTTCGCAGTGTACCAGGCATCAATTCCATGGCCTTCGGCTCGAGAACGATGACAATTGCAGGATCGGATCGTGTGAATCATTAATGTACACGTTTGTGTTCTTGAAGTCTTCATGTAGGCCTACGTCAGCCTCTCTGTATTTCGATGCAGACAATTTTAGAACCAGACTGTACACGCCGAGAGGCAGGCGGCACAGGGAGTTTGTTAATCCCTCTCGAGTTTACAACTGACAATTCGCCGTTTTCACTTTGAGCAGGCTCATTGTTTTCCCTTAAAACAGATTATAAATACTAGCTTTATAACTCGCGCACAGCCAAGTCGTATGCTTGTGTAGTTTGCTGTTTTCCCTGCCAATTGAATTTTATTTCAGCAGGATTATATTCGCTTCCTAATTTTAAATTACATTATTGTATTCCCGTATAGTTAAGAAGTCCGTTAAAGCAAAGGACAAACGATTAATTTAAAACCGTTTCGTATATCAAGAATTGAAGCTTCTTGCTTGTATGCAATACAAAGAACCTTTATTTTTAGCCAAATCGTCTTTAGAAACTCGTGTTTTCTCAAATTCTAAATATTTACATACAGCTTAGTGGCCAAGTATAAAAATAATTTAAAATAAATCATAATAATCATGATCATGATCATCTTCAACTCACGGCATAGGTAAGGTGCTGCTTGTTTCGTCTTGAAAGATTCTCCAGCCATCTCTACCTGGGTCTATCCACACACTGTGTCCTATACTGTACGTTTATATTTCCAGCCTTCTTTCGCCAGTCTGGATTCTGACATTCTATCTAAATGTTCTTTCCGCCGTTGTTTACAATCTTCTAGTCTTTCACTGAAGTTAAAAACGTCTAGGCTAATTATTCTCTTATGGCCTAATTTTTTCTACGGTCAAGTATAGAAAGGCAGCTCAGTAGACCAGTGGGTCTAGAGGTCCCGGATTCAATTCCCGGGCCCGCACCATAAAATCAAGGTGCGTGTTTCAGCCCCCAGGTCGACTCAGCCTGCCGAGTACCTGGGATGACATCCTGGGGATAATAATGGGAGGCTGAAGCGTAGTGCTGGCCACACTGCCTTCCTTGTATGCCGTACGGCTCACATTAGGCAGCCTACCCTGCCTACTCCTAAGCTACTTCGGTGGTATAGATGGGAGCCATTATTATAATTATGGAACACCTTTTAACTCCTCTTACGAACGACATTTCCGAAGCCTGACATTTCACTTCCTTGTTTCTTGGTTATAATCCATAATGCATAACCATAGGGCAAAACAGGGACCGACGTACGTACAGATACAAAATCATTATTTTGGTGATGATTGTACGTAGAATGTTTTTTATATAAACATAATTGTATTTATGTACATGTAGAATATTTGTCTAATAGTTTTATGCAATCTTTGAAATGTTTATTGAACTTATTGTTGAGTTTGTTCCACATTGTTATTGGAACTGCTTCAAGAAATGTTCAGAAGACTAATGTTTATGATCTACAGTTGTCTAGGAACTCGCACATCTGAAATATACGTTCTTCTTTCTGATTGCTGGTGGTTGATTTATGACTGTATCGCGGCACTTAGAGAATTATAAATAGGAGTGATGTGTTCACGGGACTTCTCCAGCCTTAACCACAGTACTGTGGTCACTAACGTCTACCACCCTACGTTATGGAAGCTCGGATTTTTACACTGCCGATGGAAGTCGATGACAGTGTCGACACGTCTGTTTTTGCTGAAAATAACGGGCCACTGCTAAACAGCCCGGGAATGAATATAGTAGACGAGAAAACGAGTATAGTTATAGTTGTCAGACATGTTATAAAGTAGTCGTCTTGTAACATTGCTCGAAACTCCAAACGTTTCGAACACACCGAAATAAGAAATCCTCATTTAACGAGCGAAGCGAGATCTCAGTTTTAACTCAACCGTTTGGCATTTGTCTGTCTGTCTGTCTATGTAGGCCTACTTAGGATATGTCTCATGACAACTTTTGAATACACTATCCGATTTCCATAAACTCGGTACGTGTGTTCATACATACAACCAATAGAACCTTATTGTTTTTGTGACAGAGATCCCCCCCCCCCACGAAAATAGGGGGTAGGCCTACTTAGGATATGTCTCATGACAACTTTTGAATACACTAACCGATTTTCATAAACTCGGTACGTGTGTTCATACATACAACCAATAGAACCTTATTGTTATTGTGACTTATCTCCCCCCCCCCCAACGAAAATAGGGTGGTAGTCAAAGTGTGAAGGGTCAAAGTTTGAAAAAATTGCAACACGCCCATCATTAGGAGTATCAAATTAAATAGAATTCTAACCAAAATCTCATTATAGTTTTCATTTTTTTTAATTTCAAAATTACGGAACTCAAGGCTCCAAAAAGTAACAAAATTTCGGAAAAAATCACAAAATTGCAAGCGGGATATAAAATTTTAACTACAGGATGAATGTAGTGTTTAGGTTTGAAAATTAAACAGTTTTAGGACACCAGAAAATGTACTACTATTTTTAAAAAATTGTAAAACTTCATGCCGAATATCAGACTAAAGGAAGAGATGACAATTCAGATCAGAATGTAGTGTTTGTTTTGAAAATTTTTACCTATATTTTTAACAGAACACAACGGATCTAGACCAGAGAAGGTTGATAAAAAATGTAGCGGCATAGGGTTGGTTGCTCTATACGGTGGTCTCAATTCCTATAATTCCAACAGTAGCCTCGGAAACCATAGAGGCAGAAGAAAAGTTGGTAGGCCTAAGAAAAGGTGGACTGTGGAAGAGGCCGCTAAAGCCTAAAAACCGTTAAGAAGATGATGATGATTTTTAGCTATGACTATCTAAAAATAGAAGACAAACTTTTCCAAAACTTGTAAAAGGCTGAGCGAGTTCTGCTGCTCACTAGTTTATTCTTTATCAGGCTGTAATACCTTGTTCCCACTCCACTGAAGATGCCCGCCGCTGGCGCGGCCGAAATGTCTGCCGTTTCATGAAATATTAACGTTAGACCACGGTCTAGTATCTCGGTAAACATAACTGGCAACTTCATTAACAAGGCCTACAGCCTACATCTGTCTAGAAACTCACCTACACCCGAATAACAGTCATTACACAACAAAATTATACATAAGGGGCAACATCAGGAAAGTCAAATCAAACTTTGCCATGCATATCATTGATCACAACCATACCTATTCAAATTTTAGAAATAATTTCAAACCACTGCATTTCTGCAGAAAGGGTAAACTCATGGACGCACTGGAGGAGTTTGAAATTTACAGAGCCTCTACAACACACAATGATCAGCTTCTGAACGAGAAACTGTCGTTCAAGTCAAACGAACTGTATGATACTGCTATACGCATGCTGAAACAGCACGACAAATAAGTACAGGCCGAATAGATTTGTCAGTCGCTCGCGGGGTCGGTAGCGATGCGCATCGTGAGATAACGCGAGTGGGGAAATCGACTGAGTAGCGAGATGTGCGTGACCTTTATATATTTTTTATCTAGTGACGTGCTCTACATGAGTGAAAAGTTTATCCACCTGATGATGGGACTTCAAGTCCCGAAACGCGTAGTGTATATTGAGGAAAAAACACAAAGAAGTTGCAAAGAAGGAAACCAAGGTAATTCTAATATTTAAACAAAATTATTATTTCCGCTTTGACAAAAGCAAAGAGCTGTTCGTTCGATATGGTATTATTCACCAAGGACTTTTATTAAAACAAAGAATCAGCCGTACTGATGAGTCAGGCGGAAAGGAAGCACTTGAAGTGACAATGTCAGCAGTCCCGCTGCCGTTCTACTTTCAACACCGGCTCAGCCACTCTTGTAACGACACGCGCCCCTAAATGCTTGCCGTTTGAATCGTTTTATACTTCGTTTTTACAAAAACATCTATGCACATTTGGTGATACTTTTGACTTCTACGATTCTTTGTTTTATTCAACTAATTTAATTCTTACTCTTAACTAAGTAATTAAGTAAACTAAATTAATTTAAAATTTTTATCATCACGGCACAGGCAAGTTGGTGCCTGTTCCACCTTCGAAGATCCTTCAACCGTCTCTTCCTGGGTCCACCCACACACCTCTGCTCTATAGGTTTATATTTCCAGACTTGTTTGGCCTGTCTTGAATCTGAAATTCTTTCTAAGTGTGCTTTCTACTGTTGTTTTTAATCTTTCAATCTTTAATTACAAGTTAAAAACTTGTAATTCTTCTCTTATGACCTCATGTTTCATACGTCAAGTATAGTATATCTTTTAACTCCTCTTACAAACAACAATTCCGAAGCCTGTATTTTACTTCCATGTTTTTCGTAATTCACACCCATAGGACAGAACATGGACCGCCATGATTTTGTAAATTTTGTATTTCGACATACATATACATATGACCTCATTCTTTATACGATCAAGTTTAAATCCTCTTAAGAATGCCATTTATGAGGCCTTTATTTTACTTTCTTGTTTCTTGGTTGTCGTCCATAATTCATATCCATATGATAGTACAGTGATCATCATAACTTTGTAACACTTCAGTTTTGTATATTGTTTCTAAAAAAACGGTTGATTATCCCACAAATCGTCTGGAGCTTACGTAACTTAACATCAATATCATAATTCTTATCATAATCAATATCATTTCCAAAATAATTAAAATGGCGCACAATTTGATCATTAACCATTATTTTTGGTCTGGTCATATTAGTTTATTGCCTCGAAATGGCATTATCTTTGTTTTTGGTAATGAAGATTTTCATATTTTACTGTTTGCAAATTTGATGAAAATTAAAAACAGATTTTTGTAAAGCAGATCCAGCATTTTGAATTATAAACAAGTCGTCATCAGCAAACAACAACACATTCAAATATTTGTCGTTATACCTTATTACCAGGGTTCACTCGATGTTTCCATTTCCTGACTAGATCGTCAATATAGTCTAAAGGTTAAAAAAAAATGGTAGGTGATATACTGCCCTTGTGTAGGTGTTACCCTTGTGTAACACCTTGATTGACAGATATTTACAGATAGAAATAACAGTATTGCACACCACTATAGAAAAATTATTCCGATTAGCGCTAATGAAATTACTTCCGATCTGATGATGAGCTGTGAACAGTGAAAGCGCTAATCGGTATAATTTTTCTCTAGTGGTGTGCAACAGTGTAAATTCTGTTTGTGATTATAACCACTAACACAACTTCAATAACTAAATATTCTGCCAGCTATTTGTTGAGACAGTCTACAGTTATTTTTAACAGCTATTCTTGTTCCATTATATAGAATTTGTACAGTTCTTATATGTTGTGGATATTCAAGTCCTTCTAATACGTGCCACAGTAAACATATATTTACTCTATCAAAAGCTTTCTCAGAGTCAATGAAAACTACATGCGTTACTTTACTGAACTCACGACGCTTCTCAGTGTTGTGAAAACTCAATTGTCTGCGCAAGATCTGCTCTTCCTGAAACCGTTTTGTTGTTCCAAAATAAGATGCTCGGAAATAGTCTGCAAACGGTGGTTTATGATTCTGTATATATTTTAGAAACAGCATCAACTAAACATATTTCCCTTCTATAGTTATTACAGTCATTCCGTCTTCTTAAAAATAGACACTACTTGACCGGTTAGCCAATCTTGCGGGACCTGTCATCTTTTCAAACACACATTATAGAAATGTAATAATCGAAATTTACGCAAGATACTCCCATATATAATCAATTTTTCAATCCACCCTGTCCGGTTGCTTTTAGATTTTTAGTTCTTCCAAAGGCTTCTTCAAGCTCGACCATTGTGATTACGTCTCCATCGTAGGTAACAAAGTTGTTGATTTCTTTAATTTATTAGGCCTATTTGTTTTTAATTTAAATTGACGAAACAAGAGATTTAATCTTAGAAAACAACTAACGCACTAAAAAATGCAACAGCTACGAATACTTAGGAATAAACTTTAATGAACAAGAAACAGATGATGGTGAAATAAAATCAAGAATAAACAAAGCAAAACAAATAATTAGATGATTGAATGGGATCCTATGGAGCACAGAAACTGGAAACGAAAGGAAGAAAAGAATATACGATAGTATTATTAAAAGCACGTTGATGTACGGATCCGAAACATGGAGAATAAAAGAACAGATAAAATGAAAGTTGGAAGCTACAGAAATGGATGGTTTGAGACGAGCTGCTAGAACTTCAAGGCTAGGGCGAATACGAAATGAAACGATCAAAGAAGAAATGGGAGTACAAAAGACAACATCGGCTGCATTGAATCGGTTGCGAAACAACTAATCTGGTACGGAGACGTACAAAGAATAGGACAAGACCGACTACCAAAGAAAACAATGAGATGGATACCTAGAGAGCACAGAAAGAAAGGAAGACCAAAGAAAACATGGATAGAGGGCATAAAAAGACCAATGAGCGATAGAGGACTAAACGATGAAAACTGCAACGACAGATAACAATGGAGGTTGGGCATCGGACAACGTCGTAGAACGTTTTGACCCCGAATTAAAAAAAAAAAAAAATAAATAATTGATTAGAAATAGACTAACAGAATGTCCAACCGCCGGTAAATTTTTCTCAGAACGAAACACGTTGCTGATTAACCCCGCAAGCGGGAAACAGTCCATACCTACGCCACTGACTGACAAATTCTGAGTGAAAATAATTTTTTTTTAAATTGTTCATTTAAGCCTTCTCGTTTTACAAATTATAGTTGCCGCTTTTAGGGTTAAAAGAAATGTTCCTAACAACAGCGTCGCTGACAACGCCTAATTAACTCTACAAATAATGGATTAAGCTCAGTGTTACGTTACGTTACCCGCCTTCCTCTTAGAACAAACTTTACGCTCTACGGTTACCCACTAACAGATATAATAAGATCTGAAAGTAAATCTCTATAATTAGCGACTGCCGGAAGCAGGAGGAGGAGGGTGTGCCCGACAGGTAGACTGGAAACTCGCCCTCCGCTGGACTGGAAGCAGGAAATCATAGATTAATTTGCCCCCATGAGAATTTTGTGGTGGTGATTAGCGGGGAAGAGATATCGAGCGACCCAATTCTAAACCCGTAGATACATGCTCGCTCGCAGGAGCCCACAACGCCGGAAGGAAGTTATGACACCTAGCGCTAACATTTCTACTTCCATGTTCCGTAAGGAAATGAAAGTATGGTGATCGCGAAAAAAAAATCGTGTTCGAGATAAGGGCTGATTCTGACTGTACTACTTTCAAAACACGAAGAAAAGTCATTTTCCGAAAAGCGTGTGTCTATCTGTGTGTAGAATTTTAACATTGAAAATGTTTGTAAGGACGTGTCGCACATTTGCGGCCGATCGCTGGTGCGTGATCGAAAATGGGAACCGGTGAGTTTCCATAGAAACTAGTTCTTTGTTGTTAATAATGTAGTACACATATAAAACTTCGCTTATGAATGCGACTACATTTAACTTATAATCTGTACAATGGTAAATGAAGAATGAATTCATTGATTGGTGAATGAAGAATGAATTCATTGATTGGTGAATGAACATAAATATATATATTTTTTAGATTTATTGAAGCATTTTCAATTCCCTTCTCTGTGCATTTCATTTGTGCAATGCCCGTAAATTGTTTCTATGGCGAACGATAACTGCCGCAAATTCACACAGAACAAGTAATTTTTTGCATATGTGTCCGAGTTGTAGAGGACTCAAGGCCTATTGATTTTGGTGAAGATCACTTAAGGGGAAGGGGTAGTTTACCTCCAACGTTTTACGTTTTATCAAGAGTAAAGTACTTAAAAATTCATTTAAACTTTTCAAACAATGGTAATTGTTAAAAATAAAATAGTTTTGTTGCCAGGCAGCCAGGTTTTTCGGTTCGGAGGGAGGGGTAGTTTACCTGCATTGTTTTGTGTTTTAACAAGAGTAAAGTACTTAATTTTGGTAAATAATTTCCCCGAAAATAAAGTCATATTAATCCAATGTAAAATGGTAAATGATATAATTATAAATGGAGTGGGTAGTTAAAGGGGAGGGGGAGATTATTTTAAAATTGCTGTCGTGAAATCAAGTAAAGTACGAATATTTAATTTTGAAGGATAAGGTACCTTATAAATTACATATGATTAAACTATTAGGCCTAATCTATGAAAGTGTAAATATTATTAATGGTGGGGATCGGTTGAGGAGGAGTAATGATTATCTGCGCAGTTCAGTTTCTTTATAAGAATACAGTACCTAATTTTTATATACTAAGTGACTCGAAAATGACATTATATTAAACGACTACCCCATGGTAACAAAAATATCTATAAATAGTGAAAAAAATAATTTGAAGCTGGGCGATATTTTTTTTTAGAAATTATCGAACCGAATTCACGTAAATGATTTTAAATATAAATCTTAGAACATGGAAGTCATAATCACAACGAATTTTTTTTTATCAATACAAATGTGCACTATTCACAACCTATACTACTACGCTTTATCAAACTATTATAACAGCGTAGCCTATAGGCTGCGCACTCAAAGCGTTACCAAGCGGCAGTGCTTTGATGTTCTTAGAACATTCCTACTCTCCATGTACACCAATCAGATTTCCCCGTTAGTGTAATCGACAGCTGAAAGTCCTGTCCACGTTGACACCACGCTGCCACAATATCAAGCCTAACGATTCATCAGTTTTCATTCCAATTCACGGCTGACGTTGGTTATTTTAGTGACATTTTAGTACGCAAATTTTATAGTATTATTTTAGTTGATAAGTTACAATTAATGACACTGATAAAAAAGGAACAAGAAACACTAAGAAGGTTTGAAAGGAAGATCATAAGATGTGTTTATTCCCCGGTTAAAGAAGGTGGCCATAAGAATGCAGAATTAGAAATAACCAAGAGATAGATGATCTTTTGAACCAGGAAGCCATTGTAAGATTTATAAAGGCTCAACGAATACAATGGTTAGGTCACCTAGAGCGGTTGGATGATCGGCGTATGCCAAAGAAAATTCAGAGGGCGCGGGTCTACAAAACAGAAATAGGGCCGACCTAGGATAAGATGATTGGATGATGTGTTAGAAGATCTCAGAAGAATGGTTGCGAGGGGTACACACTGAGATGGCAATGGACAGAAGACTTTGGAGAATATTAGTGTTAGAAGCCAGGGCTCACGTTGGGTAGTAGTGCTGAAGAAGAAGAAGAAGAAGAAGAAGAAGAAGAAGAAGAAGAAGAAGAAGAAGAAGAAGAAGAAGAAGAAGAAGAAGAAGAAGAAGAAGAAGAAGAAGAAGAAGAAGAAGAAGAAGAAGAAGAAGAAGAAGAAGAAGAAGAAGAAGAAGAAGAAGAAGAAGAAGAAGAAGAAGGTACAGTTAATAAGTTAGTAATAATTATTGTAAGTTACCACACTGTTCCGCACAGTGGCGTAACTAGGAGCGGCTCCTAGGGTGGGATGGGCTAGCTTCTAGACGGTGGGAGGGGTGTATGAGACTAGCTTCTAGGTGTGCATGAGACTTTCTTGAAGGTTGGACTTGGACTCCCTATTTTTCTCAGGACAAGTGGAGAAATTCTGAATTCTACCCATATAATTTTATAAATACATTTTCTAAATTTTTTGCGTCTCAAAGTTTTTGAGTGAGCCGTCGTGAAGTATTTTGGAAACGCGCACGTTATTTATAGAACGTTGCTTCTTCTTCACTACATGGCTGAGGTATATCCCGTTCCAACATCACAGAGTCTCTGACCATTTTGCTAGGGTCTTCCAGGATCTCTTGTCCCCACTGGTCTATATTCAAACGCTTGTTTAAGAATACGCGTGTTACCATGCGTTCCACATGGGACTGCCTGTATTCTTTCATTCTCTCAAGAACCGAATATAACTTCAGGTCTTTCCTTATGTCGTCGTTTCGTAGACGACCTCTCAAACTACATCTCTTCACTGCTCTTAAAAATTCATTTCCGAGACCAGTATTTTTGAAATATCTTTTTGCAGGAGAGTCCATGTTTCACATGCATACATTAAAGTCGCCACAGCCACGACCTTATAAAACTTTAGCTGTGTCTCCCTCTACGTTTTATCCTTCAATAGTCGTCTGACTGTTTCACAGATACAATTAAATTTAACTTTCTCACGATAGGCCTGTCGGCATCCTTCCTATATGAGATATCACATCCTAAATAATGAAAATGTGATACCTGCTCCAAAACACAATTATCAATTACAATTTTTTAAACTCTAACTTTATTTTATTAATTTACAAATATTGTAATTAATCTATAATCTATTAATCTGTAAAGAGATCCTTGTGTTCCTACAGTTATTTATAAGCCTTATGTTAACATACCTATATAACTGGTTTAAAATAGGCCTTCGACAAGTGACTATGGAATTTCTATGAAATTTTTAATAGCTCTGGGGGAGGGGTTGATGCCTCTGATCCCCCCCTCGTAGTTACGTCACTGGTTCCGCATACCGTATTTAGAAATAAACATTTGAATGAATCCGGTTATTTGTTATGGAAAGATCATTTTGCCCGAATCACGCGTCGTTTTAATAATCACCTGTTGTTGTGTAGGTACAGCGGTGCTGAAAGTTCTACTTCTACCGTGTAGAGGGCGTCTCTTTGTAGGTCGCGCCTTATTACTTCAATCAGGGAAGCAGTGCACGACATAATGCGAGCGCACGACATTAAGCGTCCTCTTGCGGGCGCTCCGTTAATTGGTCGTTACGCCAACGATTGTGGAGAGTAGGTGCTCGGCTCGATAAGTTGTTAAATCGAATTAGTAATTCCTGTTCGATAATATGATCAGAACCACTTCAACCAAAACAGAATAATAATTAAATTCAATAGAATAAAGCATACTGTAATAATTTAAATACTGGATTCGATAATGCTGTTATTGTTTAGTCTATACATTAAAATAAACAATTTGTATAATAAAATGCAAATAACCAGCAAATGTCGACGGTTTACAAGCAAAACGACGGCTTTTAAGGAAACGATTTTTTCAAAATGTTTGCACGTCACGGCCCAAAAAGTGGGTCAAAATTTTGAAAAAATTGCACAGATTCATCGCGGAAATAAGATAATTCATTCAAATTAAAGGTAATTTTCAATTTACAGCTGACTGTAGTGTAACTTTTTAGTAATTTCAAAATTTTAGGATTCCCGGACCTAAAAAAGGGATAAGAAATAAGAAAAAATTTTGAAAATCCAGGAGGGTATCAGACTAAAAGGAGTTATAATCCGAATCCGATTGTTTCGAATTTTTATTGTTTATTTTATGACCGTGTGCTCTACAATTGTTATGTTACTAAAGAAATAGTAGAGTATTCGGGATTGTTGTAATAATAATTGAAACATTATCTATTATCAAAATTTATACAATAATAAATGTACTTCGTTCAAAACAGTGAGCGAGATCTGCACCTCATGGAACTTACTGGTTACACAGGGCAAGAGCCAAGGTGAAAGGAATCCGATCAGGAGGCGCACTTTCAGGTTAAAGACCGTGAGAATATGGTTCAACTGCTGCTCCATTGGCTTATTTAGAGCTGCTGCGTCTAGAATTAGCATTTCTCTGCTGATTATCGATCTTCTTAGAGGAGAGGACACCTGAAGAAGGAGGTATACTTTTATAGAGTCAATGCCGTCTTTACTTGTGTTGCCTGAGTTTGACAATCTGGAGATCGAAACTTCGAAATGAAGTTTCCTTGTGTTATTTGCAGCGATGTACCTACATGAAACGACAAAATTCGTATGAGGATATAGGCCAATATATGACATGATTAACGAATATCGGAACAGATGATTCAGTCATGGTGACAGATTGACCAGGCACGTACTATTTCATAAACCAAAAGGAAGAGAACCTACGCAGGGGCGCAATTACGAATCGCTTCTCGTGGTATATGTTTTTTTGGAATAAACTTCATCATCATCATCCTCTTCTTCTTCATTTTCATCTTCTTGTTTTTGTTCTTCTTCTTCTTCATTACTTGGCTTGGGCTATAGCCCGTTTCGACTTCACAGAGTCTCTGACCACTTTTCCAGGGACTTCCACGTCCTCTCGTTCCCACCGTTGCCTATATTCAATCGCTTGTTTAGGAATACGCGTGTCTACCATGCTTTCCCCGGTAGGCACCCCAGTACTGTAATCTCCACAGCCTTAACAACAGTAATGTGGTCTCTAACGTGTACCACCCTACGTTAGTAGCCTACAGCTCGAATTTTTTACAGTGATGATGGCAGTCGATGGTAGTGTCGAAACGTGTGTTTTAGTAAGAAACAATGGACCACGGCCAAACAGCCCGGGAATGCGTTTTAATAGCAATGTTCTTAAGGTTTCTATAGAACCTCGGGTCGGTGTTTAGGAGCTGATAATGGTGGAGACACCGAAAGCCGGGTCGGTGTTTAGGAGCTGATAATGGTGGAGACACCGAAAGGTCTTGGTCAGCTGCAGCTCTGCAACAGGGAACGGTAAATTTGGAATTACAGAGCCCGCTAACAAGATTAACCTGACCCTGATCAGCTGTTAAATTTCTCTTAAATAACATTACGTTTACGTTAAAGTGGTTATGCTTTTCAGATTAATCCTGTGTCATAACAACACACGTCGTGCCTTTGGTACTGGAGGTAGGCCTATCAAAGTCATTTAGAATAAGTCTGTAGTTTCCGACCGCATGCAGTTTATCGATTATACACAGTTTAATGAAGGATGAACAAAATGCGCGGTGTTAAACTATACGTACAGTCAGTTGATAAATCGGTTTGATAATCATTGTTAATTAGATCGAAAACTTTATAATTACACACGCCATATTTATGTGTAAGCCCATTATCTCGACTCTAACGAATGGCGGAACGATGTAAAATCGAACCAGGCTACAAAAGCGCAGCACTCCCCGGTTCGTGATAATTCTAACCACGTACGTCTTAGAGAGGGAAATATCTCGTCGTCGCCAGTAACGGTTGAATATCTCGCATCGTATGGCTGAAACGTGCACTCAAAGTACTACACAGCTGACAAAAGCATGTGCACGCCACAAGGTATTTAACAACCCAAATGTTAATTAACTTATAAGTTTCCTTCTTCCTTCCCTTTGTCTGTTCTTCCTTCTTCCTTCGAGATTCTGTTCCTTTGTCAGGAATGCTATCGTTTCCGAATTTCGATATATCCCATATTCTTCTTCTTCTTCTTCTTCTTCTTCTCCTCCTCCTCCTTCTCGTTATTCTTCTTCTTCTTTTTCACTACATAGCTTGGGATATAGCCCGTTCCGACTTCACAGAGTCTCTGACCATTTTTTCCAGTGTCTTCCACGGTCTCACGCCCCCACTGGCCTATATTCAAACGCTTGTTTAGGAATACGCGTGTCTACCATGCGTTCCACATGAGACTTCCAATTCTTCCTGTATTCCTTTATTCTCTCCAGAACCGACTGTCACTTCAGGTCTTTCCTTATGTCGCCGTTTCGTAAATGATCTCTCAACCTACGTACATCCCTTAACTGCTTTAAAAATTTTCATTTCCGAGGCATGCATTTTTGAAATATCTTTTCTGCAGGAGAGTCCATGTTTCACATCCATACATTAAAGTCGGCACAGCCACGATCTTATAGAACTTTAGCTGTGTCTCTCTCTGTCTGCATTTTATTCTTCAATAGTCGTCTCATTGTTCGACAGGTATAACTAAATTTAGTTAACTTTCTCTCGAATATAACCAGTATTACAACAGTTATTTCTTCCGTTTGTGAAAACAATACAGTCATCAACATACTTGGCGCTACAACTCACTACTGAGTCTCGACCTCCTACTGAAGCCTTCGCCAACGGTCCCGATTTGGCACGATAACTCAACACTCCCTCAGTCCAAATACTTTGTCATCATTGCTCACATCGTAGCTTTGGCCTGTCTCTCTTTCTTCTTCCACCCCTGCATCCATTCCTTGGTATTGTATCCTCCGTCATATATAGCATCAATACATATATTTGAATATTTACCCAGGGGCAGTATTTTGCAAATAAGTAGTGGAAGGAGAGTATGACGAATAGTTTTAAAAATTTTGTACGTGAAAGTAGAGGCGTGGACACGCGATAGCCTGTAGCTATATACAATCAGCAGAGTTGAGATTTTTACAGAGGGTTAAAGGATGCACAAGAAAGGCTCATACAGGCCTAAGAAATGAAGATATACGGTAACAATTATATATATATACAATCTAAATGAAAAAACTTAAGAATACATGGGAAAATGGAGACAGCATTAAAGTCGCATATATGAAGATAGAATACCAGTAATTGTAAAATAGTACAAGCCTTCTGGAAGAAGGGATGTAGGAAGACCGAGAAAGAAATTGACTGATAATGTGAAGTCGGAACAAGCACATTGCCTAATCCCTGAAGAAGAAGAAGAAGAAGAAGAAGAAGAAGAAGAAGAAGAAGAAGAAGAAGTTGTACATTCAACTCGTGCATGATATATATTTCTGTTTTATCTCCTCTGAAGTCTGACGAATTACCGATTTTCTACCGTACCTATAATGTCTACATCAAATACAACATAGAATACATATTTTCAATCAGAAACGTTAACCGTTTCACGTATTTGAATTCACTGGTACAAAGGATGAATGTACAAAATTAGAAACATTTAGTCGTGTACGTGAGGAAAGAGAAGTCCGACTGCGATATTCAGTCCATTGTTGTAATGTACAGTGGTAATATCATGGCGGATAGCTTTATTCAAACAGCATGAAAGCGCTCACCGTAAGGTTAGCTATAGCAAATAATTCCCTTTGTTGATAATTCCTGGAACGTGCACAACAGATAGTCGGTCCATTAATCACAGTTAAGCCCTAAGAACTGCTGATATTATTCCTCAGCAAGGTCAAATTTTATTGCGTTTGTTCTTCAACTGTTGAAGAACGAACAATTTTATATATTAATTCGGGGTCAAAACATCCTACGACGTTGTCCGATGACTAACCTCCATTGTTGTCTGTCGTTGCAGTTCTCGTCGTTTAGTCCTCTATCCATGGGTTTTCTTGGGGCTTCCTTTCTTTCTGTGCTCTCTAGGTATCCATCTCATTGTTTTCTTTGGCAGTCGGTCGGCCTGTCCCATTCTTCGTACGTGTCCGAACCAGATTAGTTGTTTTTCTTCCTGGAAGTCGATGTTCTCTTTTTTTTCACGCTCATTTCTTATTCGCTGTAGTCTCGTCTCAAAGCATCCATTTCTGCAGCTGATAAGTTTCTTTTTACCTGTTCTTTAATTCTTCATGTTTCGGATCCGTACATCAACGTGCTTTTAATCACACTATCGTATATTCTTTTCGTCCTTTCTTTTCCAATTTCTGTGCTCCATAGAATCCCATTCAATATCTAATTACTTGTTTTGCTTTGCTTATTCTTAATTTTATTTCATCATCATCATCTGTTCCTTCTTCATTAAAGGTTATTCCTACGTATTTATAGCTGTTGTATTTTTTATACATAAAAATGCAAATACATTAGCTGTTTCCATTTTCTAAGATTAAATCTGTTGTTTCTTCTCTGACACACAGATAGGCTACTGCGTTTTTCTATGTTCATCAGTAATTCCATTTTTCATACTTGTCTTCAGTTTGCGTGTCATATATTTCAGGTCTTCTTTTTCATTTGTCAATATCACTTGACCGTTTACAAACTGCAGGGTGTAGGCCTACACACACGTGTCATTTTCCCTTTGCATTTTCCCACCAATCGGTTAGAGCTTTTGCAACCGAAAGCGTGAACAAACAATTTTAACTGTAATAAAAAATACTTTAGGCCTATGTAACACTAGTTAACTCCCTGAGATGCAGAACTATCTCGCTTGTTATTTTCAACGAAGTACATTTATAATTGGAAAAAATTTTGTTATTAGATAATTTTTCGATTATCAGAAACATTACGAAAATCCCAATTATCCTACTATTATTGATTAGTAAAGTAATAAACGCTACAATCATACATTAAACGCTAAAAATTCCAAGCAATCAGATTTGTGTTAAAACTCCCTTTAGTCTGACACTGGGATGGATTTTTACATGTTAAACCCGTTTTTGGGCCCTGCGGTCAATTTGTGAAACTGCACAATATATTTATATGTATTCGAGGTAAGTTACTTAGAATAATTAATAATCTTCCGACTGTAGATAGTGTATAGAGTGTAGATAGTACAATGAAAGCTGAACAAATTTCCGAAGTTAACGAATGCGGGGTTATATCGTAAAAGACCCTCAGTTGCGTGGTGTAATCAAGGCCTAAATCTACGAAACTTTAATCCAGGGGTCTCCAAACTACGGCCCGCGGCAACCCGGCCGATGGTGCGTGCAGTTTTTAAATAGATCGTCAAAATACTTCAAATGTTATAACATTTTACTAAATAACTAAACAAGAAATACGTTCAGAGTCAAAGGTTATAATATTCTGTACAAGTTTAAAACATTTACGTGGTTAATGTGCCTGTTCGTCTGGCTGCCTTGAATGAATCACGCTTTTCACTCGCATCAACCTAAAGCGAAGATTCCTATTCCCCCCCGCCCCCGTGCGCTCAACTCTTAACTTCCCCCGTGGCTCGGCTAACTTGTCAGACGAACACTTGCAATCCATTCTAGTGATAGAAGCATCAAAATTTGACCCAAACTGGACAGACATTGTATGACAGAAGCAATTCCACACATCCCATACGTATATAAGAAAGCTAAAAAATAATACATAAGAAAAAATCTTTGAATGTTATTTTTTCCTTAATTTTTTGTGCAATATTTTGAATAAATAAATTTGTTTTCTTTGGATAAGTCGGCTTAATTTTTATTTAAATACCTATCTTATTGAGACTTGATAATTTCGTAAACGTAAAAAAAATAAGTTTACAATACACACACAATATACACACACACACACACACACACACACACACACACACACACACACACACACACACACACATATATATTGTTGGCCCGCCTGATTTCCCAAGATTTTTCAATTCGGCCCTCAAGTGAAAAAGTTTGGAGACCCCTGCGTAATCTATAGATTGTTACTCAATTGTCAACAGTTGGACCGAGAGAGGAAGAAGTGTCAGCGGCCAGACTCGGCGAAAGTGCAGTTAATCCAAGAGTGTTTACTGCAAAACGATAAACAAAGGCTCACACACACGTTGTATGGACACATATAACTTATATACGTTACACGCAACTAACAACGACTAAGGGTATCGTGTAACAACTACGATATAAACTTGTTCTTAGCCCAGCCGAGCGTGTTATTATACGTACCTACGTACAGAGCAACAAAAGCGGCAGTGCTGTACTGCTGAAGGTTTTAACTACGAGCAGTGAACTTTACTAATGAGCACACAGCAGCGCTCGTACGCTATTACGGCACGTAACCTGCACCTACACGTAACTACTAAACTACTACCCCCCCTCCCCCGTGTGCACTCCAGCGTCCGTGTAACAGTCCCACGCCATTTTGGTGAAACTTTTACTCTACAGCAGTCATAGGCAATCTTTTAATTTTTGGGGGCGCATATACCTATAACTTAGGACCAGTTCGATGGGCGCACTCGTCCCTACCCAATCAATGGAAAATAGAAAGGTTCGGAGCTCAATAGGCGGACGTTACAAACGTTAACTGTCGCTTTATAATAGCCTTGCGCTTATATTTAGCGACACGTGGAACACCGAATCAAATAAAGCTTTTTTTCCAGTATTTTTCCAGTATTTTTCAAACAAGATTTGTGAAACTTTTAACATTGAAAATGTTTATAAGGACGTGTCGCACATTTGCGGCCGATCGCTGGTGCGTTATCGAAAATGGGAACCGGTGAGTTTGCATAGAAACTACTTCTTTGTTGTCAATAACGTAGTACACATAAAACTTCGCTTATGAATGCGACTACATTTAACTTATAATCTGTACATTGGTAAATGAAGAATGAATTCATTGATTGGTGAATGAACATATATATATATATTTTTTAGATTTATTGAAGCATTTTCAATGCCCTTCTCTGTGCATTGCATTTGTGCAATGCCTGTAAATTTTTCACATTAGGAGTTGGTCATCAACAATCTGTCATCATACACACGCACGTTACAACTAACAAAACTTTAGGCCTACACAAAAAAAATATCGGTATGGAGAACCATACATGACTTCCATGTTCTAAGATTTATATTTAAAATCATATTCGAAATGAAATGTTTCCATAGAAACTACTTCTTTCTATTGCTTCAGCCTTAACCACAGTACTGTGGTCACTAACATATACCACCTCACGTTTTCGCACTCGATTTTCACTGATGATGGCAGTCGATGGACTGCCGAAAAGTCTGGTTTTGCAGAAAACATTGGACTACGGCTAAACAGCCCGGGAAGGAATTTTAACAACAAACTACTACTTTGTTGCCGATAACGTTGTACACATATACAAAATTCTCCCCTCCCCTTCAACTATAATTTTCATTAATAGAAAATTACCCCCACCCCGTTCACCTAACCTCTTCATTTATAGATATTTCATCTACGTTTCTACAGTGGATTATTATGAGCTTCTTATCAGGATACTTTATTATGAAAATTAAGTACCGTACTTTACTCTTGTTAAAACATAAAACGTTGCAGGTAAACTACCCCTTTCTCTCAACCGATCTTCACCAAAATCAAAAGACCTTGAGTCCTTTACAATTTAGGGGGGGTGTATGCACAAAATTGTTTGATTATGTTTGACTTTACGGCAGTTATCGTTCGTCATAGAAAAAATTACCCTTGTTAAAACATAAAACGTTGCAGGTAAACTATGCCTTTCCCTTAACCGATCTTCACCAAAATCAACAGACCTTGAATTCTCTACAATTCAGGGCTGTGTGCAAAACATTATTTGATTCTGTTTGAATTTGCGACCGTTATCGTTTGCCATAGAAAAAATTCTACACACAGACAGACACACACACAGACACTTTTCGAAAAATGACTTTTTTTCATGTTTTGAGTGTAGAATCTCTACACTGTCTCTTTTATCAGAATCTGCAATAATCTCGAACACGATTTTTTTTGCCATCACCATACTTCCATTTCCTTAAGGAACATGGAAGTAAAAAAAATAGTTAAACAGGAACGCATTTTAATAAAAATAAATTAAAGAACTTGCCACATAACACTATTTATTTTTATAAAGTACACAAAAATGTAAAACTTCAAAAAACACATTTAAAACGTAAATTAATGTTTCAGTTCATTTTGTTGAAAAAAACTAACTTACACTAATTATTATTTAAGAAAAAAGTAAAATTTCAAACGGGTCGTACTATTTTATAATACAGTACATCGAAGTAGGTACAACGCGGGTGCGTTCCATCATTCAAAATAAAATAAAATTACAAACTGGTTCGCGGGTGCGTGTAAACTTATCTACGGGCGCAGGGTTGCCGACTGCTGCTTTATAGTACTGAAACAGTCTCACGCCAACTTGGTGAAACGTTTACCATAGAGAACCCTATTGTTTTTGAAATTGGTCCCTCCAAAAATGAGGGAGGGAAGCAAATGTGTGAAGGGTCGAAACTGTGGAAAAACGCAAAAGCTCACGTGGGATATCAAATTGAAGGGAATTAAATCACTGTCTGAACAGCGTGTTCAAGTAGGCCTACTGAACCTACAAGAATGCAAATATCATATGCTGAAGACGCAAGAATAGTTCACCTCCGATGAAAAGTTCAAATACCTTTACACACACACACAGATTAAGTCGCGGATGCACAGCGAAGGAAAGATGCCATAAATATTAAGCTTTCATAATGGCGACCTTAATAACAAAATGTAGCAAATTTTTCAGATTTTTCGTTTCCATTTTGTACGTCCCCTTCTTTAGTACTGAGGAAAAAACAAACACAACAGTCCATTTAACTGAAACGGACTCTGTGAATTGTAAAAAAAAAAACTGTTTTTGTTTAATTTGCATATCTCTTGTATATATAGGTACACTCGAGTTGTACAAAGAAATAACAACGCTTAATGAAAGAAAAATTAAAACTGAAACTTCATACTTTTCGTGCACAGTAGTAGAAATAAAAACCTTTGAAAACAATATTTTTTTATTACTGTAACCCTTGAAAGAGTAACGAACATTTGTTTGTTGTTTTTAAAAAAACGTTTCAGTAAAATTTTTTCACACGTAAATTGAGTGTTGTATCCGAACTTTGCCGAGGTATTTTACTGGAACGGCGGAGCTTCCCGAACTTTGCCGAGTTGTATTACTAAAAACGACTGAGCTTCAAACAAAATATAACCATAACCACTGCAATGTGTGTGTGTTTGTGTACATTGCTGTTCACGATAAACGTGAACCACGATTTACGTTCGCTTAAATTTCTCTTCTGCAAGTCTCTGGGGAGTTAACCGTAGGTAATAGGTAGAACTCTTCCGGTTTACGTTAGCCGGCAGCGTCGTGTTTGTTCGTGTGTTCGGATTACACTTAACCGCTGTTTACTGTTGCAAACCTCCTCCCGTTTATCCTTCCCGGGTTAGTGAACACCGCGTCGAGTATCAAAACGCATAAACGTCTACACAAAATTCCGATCATAAAGTCTACGTACGCTGAATATATATTTTAGCATAACACAAGGACAAGATGTGCTAATAATAATAAGTAATGGCCGTCCCAGATTTAATTTCCAGCATTGGTTATATGGGGTACCTACTCTGTTGCCGGGTTTCGTGTGTGGCAATGCGCATTCGGCGCACTGAAGGCATATGAAGCGTATTTCTCCTGAGCAAAGACGTCGGTTTACGTGGAAGTGATCATTTTCAGTGAAGAACTACAAATTATTGTACAATTTTATTAGTGTTTACTTGTGATGTAGATACTTAAGTGTTAACAGTTGTGTGAAGCAGTATCACTCAGTTCTATGTACGAAAATAACATGACGTTACACACACACACGAAATTACTATTAAATGGACGGTGAACATATTTTAAAAAAATAATAAAAATCAAATACAGTGACCGCCGCTTAATGTGATCACAGTTACTGGAACCGATTTATTCCTATGCCGTTTAATATATTTAATATTCTTACCACTTGTTAGAATCAGCCACTTAATAGAATCAAAGTCATTGGCGGGTACTGTATATGTGTAGGAAATGCATTTAAAAATATTTTAACATTATAAAATATCACGCATAAAATAAAGTTACAGTGTCTTTATTTGTGTAAACAGGCGCTTGGTTAGTTGGTTACCAACCTACTAAAAATTTACTATGTGTAAATAGGGCCACTGTTTACCAAGTAAGATTCTCGGGGGGGGGGGGGATTGCCCCCGTTGCCCCCTCTGTGGATCCGCCCCTGCCTACTATAGGATTATACACGCGAGCGCGTACGCCAGGATGTAATGCAAAAGGTGTCCTCGCTATACAGATTCGAATTTTTTGCATCAGTAGAAGAAAAAAAAGTTCGTATACTCACACAGGTCCGTAAACATTTTATCTTCCATCTGGCCGCCGTTTTGCACTTTTCAAAGAAAACTGTATAGCCTATCTCAAGGGGCGACAGAGATATCTTAATGAAATTTGGCACATATGTTTACATTAATGGAATTTAATGAATTAAGAAATATTTCTAACTTCATAATTTTGACTACGGTTCCTTCAGTATAAGAAAAATTTATTTATAAAGTTATTAGGCCTACTATTTTTTAAATTACCTCATACTTATATAACTATTTGTTATATAATTACTATTTGTTATAAATTCTGATAGTAGTCTATAACAAAGTAAGGGTTTAGTTTTTAGTGAAATTAGGATTAATAACTTCTAACAAATTTAAAAACACATGTGTGATGGTTTTTTTTTCTGTCCAGTAATGATTATTACGGAAATTAGTAATTCCATTTCATGTAAGACTTGCTCTTCATCAGTGATAATATGTAAGCTTCTTGAGCTGTAGAACTTGCTTAGAATTTTACAATATTTGATAAACTGTGACTTCTCTGTTTAGCTTGTGGTGCCCCTAAAAATTTTCAAAGCAAACACTACATTCGGAAAATGGGTGAACGCCATTTTCTTTATGCCGATGTTCGGCATTAAGTTTTAGAATATTTTCAAAATTTTAACACATTTTGGTTGATATAAAATTTTTTTGAAATTTCCCAATCTAGACACTATATTTAGACTGTGGTTAAAATTATTCTCTTTAATTTGATACACCACATGGGCCGGGCGTGTTGCAATGTTTTCATAATTTTCGCCTTTACAAGCGATTTCTGCAGCTCAGGTAGCTTAGCAGTAATTAATTTAAATAGAACCACTGTTTCAATTACAAGGTTTTATACTTACAGTAGGTAAAAGACATGCGAAGAGAGAGTGAGAGGGAAAGACATAACTTTTATTTGGAAATATTATCATTGAGAATTAGTTCAATGATTAATTTAAATGTAACAGTTGTTCGATATAAGGAATCATTATGAGGTGTTATTCTCACACAAGACGAGAGTGTGCAATGAACGATGGGGGGGCATTACATTTTTCACTGGACAGTGTTATCTTACTTCTAACAGGCTGGCAAACGTTTTACGATCTAAGGATTCTCCACCACCGCTTCAGCCCTTGCTACAGTGATCACTCTGACTCTAAATACAGTATGCTGGGGGGTGGAGGGTCTACTAGATCCTTGTTCGCCCTCCAACCGGGGCGGCAGCAGCAACTCGTGCCACACCCAATTTGTACTCCCATAAAACTAAACTCGTGGTACACTGCGCAATAACGGGACAAATGACGGCGACAGACGTAAACTTTAACTGCCGCCCTCGACAGAAAACAATTACCAATAAATCAGCTGGAAAAAAAACAAAAAAAAAAAACAGATCGTATAGTTCAGAAAATGCGGCACAGGAAACGAACGGAAGTATACGAAAGTTTGAATGCGTGCGCGAACGTACACGCACACGCGGAACACTTTTCACGTTCTTTTTTTAAATAATGTCAGTGGGTTTCTCGTACGCAAACTGTGTTCAACCCGTGAAGCTCGTAGACTAACAAACGAGTCAAGTCAAGCGCAACCCTCCAACGAGCTCGAAGACTGATCAGGTAAATCTGTCAAAGTCCCAACAAAAGCAATAAACCCGGTCCACAAACGTCTTCCGGCCTGCGAACTGATTAATTCTTTTGAAGTACACTGACTAACGTTCCGGCGTAGCCTTCACAGTTAGGGCCGCTTTTATGCATCCGATTTATATCGCACGATAAGCTACGATAAAAATTCGTACGACAACAGAAACAAATGTGCCATTTTACGCACTGTCGTATGATAAATTTATCGTCGTGTTCTAGGAAACGTATCCTGCCTAGCGTCGAGATAGTTGTACCAAGTAACCAGTGGTATTCACGTCATGGTGTGCTTTTATTAATATCTTTTGTAAATATGGAAGACATTATTACTGAAAGGCCCACTGACGAAATCCAGAACAGGAGAACACTATGGCATCCCGTTTCCGAATATTATAAAAACGAACCGACAAGCGGCATACAACACGCACGGATCCATTTCCAGTACTGATGATGGCAACACTGAAAGAGTTTCTTCACACCCATATTTTTGACGCACGATAAACATCGGTGTCAACTCGGATGCAAAACCTATCGTACGATATAAATCGGATGCATAAAAGGGGCCTAAAGAAACTTTTTCAAATGAAAACAGGGCCCAATTTCTATAAATCGAGTAGTTACGTGCAATAAGGGTCTCTTGGAGGTCAAGCCCTTTTTGCGTTCAACGGTTTATTCACTTAGTTAGTAGTAGTAGTAGTAGTTAGTAGGCCTACAGTTAAAATAATTAGACATGAAACGGCTGTCTGGTTGCGCTCTGTCACAAGATCTCATTGCGCATGCGCAGCTTTAACGCTTTGTTTTCCGACCAATTATTTAGTCGATATTAACTGATGGCTCGTTGGGCACTTGGTGAAACATATTAATACAAAGGTTTTTAAAAATATATAAATACTTGGTAGGTGTCACAGTTTTTTTTTTACTCTGACAGCTGTTTCAGCTTATTAAACTGATCAAAGAGATCAGTGAACAATTAAACTAAACAAAGGGTGACACCACCCTAACATCCTTTGTTTAGTTTAGTTGTTCACTAATCTCTTTCACAATAGCTTAATAACCTGAAACAGCTGTCAGAGTTAAATACAAACTGTGAAACGTACCAAGTGTTTATATATTTTTAAAAAATTTTGAATTATTTTGTGTTCAGCCCAGCAGCATGGATGATATATCACATGGTTGGTTGTCATGATTGGTCACCTCACGCCCCACATCCTGCACTGCCTTCCCTGCCACCACTGTCATCTGCGCGAATCGTTTCAAGTTCTTCTATTCATCTGTACGCCTACGAAGTTTGATGTCACCAGAGTTCAGGACAGGCAACAATGTGATTGCCTTTGTGCAGTTTTTGGTAAGCTGAAAACTCGACCAAATCCGTTACTTTCAAAATTCAGTTATACTGTATCCTAAATTAATGTAGACAACTTCCGGAATGGTTTTGTCATGTACTGGATAAAAAGGCTCTTACCATCCTTTCCAAATATACAAAAAAAAAACAATGCCTTCATCATACATTAACGTTACCATCATGTGCAGGTGTTGGTATTAAACCAGCAAAAAAAAAAGATATTCGAATTTTTGAATTTTGTTTCACTTACTAGATGAGTCTTCTCAGAAGTGGTATGACCATTTTCTTGCAAAAGCTCTACGGTTACAAAATATTAATAAAGAAGATGTACTAACGCAGGAACAAAATATTAATGCAGTAAGTGTGGTGTGACGTGACCAACCACGACACACAACCATGTGACACACCAACCAACCAGCTGTTCTGAACACAAAATAATACTCCGAAAAAACACGTCAAAGAAACGCATGGGCAATGAGATCTTTTGAAACAGCGCAACCAGATACCCGTTTCACGTCTAATTATTTTAGCTGCTCTTTTCTCCATCGTCAATATGCCTATTCAAACCATTCGTGTGCTATTCATCCCGCTGTCTACACAACCGACTGTTGCTGGAACTGATTTTTGAGGTTCTGTCCGTGATTCCTAATTCGGTCGGTCCGTGATCTTCCAGCTTGATGACGATGAAGATCATAATCATTATCATAATATTCTTCTTCTTGTTCTTCTTTAGCACTACAGCCCAACGTGAGCCCGGGCCTGCAAGGCGTCCAATGTCTCCTATCCGTTGATAGCCTACCTCACGCAATCCCTCACGCAATCCCTTCTTTTGAGATCTTTCAGCCGACCACCTTATCCTGGGTCAACTCCTCTTTACGCTTGTATACACCTGTGCCTTCAGGAATTTCTCTGGCATATGCTGATCATCCAACCGTTCTAGGCGACACCTAGCCATTGTGTTCGTTGAACATTTACGGATCTTACGATGTCCCCTCAGGCTTCAATAGCTCACTTATCTCCTGGTTATTTCTCACAAAAGAGCAGCGAACCAGATTATTTAGGATAGGATTCGTGATGACGAAAACACCAAGGACAGGCTTATGGACTATGTTCTTCCAGCTGGTCGTTTCAAAAACTTACTTGTGTTGCTTCCAAACTGGTTTTATGCTCGTCTCGAAATGGTGAGGTTTTCTGCCCCAAAATCTGTATTGTACCAAACGTGAAGTATGATAAAGAAGTATGGCGAAGATTAACTACTCAAAGGCCCACGACGTTCGGGAACGAACAACGATGAAGAACGGAAAAGAAGATCATGACTAAAATTGCTTGATGTCTGACGCAAAACCTGCATAACGCTATAGGATACCAACGAGGGATTTTAAAGTTATCAGCCTTGGCCACAGTACTGTGGTTTTACTGACTGAGACCTTTGCCAGTATTTCAGTCCTTCCAGCACTGAAGACGGCCACCGATGGAGTGTCTGAAACGTTTGCTAATTCTACCATCATCGGACCACGGCCTGACAGCCCGGAAAGTGTTGATAATATCTAACTTTTAAAGTTATCAGTAAAACAAAGAATACGCTGAATTAATTCTATATCACACGTATCACGCGTTATCAGAATTACCTATCTTGCGTTAAATAAGGTGTCAACGAATTACAGCGAGCCTAGACCACGTATTGGTGAGATCTAACCAGATTTTTACTTTGAAACAACAGTTAAATATTCTAATAACGAAATAACCAACTACTTAACAGAACTAAAGTAACACCATAACCTCAACACGTAAAACACTGAATCACATAACTCTTGGGGAAAAACTAAAGCAGTGACTGTTAGTATTGAACATAATAAAGTGAAGACTTGATATTATTCAAAACACATTGTTTTCACTGAATATAAACTAAATAGGCGTAGTGAAAATTACTTGAAAACTTAAAATTAAAAAAAGTAGGTATTCAACAATGAATTTTATATACAAGAATAAACCCTGCTCCTGTTGGTTGTAGCTTGAAGCATAAAGTTTGATTTTATTTACGCTGATAAACTGTATGTCATTAAATATACAGGAATCCATAAAATCTTAAATATTCTTTCTTTCTTCTGAACTATACACGATTTTGTTAACGTAGAATCAGTTGTATTTCAGTATCGATACGATTTACTGGATCCACACTAATGTCACACTGTTACACAATCAGCGCTGCCAACTACAATTACGAGACGACACATTATTTAATATAGCAAACATTATTTATTGCCTTCTTTTCGCAAAAGAAAAAAAAAATCACAAATCTTGTTCCGATAAATAAAGTATATATTTATTTGTGTGCGTGTGTGTTGCTGTAGGCATTCGATAGCAGATTGTTTGTTACTTTTCGCTAAATTTATGTCGGCTGTAGTAAGTACGGATTGGAAAATGTATCATGCGCGTGTAACAGAGAGAGAGAGAGAGAGGGAGAGTGGATTGAATAAATCAAACGGGGGGAAGTATGGCAAGCGGCGTAACTTATGACACACAAACAGTACGTATTGCTGTTTGCCTCTGTGTATGGAGAAATCAATTCTACAAGCACGGAGCTGCAGACGGGTTGAACGGACCTTGCGTCAAGGCCGCGTGGTCAAAGCACAACAAAATTCTCCACTTCATAGGCCCAAAATATAAAAAAAAAATCGTTAGATAACAAAACTTTGATTTATTGACGTCCTAGCCTCAACCACCCGAATGTTTCCGCTCGCCTCTGACTTAATGCGGAGTAAATCTGCTGCGTAGAGAAATACCGTATTGTGCGCACACAAACGCGCAACACACACATACAAACACATACAAAACGGTCTTTGACGTAATCGGGAACACATAAATAATCTAAATATAAGTAAATCACTACCGATTCGGAACTTCTTACGAGATGGGTGCCGGAACAGGTTTATATAACCTAATCCTTGCAGAGGAGAAGCGGAAGAAGATAAAACAGCAAATAAGCGTAAATTACTTAGGTTATTCGAATAAGCTAATTATAAGTAAGGATTATAAGTATGTTGTTTTGTGTTCAGAGTGGGTAGTGATATAGGCTACTTATATTTAGTTAATCAACGGACACGGCACGGACAACAAACTCCGAGATAAATAACCACCATTATCATCGTCGTCATGCTCCTCCAAGCATCTCTTCCTGAGTCTACCCACACACCTGTGTCCTACAGGCTTATATTGTCAGACTTGTTTGGACAGTCTTGAATATGACATCCTTCTTTCCACAGTCGTTTATAATCTTTTATCTGTCATTCAAATTCAAAACTTGTAATTCTTCTCTGATGTCTTCATTCTTTGTATGCTCAAGTTTAGAACAACTTTTAACTCCTCTTAAGAACGTCATTTCTGAGGCCTGTGTTTTACTTGCTTTTGCTTGTTGGTTAACGTCCTAGTCTCAACCAGCCGAATGTCTCCGCTCGCCTCTGACTTAAATCGGAATCGATCTGTTGCGTAGAGAATTATTTTGAACACATCCGCGCGCGCGCGCAATTCCCCCCTCTCTTTTGACGTAATCGGGAACACAGAAAATTCAACACCATCACCTTCACGTCGCGGCATAGGCGATATGCTGCTGTCCCCCTTCAAAGATCCTCCAGCCATCTCTTCCTGAGCCTTCCCACACACCTGTGTCCTACACGTTTATATTTCCAGACTTGTTTGGCTCGTCTTGAATCTGACATTCTTCTTTCTAAGTGTTCTTTCCACCGTTCGTTGTTTATAATCTCATAGTCTTTCATTCTATTTAAAAACTTGTAATTCTTCTCATATGACTACATTCTTTATATAATCAAGTTAGAACACCTTTTAACTCTGTTGATCATTGATATGTTGAACGAAGTACATTTATTATTGGATAAATTTTGATATTACGTAATTTATCAACTTTCATTGGTAGTAATACAAGTATAACAATTATAGAGCCCACAAGCATACAGAAAACAGTAAAAATTCCAAATAATCGGATTTGTGTTACAACTCCCTTTAGTCTGACACCCGGGTGCATTTCTAAAATTTTTTTCAAATTATTGGACTCCATTTTGGGTGCCCCGGAGTCAAAAAATTTTGAAATTTCCAAAACTCTACACTATATTCAGACTCGGTTAAAAAGTCTCTTAAATTTGATGCCCCACACGGAATTTATAATTTTATCAAACGTTCGCCCCACTTTTGAGCCCTGGCACCCCAAAGTTTTGAAATTTATAAAAAGTAACATTACATCCGCATTTTAATTTAAATGGTTTTTAATATAATACGCCACGTGAATTTTGGCGATTTAATCAAACTTTTAACCCCCTTTATTGCCCCCCGCGTCCAAAAATTTTTTAAATTTTCAAAACTTCACACTGAATCTATATTTTGGTTAAAATGTTCTTGGTTAATTTTGTTATTTGAATTAGCAGTCTCTCTAACTCCAACTTCGACATGATTATTTGCTAAACTGCTAAACGTCATGGTCAGGACGAGGCCTTTCAGTGTTTCCACCATTTTCAAGTCCTAAACCACGACCCTGAAACACTGAAAGGCCTCGACCAGAACATGACATTTAGCAGTTTGACAAATAAGCACGAGAAGTTGGAAAATGTTCTTTAATTTAAACCCCCACATGGGCATTTGCGATTTTTTTAAATTTTGGCTCCCTCACATTTTTGCTTCCCGCGACCCTACTTTTGGGGAGGGGGATCAATCTCAATAACAATAGGCTTCTATAGGGTAAACGTATGGAGACGCATGCCAACTTTTAAGAAAATCGGTTGATGCGTTCAATAGTTATCGTGAGACAGACAAATGGCAAACGGTCGAGTTAACACTGAGAACTCGCTTGGCCCGTTCAACAAAACTGTTATCAGTTTATTTTTCATAAGTTACTGTAATGTGCTAACGTGAGTCACGTATCGTCGCCTTCGTATTATTATTTATAAACCGTTAACTAACCGGAGGCGAAGAGCAGTTAACGCACACATCCCACATGTGAGAGGCAGTTTATAATAAACGGGGGGAGAAAGCGTTATGGGTTTTCTCGACCCACCACCGTACAGTACACGACGTCGCCGTCCCACGTACTACTGCACTAAGGGCGAGCGCGCACGCGCGTGTACACATACTCGACAGAACACTGCAAACACTACGTTAGCAGCTTTTCAATTAACGGTGTTGTATTGGAGGAATAAGGACGAGCACCCCCCCCTTGACTTCCACCGTCCTTTGTTTCTCTAGGGCAATCGTCTACGAGTGTTTACTTTGTACTGAACTGTATCCCACTGGTGTTATCAGAAGCCACAACAGACACAAATAATAATTCGTTATGGCCAGCTCATTAGCGTACTGAAAAAAAAAACAGAAAAAAACACTACGAAAGTTTTTCATTTAATAATAGTTTAACTACACAAGAAACACTTACGCATACCTTCAACTAAATTATAAGCTCACAGAACGCACTCACTTCTTTGAACGAAGTACATTTTTTTATTAAGCTGGATAAATTTCAATATCAGAAAACTTTTGACTTATCTGCAAAATTCCGGAAAACTCTAGTAGACTACTCAACATTTTTTTTTTTAAATAAGACAACATTTGTAAACCTGGGGACCATACATCGAAAACTATTTCTGAACTACTGCCATTTCTTTTCTTGAGCTAAATTTATGACTATAATGTATAATTAACAAATCATTTATTCCTAGCTTTCAAGTTAAATGTACGTTTCCGTAGATACCTACCGCTATAGCTAATACATTTCGCAAAAATACATAAGTGAAAACATTTGCTTTTTTTACTTCCATGTTCCGTAAGGAAATGGATGTTTGGTGATCGCGAAAACAATCGTGTTCAAGATAAGGGCTGATTCTGATTGTACTACTCTCGAAACACGAAGAAAAGTCATTTTCTGAAGAGTTTATGTGTGTGTAGAATTTTTTCTATGGTGAACGATAACTGCCGCAAATTCAAACAGACTCAAATAATTTTTGCTAATGTGGCCGAGCTGTAGAGGACTCGAGGGCCACTGATTTGATTGAAGATCGGTTAAGAGGAAGGTGTAGTTTATCTGGAACGTTTTACGTTTTAACAAGAGTCAAGTATTTAATTTTGATAAATACAGTACCCTTGAAAAGAAGGTCATAATAATCCGCTGTAGAAAGGTAGATGAAATATTTATAAATGAAAAGGGTAGTTGAAGGGGGAGGGGGTAATTTTTTCTATTGATGAGATTTCTCAGGGAAGGGTATACTCTTTACGA
This sequence comes from Magicicada septendecula, assembly GCA_034769895.1. NCBI lineage: Eukaryota > Metazoa > Arthropoda > Insecta > Hemiptera > Cicadidae > Magicicada > Magicicada septendecula. The sequence continues at coordinate 494,280,040 of CM068370.1, forward strand.
TCGCCTCAGAACCTGTTGTGTTAGGTGAACAAATAAATCGTAATCAACAAGCACATCAATCTATATATATTGCAACAGTACACAGGATATGAAAGTCATTTAAGTGGAATACTACTGATATATAACATTTTCTGATGGCCATAGACATGTTTTAAATTGATTTTGTTCTTTTTTTTTAAAGTAGTCATAAATTTTGAACCAAGCTATGTTTATAAAGTATATTATGTCAAAATGTTCAAAATTTTATTCTCTTTTATGTAATGTGAAATATTGTGTGTAAGTGCGCGAGTGCGCGTGTGATTTACATTTTATTTAATAACTTCGAGGAAAATTAACATTTCGTTCTGAAACTTGGACAGAGTATTCTCATGGTTACAAGCTATATTTTCCATATACTCAATTCTCCACACCTATAATTTTTATATGGTTTTTTTTTATGAAATCAGTCGTCTTTTATTCTCGTTATCTCATAGAAAGTAATAAAATTTGTAGATTAGATCTAAACAGGCCTTTGCAGAATCGGACAGAGTTTAAGCCTGATGTCAGTCTATCTGTGTTCTCATCTGTGACGTTGCTAAAGTTTCAACCAATCAGAAGGTCTAAAAATTATTCGAGTCGGTCGCTTACAGCGTACGGATGGCTCAGTTTCTTATTAGGACTCGTTATAGAAAGACGTACTCGCTGTCACGAGTTTTTCGTGACAAGACAGGTCGTTTTCATTTAGACTTAGAAGTTGGTTCACGGTTCGAGTTCTTCGTAACCATTGCCATTATAGAACTGAGAAATTTTTAAGTAGATCATACTCTAGTGCTTTTCGCGTAAGTGGAAGATTTTCCTGGTTAGGGCCAAAATACCTAACGTGGTGTTTTGAGTTAACGCGAGAACACTTCAAGAGACCGGAGTTTGTGTAAGCCCAATACACGATCTATTTTACCCAGTTAAAAACCCTGAGATAATTTTATAAACAATAACAGTTTGATAACCGCAGTTTGATAACCGTGTGTGTGTGTGTGTGTGTGTGTGTGTGTGTGTGTGTGTGTGTGTGTGTGTGTGTGTGTGTGTGTGTGAAACGTAGAAACGTAGAAATGAACGACGCTGAGGTCAACGAGTCGTCTACAGCAGCTATCAGCGGAGATCGACGGTGGTTGAGGAATTCGACAACAAGTAACATAGTTGTAAAACAAGCAAATAGACTCAATTACTGAAAGACAAATTTTAAATAAACAATTTAATATTATAAAGTAATTAAGACAATAGTAAATTTTAATGTTTTAATTTAATAAATTTTCCTACTCCAGACATATACTGTGTTGTAATAATTTGAAGATTACCTATCTATGCAGTTTTAATTTGTATTGTTGCAAAATATATATATATATATATATATATATATAAAACTTAAAGTCTGTGAATTTGTTTTACTTTGTATTGCAAATCCACACCGTTACACCACTGCCACCAAATTTTGCACAGGTATCCTTTGAAACAAGGCGAAAACACTGTCTAACTTGGAATTTGATAGTCTGCCCCGTTCGCACGATTTAGGCGCTTTTAATTATGCCCTTTTGTTGACGCATATAAAGATGTCAAAAACACCATGGAGACCAGAATTAATTACCATAATAATAAGTAAGCAAACAGATGCTATTTATCGGCATCAGAACTTACCTTTATCCGTTCCTGCAGTAGATTTTCGATGTTCTTAATATACGACTGTATCGACATAATACGGTGTGGAAAAGAAGAAGTCTACTAATCGTAAACTGTTCTATTCTTAATGCAAAGCGAAAGTACGTGTTGTGTTCATTTGTGAGGTTAGGTGACAACGGTTTTTATAGTTGTTAGTTTACTGTTGAATAAATAAAAGCCATGGTTGAGCAAAACAAAACGTGTAATGTGTATTTAAATACAGCGCATATAACATAGTAACACTTAAAATAAAGAACCTAACGTTTGTGAGTTAACGGGCACTTGTTTACTTAATAGATCATGTATTTGTATTGAAAATGTGGTCCAGTATTTTTCACAACAGGTTGGAACATATCTACTTCTTCTTTGCCTAGGCCTACGTCTCACATTGTCATGAACAACATTGATGAAATACTCGTATATCGATTAATTTCATGAATTAATTAAGGTAAGATTTAACAGATTAACCAGTTTAATAAAATGAGTCAGTTTCGACGGCGTGTGAGTATTTTTACGCCGATGATCCTGGAATAATAACCACGTACTGTCGTTTACACGAATTGATTAAATCAATCCACCGTCCACGGGCATCGGATGATTCATAAAAAAAAAAAAAAATAGTCGACGCGGTTCAATACTGCTCATTATGCCCAGGAAATAAAAACTAAACAATCAATGAATTTATACAGTTTTAATTAAAAACACGGCTCTACAACACAACAAGCCAACGCATTTATAGCTAGAGCCAGCCATATCGGTAAACTGTATAACTCTGTGTGGGCAAAGAGGTAAAGTGCAGCAATAACGGTGTCCCACGCATTATACAGCGGCCGCAGTGACGATCACAGGTGTTCTCAGTTGCCTGTGACCTCGCTGCAGCAGTAAAACACGGTTTAGTTTACTGCAAAAAACAGATCCGTTAATCTGATTGTGTGTAACAAATGATGCCAGGACAAGCTGTCTTCTCATCAACGGCAGCTTATTTGTGTACCATGGCTACCACATTGTTCCTTTCATTCATTATTTATTTCTGATGTCTTTTTACCAAAACTGTGCCGGGTTCTATGAATCCTAGTTTACCTTAGGATTTACCTACAATAAAAATTACATTAATTCATAAACTTATGAACGTCAACCGATAAAGTAGGCCTACATTCAGTCAATTTTCTATTAAATCGCGAAAAAGTCCATTAACAATTAATTATTATTCGCCAATAACATTCCCAGTGATTCGGCGTCTTTTTCTCTTCTTCTTTATCGGCCAATCCGTTATCGATTATTCTACGTGGATCCCCCAACTAGTTTATCTCTTCCTCTGTGCCACATACAGTTCAATGTCGGCTTCTAAGACGGTGGTGAGGAAATTCAAACAAAGAAACTGTTAAGTGTGCGAAATTCAAAACCATAGACATACGTCGGTACATTTGACCTATTAAACTGCGGAAAGTAAGAAAAGAACTAATTTACTAAAGTACCATAACTTTCTGGATTGTTATCCCCTTCCACACGTTAACTCACTACCCTACCGACATCAAGGCCCCCTATCTCACTACAGTGCAAGGCGGTGGACTTCGAAACGGTCTACTTCAGTTTAGACTTGGCGATACTAAAGTGCGGAATTTACGTTACTGTGACTGACGGAAAGTGACTGGTGTGCTAATTAGTAGGAAACCGTAAGAAGGTGACATTTATTGTTGTGTCTGACAATTTAATTGGTACTATTGTATAAGATTGCTTCTGTTGATTTCTACCTGCTGTTTGTGTCTAATGCAATGACAGTGACAGAGGAAGAGGGTTGCGCAAGTGGGAAAAAGAAAAGTCCTCGGGGGGGGGGGGGGTGCACTGAACGTCCAAGGAACTTGGAGAACAAGGATGAATGCAGAAATCCAGTAAATCTATGGAGAACCAGACATCGTCACTGACATAAGGAAAAGTTGAATCCGGTGGGCGGGCAGGGCGTGTCCAGAGAATGTTAGAGACATCCACATTGAAGAGAATTTTTACGGGGAGACCTGGTGGAAGAAGAAGGAGGAGGGGTCGGCCAAGAAAACGATGGTTGGATGATCTTGAGGACGACTTGCGCAGGCTCGGTGTGAGACTATGGAGACTGAAAGCAGAGGATCGAGACGATTGGAGGCGGATTGTCCAGCAGGCCAAGGCTCTCCAAGAGCTGTAGCGCCAATCAAGAAGACAAAAAGATGTTTGTGTCTAATTAAAGTTTGTAATAAGTAACTTCATCTGGTGTCAGATATTTTGTTTCCACTGTAAAATACGACGATCTATGTGACCCTTGTAACAGTTTATTCATTATTATAACTATGTAAGAGAATATATAATTCATTTTGTTAAATAAAATATTCTGTCTAGTATCTTTTGGCTGCTTTTGATACTACAAGTATTAGGCCTATACAGTTTTACATGAACAGGTTACTGGCCTGTTGCACAACCCCCTATCAGAAGGAACCTTGTTTAATATATACACTGACGACATGTTGAGAGCATGGAAATCCAGAGTGACTTCGGGAATACAGCTTAACAAATCAATTTGTATGGGTTCCCTGCTATATTCGGATGACATAGTTCTTATTCAAGAAAATGAGGATGATTTACAAAGACCTATGTTTCAATTACAAGAAGTGGCAAGAGAGTATTCACTGACAATTTCAGTAGGATAGACCTAAACCATGGCCTTTAAAGGTAAATATCCAGTGAGGACTAGCTAAGATAGTTATAAACAACAGCACTTTAGAACAAGTTAGCCCTTTTAAATATCTCGGCTGTGTAGTAAGCTACGAATCTGAATATGATATAAAAGAGAAGATAAATAAATTTAGGAATATTTGTGGTACGATTCATAGAAAACTTAGAAATAAAACAAGACACAGCACAAGGATTAAATTTTATAAGACAATTGCAATATCCACATTGATTTGTGAGAGTGAGGCGTGGGTCAAAAAAGGAATGCGGCAAGATTCAGAGCGCTGAAATGCACTTTCTTCGAAATACTTTAAATTATACATTGCAAGATAGAATAAGGTATGAGTATATCAGAGTAGATCTCGAAGTAAAGGACATCAATGAAATTATTTCAATTTACAGAAGACAATGGTGGGATCATCTGCAAAGGATGACAGAGTTGCCGAAAGCGGCACTAAACTATAAAGCCATTGGTAGGAGAGATGAGGGTCGTCCGAGGATGAGATGGGTGGTGGAACAGGTTGTATAACCTAATCCTTGAAGATAAGAAGAAGAAGAAGAAGAAGAAGAAGAAGAAGTCTTATCTTTTGGATTTCTTCATTCGTAATCAAGGAACGTACTCAAATCATCCAAGTCTGTATGTTTAACCACTCGATCGAATGAATAGTCCAGTGTCGCTTATACTACCTTCAGGGCAGCAGTAAGACTCGAGTTTGTTTTCATATTGATTTCCCTGTACATTTGGCAGCATTGCGTGTTGCAAACATAGTCGATTTGTTTACATTGCAGGTATGAATCCACTGTACAGGTATAGGATACATTTGTAGCTTTGGAAAAAAACAAAACGAATTTATTCATTTCCACGGATTTATTTTACCAGAGCGGAGTTTATTAACCGGACGGCGAAAGTGCAAAATATTCATAAAACAGCGCGTTGGCGGTGAGTGTGTTGTGTGTGTGTGTGTGCAGCCGTGGTGAGAGGGGGCGAGGAGAATCGTTAAATTAAAAAACATGAAGTTGTACCAAAAACAAGTACAATAACGGCGCATATTTCCTGCCCACTCGTGCGCCACATAGCTCTACTATATTCATGACTGTTTTTTTCAGCAGGTTTCAATACGGTAATTAAAGTTTGACCACGCGCGCGTGCGCGTGGCAGGCGTTAAGTGCACAACGAAATTGTTGCTCCCGCGAACCGGCTCGCGACGCGACACAAGAGCCCCCGAGCGCGCGTCTGCTCGCGCGTGCACGATACATGTAGTTTACAGGCCAGCTCATATTGCATGCCGTCGGTTTACCCCGCACTAAAAAAACGAGGTGCCAACCTCATCCCGTTGTAATTACCACCGTGTTTTATGCTGCGTACGGACAAAATTTTATTCTAATGGTAGCGCGTTGTTTCTTTCTCTCGGCACAATACGGTTTCATTAAAACAACAGAGTAAATTCATTAGATTCCTGCAACGAGCGTATAACAACACAACACATCGTCTGCTAAGCGTCACGCGGGAAAAAATATTTCTATTGTGAATAATAATTCTCTTGTAATTGTACGGAATGACGAGACTTCGAAAATGCAATTTCTGACCTTTTTCCGTGAAAAGAAAAAAAAATGTTTGAATGTACACACAATTATCGCTTAAAAAAAGGTAGAGCTGAAATAATTAAGACACGAAACGAGTATCTGGTCGCGTTCTGTCAAAAAATCTCATTGCGCATGCGTAGCGTTGACGCGTTGTTTTCGAACGAATTATTTTGCGTTCAGAACAACTGCATGGTTTATGTATCACATTATTGTTTGTCATGGTTGGTCACGTCACTCACCACATCCTCCACTGCTTTCTCCCCCCCCCTCACCGCTAAGATCTGCGCGACTTTGTGTCTTACTATTCCAGCTGTCTCTTATAATACAGGCAACGACGCTGTGAATAAGTTGGATAAGTTCAATCATATGTGCGGGAACATCAGGCGAACTCTTAACTCAGCAAGTAAAGAAACACGCCTAAAATTCTACAAGGTGGATGACCCTTTCCACTCTTCTTTGTGGGTCTGAGAATTGGACTTTAACGAAAGGCCAGACGTATCCAAGCGGCTGAAATGAGATTTCTCGTGGCAGGGTATACTCTCCATGATCATAGATGAAACACAGATATACGGCAGGAACTGAATATTGTGAGTATACTAGACAGGTTTGCCCAGTATCGGCTGAATTGGTGGGAACATCTTTGCCAAATGGATGACTGCCGCATCCCCAAACAACTACGGAGCTATAAGCCGAGGGGACGGATAGGTGTGGGACGTGCGAGGAACGGCTGGAGTAACCAGCTCTAATCTTTGCTCTATTTGAGACCGGAACAAACCATCCTCGGTTTAATCCTTGCAGATGGTTGTAAAGCAATTACGGTAGAGAAATTTTTTTTGCGTAAACGGCACTGTAGCGGGCGTCAACTGTCAAGAGTGATGCATGGTATAGCCAAACGGCCGCCGTTAGACAATGACTTAAGAAAGACAACGCCTTGGCATACAACAGATGTTGGACGTGGATGAACGACATAAGCGCAAGTGGCGACAATAACAAAGAAACAAAAGACGGTGTCAGTTCGTCACAATTACCGACAAAGCGTGTACTAAGGGGACGCCAACATTTTCGACATACACGTGTGAGTTAGCGGTTGCACATGGACATAACATTTTCCACAAAAGCAGTCTAAGAGCGGATGCAATTAAGTACAAAGGAACTTACATAGCCGCACAGCGGGCAACTTGCTTACTGGCACGACATACGGAGCATCTTGTAGGGCTGCAGAACAGATGTTGGTTCCTGGAAGATGACCACCATCAGCGTGTGAACGTAACAAGGGAAGTCGAGGACAATACGGCGATTCGACACACCCGGGTTATGGTACACACATGTATGATACAAACAACAAGTAAATTATTATCATTCATGTAACATTAGATTAGGTTGCCACTGTCCTGCCACTCAAAAAGAACTTGCCACTGAGTTGAATATACATTTATTTAATCGTTGAATATACATTTATTTAATCGTTGAATATACATTTATTTAATCGTTGAATATACATATATTTAATTGCTCAAAAGTAACGCAAATTGAGAAATATGAATCCATAGAGTAGGATATACATATTGAAATTTATATAGTCATTAATTAACTTTTATTGATTTGTAGGTGCTCATAAACGTTAGAGATAAGATAACAGCTTTGTGTATTTAATATGTTGTATAGAAACGCTAACTTTATTCAGTATTTAAATGACATTGAAAACATATAATAAATGTATATTGTTTACAAGAATTAATAGTGTCTGAGTCACATAATTGTTATCCACCCAAAACACCTGTTTACATATGGTGCTCCAGAACGCGGGGCGTATTAAAGCTCAGTGATATCAGAGTGTATCATCATAAATGGCATGCCCGTCCTGGAGCAGTAAACAACATCTGTAGTAAAAACCTACATTTATGGAAACTCCTTAGAATAATTTTAATTAATTTATGCAGTTAGAGACAAACATAAAATATATTACAGTTGCATATGGTGCCCCAACACGTGGCACGAGGAAGCATATTCTAGTAGATAATTGTAACCAAGAGAAAGATTTATTTAATTAAAAATTCGATTAATTTATGCAATTAATAAATTCGCATAATTATGTACATTTGTATGGTGATGATTATGATATGATGAAGTTTGATGAAGAGTATCAGGAACGATAAATACAAAGTGATTAACAATAAATACAAATAAGAATATTGACAGAAATACAACTTTGAAAACACTACAACATACTCTATACCAGTGCAGACTGGCTATGTCCTGGTTGCAGAATTTCTTTCTCTTTCCCTTACGCTACAAGGCTAGTAGCGTTTCTACTTCTTCAATTCTCGCGTATATAACTAAAGTAGCAAAGCTCCATGACCTGCAGAAATCGCTCACTATTTTGAACAAAATACATTTATAATACACAAAATACATAAATTTCGAGAGTGGATAATTTTTCAATTATGTGAAAAATTACAAAAATCCCAGTTACTCTACAAAGTCTTTACTAAGTAACAATTGTAGAGGATCCAGTCATACAATAAACATTAAAAATTCGAACACTCAAGATTCGGGTTACAATTCCTTTTAGTCTACAACCTGCTCTCGATTTTCCAAATTTTTTCAAACTATTAATCACCTTTTTTCGGCCCTGGCGTTCAAAATTTTGAATACTCAAAAACGAACACTATATATTAAGATTGTGGTTAAAATCCGACTTAATTTGTTTCTCCTACACTTGCGTTTTTTCACAATTTTCACTTCCTCACATTTTTGCCTCGCGGCCCCTTATTTTTTTGGGATCAATATAACAACCAATAGAGTTCTTCTTCTTCTCGTCTGGCGTTACAGCCATTGGTGGGCATGAGTCTCCTCAACAATACTCCTCCATGCTTCCCTGTTCTCAGCCCTTCCTCTCCACCCTCTGATTCCCATGCTAGCAAGATCTTATATTACGCCATCCAACCATCTCATCCTTGGTCTGCCTCTACGTCTATTACTATATAATCTTCTCTTCAGCATTCTTTTAGGCATTCATTCCTCATACATTCTTTTCACATGTCGAAGAAACCAACACAACTTCTGTGATTTGATGTATAACCAATAGCGTTCTGTACGGTAAAAGTGTGAAAACGCATGGAAAGATTTACGAAAATCGGTAGAAACTTTCAAAAGTTAACATGAGACATACCCTGAGCAGATAGAATGACAGGCAGACAAATGTCAAACGGTCAAGTTAAAACTGAGAGCTCGCTTTGCTCGTTCGATTAGGATGAAAAATAAATATTAATTAAAAAACATATAGAATAAGTACATGAAAAGGAATACGGAAAATCTAATTGTTACTGTAGCTTACATGAAACAATACAAACACCTTCTGAAGACCACAGAAGGAGATAGTGTAAAGACATGGATCGCATGCCTGATATCCGTCTACCTGTGGCTGCTTTGGGTTGTCACCCTACTGGGAAGTGAGATGTCGGTAGATCGAGGAGGAGATGGATTCCGGAACAGGCCTAAGGCCTAGTCCTTGAACTGGTGATGATGATGTTGATGATGACAAACACCTTATGTAAATTTAATAAAATTTGCAAAAATTACAAATAAAATATTTTACAAACTAAAGTGATACTTGACATAGAATCAATGACGATAACAACGACGATGCCAAGCCCGAGAGAACTTGCCTTACCCCGTTAGTTCAAACTTCTCTCAACTTATAACGATAAAAACTAATCGGGCGTAAGCATCACGGTGTAACTTACGAGCTAACAGCCTAGATCAACTTGTAACGATTCCTCCATCCCGGTAGATTACACTCAAGTAATTGGATCGTAAATATTTTAAATCGTTCCACAAAGTCTCCTGAATGACTAAAAATTCGAATTGAGATATTGAAACATAATAATCGACTGGTCAGATTAAATTCTCAACTTATGATGTGAAATAAAAATGTTTCGTTAAAGGCTTGCACGCAGTCCAAATATTATAATAAAAAATATTCAGGCTAATACGTAGGCTACACGAAAATTAATATTATCGTTAAAATTGAATTGCAGGGCCACAGTATTAACATTAACAATAAATACTGTTAAATAATCAATGTATACATAATTGTTTTTACTTCCATATTCCATAAGGAAATGGAAGTATGGTGATAACGAAAAATCGTGTTCGAGATAAGGGCTGATCCTGATTATACTACCCTCAAAACATGAAGAAACGTCATTTTCTGAAAAGTGTCTCCGTGTGTGTCTGTGTGTAGATTTTTTTCTATGGTGAACGGTAACTCCCCCACATTCAAACAGAATCAAATAATTTTTTGCATATGTGCCTGAGTTGTACAGGACTCAAAGTCTACTGATTTTGGTGAAGATCGGTTAAGGGGAAGAGGTAGTTTACCTGCAACGTTTTATGTTTTAACAAGAGTAAAGTACTAAATTTTGATAAATAAAATATCCTGAAAAGAAGGTCATAATAATCCACTGTAGAAAGGTAGATGAAATATCTATAAATGGAAAGGGTAGTTGTAGGGGGAGGGGCTAATTTTTTAATTGTGTAGGCCTACTACGATATCGGCAGCAAAGAAGTAGTTTGTTGTTAAAATTCCTTCCCGAGCTGTTAGGCCGTGGTCCAATGTTTTCTCCAAAACGAGGCTTTTCGGCAGTGCCATCGACTACCATCGACAGTAAAAATCGAGTGCGCTAACATGAGGTGGTATACGTTAGTGACCACAGTACTGTGGTTAAGGCTGAAGAAAGATGTAGTTTGTATGGAAATATTTCGTTTCGAAAATCATTTTAAATGGAACACGGATGTCATATATGGTTCTCCATACCGATATTTTAAGACAAGGATTTGTAAAAGTAAACGTCTATCAGTCCCGATGAGTCGGTAGGGGGTGATAGAATATAATGTGTTGAAAAATATTTTTACTGCCTAATTTTGGTTATATGAAAAACCTTGATATTCTCGAGGGAAAAATTCTGAGAAGAATTTATGGTACAGTGTGGAACGGAGAGGTGTGGAGGATAAGAAAGAGCCGTGAGCTAAGAGACCTTTATGGAGAAGCGGACATTGTTGCGGCAGTGAAGGCGCAAAGCTCGAGATGGTTGGGTCACGTGGTGAGAATGAGAAGTGATCGAGGCCCAAAAATGGCATTGGAAAAGAAGCCGAAGGGAGTAAGGAGGAGACGACGTCCGAGGAGGAGATGGTATGAAAATGTGGAAGGGGATTTGAGAGAGATGCGAGTGGCAGGTTGGAGGAGTAAGGCTCTAGACAGAGAAGAATGGAGGAGAATCGTTGAGCAGACCAGGGTTCTACAGGACCGTAGTGCCAGTATTTCAGTTCGTAGTCCTTCAGTCTTTCGACTGGTTAGTACGCTCCCCGCATATACCCGTGGTGCATGTGGTACTGAGTCTCTCACAGGTATATCGGACCTACAGTTTAACGCCGGATCCGAACGGCAATTTTTTTTTTTTTTGGGGGGGTTTATACTAGGCAGGATACCTCTCGCTGGGTTGCCATTACCTTACGAGGGGGAACGGTCGTATCTAAATCAGATGGCCCCTGGCGGGAATTGAACCCGCGCCGACAGCGTAGCAGCGTCACACGCTAGCCACTACGCCACGACCGCTCGTAACCAGTAGAAGAAGAAGAAGAAGAAGAAGAAGAAGAAGAAGAAGAAGAAGAAGAAGAAGAAGAAGAAGAATTTTTGTTATTTCGACAAAGTTTGGCGTAAATATGATAAAAATAAAATAGCAGAGAATATCGTATGGTAGAATCGGAGGAAGTTGCTTTAAAAGTTGTTAAATAATTGAAAACAATAAAACAAGTTTTGTTATTTCAGGTGTGCGTTATTTATATTACAACTCTTATTGGGTCTGTTTTGTGGAAACGCCAAGTTTTGGTTGTTTCAGGGCTTTGATGTTATCTCACGTGCATGAGGAGGCTGGTCATCCCTGGGCTATAATCTAAGATAAACAGAAAGAGGAAGATGTCAGTTTTTGTTCTTTTAATGTCTATAAAAATTTTTGAAAAAGAGGAATCCGACAGATTGAACTAGTGACCTAGTTAATTGTGCTAGTTCGCTGATGTGAACGACCTGACTATGAAAGTTCGTTTTGATGAACTACTTTGCCCATGTCTACTCCAGTGTATCGGCTTGTATAGGCCTAAGTCCCGTACCGGCGGCTACGTTTTCCGTCTCATTTCATTTCGTACCTGAACTGCGTCTAAGGTGTGAGATTTGTGAACCTCTTTTGAACTGTTTTGGACGGTCACATTTTTGGTGTCCTGTAAATCGCACCCAATACGATCCGTATATGTCAATCAAACGTATTCTTGGGCGTGTATGTTCATAGTTAGGATATCTACTTGAAGAACCATTTCTTGGGATGATTTCGATTCTTTTTGATTTCCTTGCGATTTTGCTCGGTGACCGTATAAAGTCCTCTTCATTACTTGCTGTTCAGGCATTTCCGTGACAAAATCATAACATCTGTTATGCAGATCACCTAACCCTTCTGAGTAGATTTTAGAAATTGACGTGTCTTCCTCGCCCGATTTACAGTCTTCTGTACTTCTAAGTGAGCGTCATCCGGAGCTCCGCATTCATGCTCGTTTGAACTGAGTGCTTCTCCATCTTTGGTCTTGAGCATTCCTCGACAACGTGTTGATCTCTGTTTTCAGCAGCGCCAAATCACAGGCCCATCTTCTTTAGTTCTTTTAACGTTATACCTGTATCCTTCATAGTGACCACATGGCTTACCGTGGCTGGTCGTTGTTACTTCCATAATATCAAACACAATACAAACATACAGTGCACACAAACTGAATGACCCAAATAGTACTGAACAACAGGATAGTTAGATCTGGGATAATGATGGTAAAGAGAAAGCTGGAGGGGTTTGAGGGGGAGGAATTTCTGCTACATTGTGCTAGCGGTCATTTACCGGGGTAGGCAGTGACTCGTAGGGAGCAGGTAGTAACGCTATCTATGAATTAAACTGGGCGCGATTTTCACAGATTTTTATCTGGACGCGATTTTTATATATCTCACATTTTTTGAGCAACTAATGTCTGTCTGGGCTTCAACAAATGTCCCGCTACCTCAGTAACATAAATTTTTGACTCACTGCACGAGCAGCGTAGGCAACAAAAAGTCCCACATTCACACACAAGCGCGCGCGTTTACATTACCGCGTTGTACGGTGCTGTAATTTACTTACGGCCGTCGTTGCTCCGTGTTGTTTACCCTTCTGTTGGTGCAATAAAAACCAAGTAACACCCACATTATAATTACAGCGCCGTGCGCACAAATTTCATTTTAATGGGCGCTTTTCTTTGCCCAGCACAATGCGCTCTCATTAAAGCTGAATAAAACTGAACTATATGCTTGACGAGAACAAACTAATAGGCATTACAGTGAAACAAAAACGCGTTCTACTGTTTAATTATGTTGACAGACGTATGTGAATAGAATTAGAAATTTCATTATCATTCACGACATCGTATCAGATGGTGAATGTGCGTAAGGGAATTCGGTGGAATATGAGCAACATAGTCTTTGAAGCTAATTAACAATTTATTTAATTACAAATTTTTGAAAGTGATATGATGGATCAGGTATGTTTTTTATCAATGTAAAAATTATTTGTAAGTTACAATAATAAATATAAAAAAAATGAGGAAAGTATTAGTCTGAAAATATCTGCTCATATTCCCCCTGTATGTGGGGAGTATGAGCATCTCAAAATAAATTAATGAAACAAGACAGTTTGTTTTAAAAACACGCGTTTTTTGTTGTAAAATAATCTAATAATTAACAAAAACATATAAAAAAAATCATTATTGTAATTAAAAATTAAGCATCAAAAAAAAACTTCTGTAATACGAAAAGGTTTTTGTTAAATATTTAACAAGAGTTCGTAGAGCACTAAAACAATCTTCAAAAAATTACAATTAATTTAAAACGTGCAGAAGTAAAAATCAGTTAGTAATTGTATTACAATAAAACTCGAGCATAATCTATTTTTTTATATTTTATTTGATGATAAATATAAAATTATGCTCAAAAATCACATACAAATCTACCATAAACGTAATCAACTCACAGCTCGTTGAACCGATGTTTTTACTCTGCACGCTGTATCCACTTTCCCTACTGTTATCCTTATTTGAATATTGACCATTCCAAACGGGGCATCCTCATCCCCTTTAATTATTTGCCAGAAAGATACAAGTCTGTTGATGTAATTGTTTAAAAATTTTCCTCCTTATTTTGTCTTTTTATTTTAAGTTCTTTAATTCAATCAGCTCACTTGAGTTCCTTAGAAGTTCCTTGCTTTCTTCCCTGTGCACTCAACTATTGGTAGTGGAGAAATTACACGAATGTCTTTTACAGACACTTTCTACACAGTTTTGGAAATTATCCCCCTCAACAGCCATATGCTCAACAGCTGTAAGTGAAATAAGCTGCTCATATTCCCCTGAGTGTAGAGCCATAATACAACTTAAGACATACGCACATAACCCGCCCTTCTCTCGCCCAAACATATGTCGGCCACTTCCTTTTAAATAGTAGACCTATTTACGGCAGAATATTAATTATTTTGTACAGCAATAATAAATAATTCAATTTTAATTACTGTATTTAGAGTCTGAATGAATATGGAGACAAATTCTTAAAGAGTTTAAATGACCACTTAGCTTAAAATACGTTTGACTAAGCAGAGGGGAGATGGGACCACTTTCACTCCTCCTATGGCGCTACAGCCCAAGCCGGGCCCTGACCTCCACCAATCTCCTCTATCCATTGAAACCCTCCTCCAGTTTCTTATCACCATGTCCCTCGCGTCCTCTGCAACGCCATCTTCCTACTTCTTCCTCGGTCTGTCTCTAGGTCTCGTTCCCTCCCATGTACCCAGCAAAGCCCTTTGGGGGTTCCTGCCATCCTCCATTCTCATAACACCACTTTCAGCGCTGCAAAATAATAATAAACTACGAGGCAATAACTTTCCCTCTTTGACAAATATGTTTAAGCATTAATTCTGCTCATATTCCCCACATTGCTGATATTACCATGAATTCCCTTATAAGTTCGTCAACATAAAACAACAATCTTGAGTTTGGTTTACAAACACATTGGATAGTAGATGCAGTAGATCACGGATAGGTAACATTTGGATTAATACGGAGTGCATACGGACGCGGTTAAATTACCCCCCACCCTCGTAAAGACCCCAGCCAAATGCGACCGAGGTGAAAAGTTACAACCGACCATCAGTCGCAAGCGAAGTGTAAAATTTAATGTGCAAGTAGCTGCGACGACCGTATCTAACATTTTTATATTAAAAAAATTATAACATAACAAATTATGTCTATGCCGCGCGCATGTTTTTAAACGTTAATTCAGCGTTTTAACCAGAACACGAGTTTGGATATTTTATTGTATGCTGACGATGCAGTCTTAATACAGACAACAGAGGACGAGTTGGAGTATTCTTTACATCGTTTAAATCATATATAGATATATAATCAATACGATTTTCATAAACAATATCTAAGCATAAAACAAAAATCATGGCTTTTGGGGGGAAGTTTCCAGCCAGATCAAAAACTGTTTTTGTGGGAACAGTTTTGGAACAAGTCTCTGACTTCAACTGTCAGTATTGGGAATGACACAGGTCGAGATATCGTTAAAAAATATCGAGGTTTCAGAGTATGTGTAGCGTCATACATGGAACGTTGAGGGAAAAGATGAGGAAAGAGACAAGGCTTAAATTTTATAAAACAATGGCGGTGCTTGTTTACTATATAAATGTAAAACATGGGTTCCTACAAAGAAGATTAAATACCAGATTCAAACCTCGGAAATTAAGTTTCTGAGAATAACAAAGTGTTGCACGAGACAGGATCGTTTGTGCAATGAGGATATTAGAGAAGAGCTACAGGTATTCTCCATAAATGATAAAATCCAGACATGTCGCAGGGAATGGTTACAGCATCTGGACAGAATGGAGGACGGACGACTACGTCAGGTTACGTTTCGATACAGACCCTTTGGTACACGAGATGTAGGAAGACAGGGGAACGAGATGGATAGATACTCCGTGAAAACGGAACAGCCAAAGTGCCTACTCAGTGAGGTGCAAAAGAAGAAGAAGAAGAAGAAGAAGAAGAAGAAGAAGAAGAAGAAGAAGAAGAAGAAGAAGAAGAAGAAGAAGAAGAATTCAACGTTTCCAATGTTTAATTCCATCCAAAGCGTCTTCACTGAAATATTAGGAATCCGGTACGTCTACTGTGAACAATTTCATATAGAACACTCGGATGGGAAGACACAAAATTCCCTAAGTCCCTGAATATTCTACCGGTAATAGCAATCAATGTACTCTTAACGTCGCAATGTCCGTTGTCTTTTTTTTTTTGTGACACTGTTGTTCACAGTAAATGAAGATTCCATTAATATTATTCTATATCTCACAATCGTGTAACAGTCAACAAATTTATTTATGAAACAGTAGGCTACGTTATTGAAATACCGGCAGAACATCGCGTAGAATCGTGTGGTACAGTGTTCCTTTCACTGGTTACAAGTTAAAAAATCACAAAGAAATCTTACCTCCAAAATGTGAATTATGCGTTAGCCTACCATAAATTTATGTAGCCAGCCGGTCGTCGCATGAAAATCTTCAACACCGAACCTGGCTGCCAGTTCATTTCCTTTTGGGTTCGCAAAACACTGGTCCGCTAATAGCAATTCCTTCCATCCTGTGATGCTAGAACCTCTGCAACGCACAGTCTTCCAAGCGTTCTTATATGTTCCGCCTTGAATACGTGTTCGCTTGTTACTAGAAGCACCAAACACATGAGCACTTTCTTCAATTTCGGTTGCTTTAGCCATGAATTTGAATTTAACGTCGACGGAGCAATCCCTAACTCTTTGGCGATGTCTACTCGCTTGTTATTCCCGCTTTCCTTCACTTCTTTCAGAATGTTTAATTTTTTAGCGATCGCAACGCATTTCCTCTTCCTTCCACTCACGATGTTACCTCTAACAGAAACAGTAACGAACTGACGTCGACGAAGCGATGGAGGTTTACGAGCGGTCAACAAATACGCTACGTTTCTAGGAATCAAAGCCGGCTCAAAGGTTAGGCTACTCTCAACAACCGCTACCTCGCCGAACAGAACGAACTGACGATTCCCTAGAAATGTACAGTCTGCGTTCAGACATTCATTGTGTGATATACGCAACGCAAAATCAGAGTAAATATTTAAACGTATAAACAAAGTTTCGTATCTTCAGGGACTTAAGGATGTGTTCCCGTAAGTGCGACAAACGAATAAACGAAAAGCGTATAACCGAAATAAAATAACATGGGGAGTATAGGAATTTTGCCGGGACCTTGAAGAAAAAAAACGAGGAAGTGTGAAAAACGTATAAGTGCGAAACGAATGAAAGAAGTTTTACTGTAATTGCAAAAAGCTAAAATACTGTAAGTGCTAGAACAAATTCTAAGTAAAATAATGTGTGTGTGTGTGTGTGTGTGTGTGTGTGTGTGTGTGTGTGTGTGTGTGTGTGTGTGTTAAGGAATTGTTCCACACGATCCTAGTATAGGCCTATGAGTATTTGAATATCTTCGAATCACTATAGCCCTATGTCTTCCTTATTAATGAATATTTTCGAAAAAAATTAAAATTAATTCACAATAAGGTAATGATTATTTTCGAATAATGGAAACAGAGCCACATTAACAGGGTTCGAGTCCTATACAAAAATGGAATGTAAAATGTAATAAGTTTGGAATTGCGATTTAAGTCAGGCATTCATCTGTAAAATATTAGACTATTTTGATACTATGTCTGAAGACATCAAGAATATTTATTTTCTGCTTACCTTCGTAAAGTTTAAACACTGTTTGTCGTTTGTTGTTCGCTAATATTTTCCAAATACAGATGTGTCTTCAAATAAGAATACAACAGTTTATACTTAATTCACGATAACACAATTATTAATCTGCGTGTGATGAAACTCGTACATAGTGAAACAGCTTACGAGTGTTACACTATATTACAACGTAAAATATAGTACTTTTTTAAGTAAGATTTAATTCACACATAAGCTTCTGTACAATGACATACCGATAGATTATACACGTTTTCTTATTACCTTTAAAGTTTTAAATATGGACAGAAGTAGTCTAAACATTTTCCTACAGCCTTCCTTGAAATAATAATAGAATTCACTAAATTCGTAATTATTTTTCAAACGAATATTAAAAACCACAGTCTACAGACACCAATAATTTTCATCAAGAACAAACATGTCGTTCTAATTAATTATAAATCAAGTTACTGTTATGTGAATCACGACCTCTTCAACGCGTTTTTTCGTTGACTACAAAATACGAAACTCGATCACGGAACAGATTCCTTATCGCAGTTCTTCAGATGTTTACATCATGACACAATTAAAACTCTATTAAACAGTCATAGCAACAATGGTCTTACCATAAGTTATTACAGGTTTACACGAATATTTCACTATTGTTTGAAAACTAATTAACGATTCTTGAAAAAATATTAAGGATGAAAAATACTCAAAAATTAATTAATATTCATACTAAGACCGTACTAAAGATGCACGTTTTAGCCTATATTAACGTTAAACGATATGCCTATATAAACGATAATAAAACGATAAATACAATTTAGTGGTTAAGTCTAACTTTTGCTAAACTTGTGTTACTACCACTAATACAGACTTACACTTTCATGAGCGCTTTCAAGCCTCTCGGCTCATCTTTAGATGGAAACAACCATCCTTCATGACGATGAGCCGAGAGGCTTGAAAGCGCTTATGGAAGTGCAAGTGAGTATTAGTGGTAGCAACACAAGTTTAGCAAAAGTTAAACGATAATAACATATGCCACAAAATGCCAATGAATTTGTGTAAGCATTTCTTCATATCAGTTTTATACAATGTATATAATACACTATAGGCCTATAACTTAAAACTATGTAGGCCTACATGAACAATCGATACGTTATTACGTTAGTACTGTAGAAATTAAAAACAGAATCGATCGCCAAAGTTACCACATTCTCAGAATGCCATCAGAAAACAAAACCTTACGTTCAGAAAGTCATATAATAAACTGCCGGACAAATTTTAAACTCCTACATAGGCTGCGTTTAACAAAGAATACCAAAAATACAACTTAACAATCGAATTCCGTAAACAAACACAAAGACGAACAATACAACAGTACAACAAACAATAAACACTTGATTGTAGGTTACACTTACGGAATAATACTTGTATATAAAGAAAACTAGTTTTGACAGTAAAACAGACATCTACTAAAGCTTAGGCTATATGTCTTATTTGATTTAAACACATATCACATAACTAAAAATTAAAATTATCATGCATACATTGTACATGTAAATTATCAATAGGACTATGTATAATACATACACACATATACATGGATGTGTGTGTGTGTGTGTGTGTGTGTGTGTGTGTGTGTGTGTGTGTGTGTGTGTGTGTGTGTGATTTTGTTTTTGAGTTTTTATGGCATATAGGCCTAAGTTCATTTTAATTTCACTGTAATAACAAAATTTACAGTGAAATAATTTATTTATATCAATTACTTGTGTACATTTCGTGAAAACCTTTTGTTCAAACGGTGATGAACAAAAGTATTCAATGAAATGTACTAAAAATTTTAAGTAAACAAATACCTCAATGCAACTTTATATTAAAATAAAATAAGTAGGCTATATACACACTCGTAATGTCTAATTTAACATAGCGACTACAAATATACTAAAAAAGTGTGCTTACCAGTAAATAAAAGTTTCGTTGCTGTCGAAGCTGTCATAAGTATTCGTTGAATTTAACTGTTGGTAGGGGGGGGGGGGGGACGTGAACTCCACAAATTTTATTCCACTTTCCAAATATCGCCAACAATAAATTACTGATACAACCTTTAAAAATTTAAGCCTAATTACACTTCAATGAGAAATATGAATAATTTTCGAACGTATGAAATTCGTAATCTAAGATTAAAAAAAAAGAAACAGATACTATACGATAAATAAAAAATACATAATAATAACGATAAAATGTAATTTCGTAACGTTATGTTACGTTTATGGAACGAATATTCGCAGAAACCCACCAGTTTTGTAGGACGAATAAACCTGAATAGGCCTGTATTCTGAAATACCGGAACTTCCGGTCCCCGGGTTTTATGTAGTTTACTGTTCGCTAAGATCTCAATAAAACTGCACTGTGAATGCTCCCGAATGGCGGAGGGGGTAGGAGGGATAAACCATTAAATTTGAAGGATGCTCGTAACACAAACAGCGAACACAAAAATATGACACGAACTCCACGTTGGATTCTTTGCATACGTGGAATTGCTATATATGTTTTTCCAGAAAAAAGTATGGTTTGGTCAACGTGACTTGGTCTTTGGGATCAGAGTGTATTTTTAATCAGACTGTATTATAACACACGGAATAGATTCCAAACTACAAATCAGAATCGATTGGTAAAACGTTTACTTCATAATACCTAATAAGGTGTAAATCAGGAATTGTTAACAATTATTACAGAACACCGCTAGGGTTTCAGATACTATCAATACATTGTTAGAAACTAGAAACGCATCTCTCTAGCTATGGGGGTGACGAATGGTTGAGGTAACTACACGTCCTGCGGCCACGGGACATGGCAACACATGTTTTAACCATAACCCAGACAGGGTGGAGTTTAAATTTTTTCGAAAGGTGCTTTATTGTCTGCAGGCGGAGTTTAAGTGTGTCGGAACCGTTTTCTATGTTATGAATATTTTCGGTGCGGAGATCGTGTTTATCGCCGTTCGCGCTCAACGCGAATCGATCGGCAATACGATCGATTATACATTACTCCGCGAATTCGTCCAACTCTGTGACGATTTCAACACCCCGCTGGGCATATCTGATACACATATATCGAACGTGGAACAAACGAATTGTAACATTTATGAAATAAAATTTCTTCAGCAAGTAAAGAAACACGCCTGAAATTCTACAAGGCCCTTGCAACACTTCTTTATGGGTATGAGAATTGGACTTTAACGAAAGGCCAGGCCGGTCGTATTCAAGCGACTGAAATGAGATTTCTCAGGCACGTGGCAGGGTATACTCTCCATGATCATAGAAGAAACACAGATATACGGCAGGAACTGAATATTGTGAGTATAATCGACAGGATCGCCCAGTATCGGCTGAATTGGTGGGAACATCTTTGCCGAGTGGATGACTGCCGCATCCCCAAACAACTACGGAACTATTAGTCGAAGGGACGGAAAGGTGTGAGACGTCCGAGGAAGTGCTGGCGTGATCAGCTCTAGACTTTCCCTGTTTGAGACCGGAACAAAGCATCCTTGGTTTAAGACTTGCAGATGATGCTGAAAAAACATGTTACATCCCGTTGTGAAGTAAAAATTGTAATTAGATTTAAATATACAATTAACAGTTACTTACTTACTAGCCAACGCCCACCCTTGGCTGTTGAGCCATTAGGCGACGCGCTGACCAGTAGCGTCGGGATATGCAATTAACAGGCCTATATTAATTTACATGACGTACGATTTTGTACATTAGGCTTATTAGGAACAGATAATTTAGGAACGTTTGAAAATAAAATACAGCCTTTAATGAGACTATTGGCCTCATAGTGTTAAAATTAATGATTAAACAATTTCAATTTCAAACGATTTAGATAGAGGGGACAGTTCGGAAAAGGTCGATATGCCACGATTATCGATCTGAATATCGATACGTCAGTAGGCCTATTATTATTAAGTAATATAATCGACGAAAACAGATTCAACATCTTGTCAGAAAAAAATATTTTTTTTTCGATACATGGTCGTGTTTTTAAAACTTGGACAGACACATACTGTAGGACGCAAGGTAGGGCTAATAACAACAGCGTAGCGCACATCATTAACCCTTCGCGTTGTAAAAACACTCAACGAAAACATTACAGAATGCTAAAGCTATTGAACAAACATAGAAAAAATTTCTAAAGCAAACAAAAAAAAGATTGATTCAGTATGTTTAGCGATAAGTCGTGAGCGAAGGTTGCGTAGATGCCGGCTGGTCGTTGGCGATGGTACAGCAGACTCGCACAAAAACACACACTGTGACGCGTGTGTGCGTGCTCTCATTACATAAGCAAACACACTTTTATAAACACGCACACACGTCACACACTTTTTATAACATATATTATATATTACTTATTTATTTTTTGCAACAGCACTAAAAACAACCAACTATATAATTAACTGCGTCGCAAACAGAAAAGAACACTCATAAACAAACTATATATTTTTTGTCCCCCTGCCCCTTGATTTTCATAGCGCCCGTTACCCTCGTGTCACTTTGTCAACGAGTTTTGTTTTGCTTTAACTGGCCTGTTCTCCGTACCAATAGGGTAACAGTCATCAACAGGTGCATACCGCGATAACATCGCTGACCCCCACCTCCCGCTCTACAAACATATTCTCCACTCACATCAACGTGAAGTCAGAAAATGTGTCCATGTCATACTGTGTTTAGCTCACAGTCTTCCATGGGTTGACTTACCATATAAGCGCCGCATTCGTAACCACCTGACTAGGAGTGTTTCGTAGCTATTACGACCGCCTGGCCCTCTATCAGGTGGTTTCGCTTAGCCTATATTATGAGCCAACCGGTACAGAATCAGAAAATTTTGTACCCATAATAAATTTCGCATTTATTCTCCATACATGTCTACACACAAACACTCTGAATAAATTTTTCGTCTTCCCTACACGCCAAGAAATCGGGCGCTGATTAATTTTATTAAAATATTTTTTTTTAATATAATTTTATGGACCAATCAGGTAATAAAAACACGAAGTTACAAGTCCTCGATTC
The DNA here is from genome assembly GCA_034769895.1 of Magicicada septendecula. Classification (NCBI taxonomy): domain Eukaryota; kingdom Metazoa; phylum Arthropoda; class Insecta; order Hemiptera; family Cicadidae; genus Magicicada; species Magicicada septendecula. Next base: position 494,302,957 of record CM068370.1, read on the forward strand.
AATAATAAATGGTATTCTTCTATTCGAATCCGATATGTGACAATTACATGAGAGCCACAGACAGAGGCTACAGACATGGCCTTCTTACGGCGCTCAGCAAGAGTAACTAACCAAAGGATTCGCGAAATAATACGGGCAGGCAGATGACCCATAATTCTGGAATAAATACAGGAAAACAAACAACTACAATAAAGCGAATGGTTAGCGACAGATTGTCAACGATGGGTGAACCAAGGAAATCCACTGAAAGACGAAGAACAAGTCGTCCTAGAAGTCGGTCGCTAGAATAGGGAAATGACCCTATGCAGGCGGGTGACGGTACTGGTCGCCGGTAGGAATAAAGATTGGGGAACCGGATGACGGCTCAGTCGGTTAGACGAACGAACCGCACAAAAATTAACATAAACTAACATTTTTATGTTAGTCATCACTAAACTTATTACAAAAGTGGATGAACAAACTGGTTGCTGGGAGTATATTTTTATAAAACGGTTTTGTAAGCAGCCACTCTGCATATTGGCTTTTTTACGCATTTCACTGCACAACATCGGGGGGGAATGTAAACACTAGTCGGGAATAAACTGATTAAACTCCGGGCTATTGGGCCGTGGATCAGTAATGTTGTTACTCAAACGCGTTTCGGCCTCTGCTCTGGAGGCCATATTCGGTGTGTAAAAACGATTCATCAACTGATACGGTGTTTGTTAATAAACCACAGTGCTGTAGCAAAAGAATGCTGGCGATAGAATGTGGCATTTTTTGCCACAGTAACCTACTGTGGTTGATTGACGAACACCGTATCAGTTGATGAATCGTTTTTACACACCGAATATGGCCTCCATAGGAGAGACCGAAACGTCTGTGTCTAACAACAATAGTGGATCACAGCCCAATAGCCCACAGTTTAATCAGTTTATTCCCAACAGCCAGCCGTGATTTTGACTACTGACTATTGACTAACAACAATAGTGGATCACGGCCCAATAGCCCACAGTTTAATCAGTTTGTTCCCAACAGCCGGCCGTGACTTTGACTACTGACTATTGACTAACAACAATAGTGGATCACGGCCCAATAGCCCACAGTTTAATCAGTTTGTTCCCAACAGCCGGCCGTGACTTTGACTACTGACTATTGACTAACAACAATAGTGGATCACGGCCCAATAGCCCGCAGTTTAATCAGTTTGTTCCCAACAGCCGGCCGTGACTTTGACTACTGACTATTGACTAACAACAATAGTGGATCACGGCCCAATAGCCCACAGTTTAATCAGTTTGTTCCCAACAGCCGGCCGTGACTTTGACTACTGACTATTGACTAACAACAATAGTGGATCACAGCCCAATAGCCCGCAGTTTAATCAGTTTGTTCCCAACAGCCGGCCGTGACTTTGACTATTGACTATTGACTAACAACAATAGTGGATCACGGCCCAATAGCCCGCAGTTTAATCAGTTTATTCCCAACAGCCGGCCGTGACTTTGACTATTGACTATTGACTAACAACAATAGTGGATCACGGCCCAATAGCCCGCAGTTTAATCAGTTTATTCCCAACAGCCGGCCGTGACTTTGACTATTGACTATTGACTAACAACAATAGTGGATCACGGCCCAATAGCCCGCAGTTTAATCAGTTTATTCCCAACAGCCGGCCGTGACTTTGACTATTGACTATTGACTAACAACAATAGTGGATCACAGCCCAACAGCGCGCAGTTTGATCAGTTTATTCCCAACAGCCGGCGGTGAAAGTCTTAGATACAGAATAAAAACTAGTTTGCTCCTACTTTTGTGCCAACATTATTATTATATTATGTCTGTTGTTAATATTATATTTTGTAAATATAATTAATTCACTACCGACTCGGAACACAAAGTTTTTTATAGGTAAAAACGTAAAAGTTTTACCGTACAGCCTGAACCGCTTTTCGCTTTTAAAAAGCTTCGTCATGGACAACGAAATCCAAGAATTATATTTTCATGTTGATGTTACTTTGTGTTCTCTTATGCAGTTATTGTATTGCTGAAATCCTTACTTTCATACTGACAGAATAACGAACAACTAACTGTCTGAGATTCAGTCATAACCGACACTAATTTTGATATAACTTGTGTGCTGAGATTTGACTAATTTTATAGTCATAATCAGGGCAACTGTATTTTTAAGTTATATTTTTGCGTTTTGGCGTCAAACTCATTTCGTCTATGATTGCCCTGATGACGATAATAAAATTAATCGAAATTGTGTATATGGTGTAGCCTATTTGGTGTCGTTACAACTTGGCAACAATTGTCCTGATGATGACAATATATATTCTTGAACCGTCGATACAAATAATTTAAAATTTGTATTATACTTTTTTGACCGATCCTCGCAAACCCTCCATTGTTACGGCCCAACAACAATGTTAAGACTAATAGCCTATTTTCTATGTTTAAAGTAAGTGAAAAACGTATGATAACATCTTGAAATCAGTGCCATTAAATTAAACGGTGACAACACAATCAAAATACGCGTCATTGAAACGTTGTTTGCAAGGTACTTATTCACTGAATTTATTTTCCTCTTATTTCATATTTCAAACGTAGCCTATACGCAAATGCTGTGTAATAAAACTGATTGTATATTTAACTGTTTGTATAAAGACTTAGTACTATACTACTCTACCGTTCACAGATGAAAACAGTAATAAAATAGCCTAAAACATAAGAGATTAACAAAATTCGTCAACTTTTCTATCCTCTAGAGATGGGGGGGGGGAAGGCCCTGCCCCTTTCGTCCCACCCGTAAACACAGCCCTGTGTTAATTACGAATAGCGTGAATCTTACAACTTACGATAGCCTGCCTTGTGTCTTATACGTCTGAATCATTTGTGCTTAAAATAGATTTAGACAGAAACGACGGCGCCATTCCGGCCAAGGAACAAAGCAACGCAACTGATACTTTTGCGTCGAAGTTCTTGACGCGATAATTTCCCAATTACGAACGTTTTCGTCTACAACCGAACAGACTAAGAGGAGAGAAAATCCAATTAAGACGGGACAGTTAAAGAAACGCGTGTGTATGTTGCCGAGCGGGAGGGCTTTAGTAAGTAAAATCCATTAGCGCTTGACTGTGGGTAAGGAGCAGTGGTAGTAGTCTACCTGAGTACATGAAGCAGAACGAACTGTGAGTGCACACTCGAACGGGCGGCTGTGAAAGCACCTGAATGGTACAGTACGTGACGACTACAAACCCGGGTACTGTATAAGTGACTATATAACAAGCGACCGTGTGCGGACAATATTCATTTTGACGGACAGCTGATTGCGAAAAACAGAGCAAGACCACAAGGTCAACCTAAATCAGTGTTGGTTAACCTTTACTGACATGAATCATTTTTGTGACTGTAAACCTCGGACGTGTCACATGAGCGAATTATTTCTTCTAATTAATGTGTAGGTGTTTATTAGAATAGGTCGGAGAATACGTCCGAGGAAGCGCAGGAGTGACCAACTCTAATCTTTGACTGATCGAGACCGGAACAAACCATCCCTGGTTTGATACATGCAGATGATGGTGATGATTTATTGCACACACATGCGGGGGCGTACGTAGGCCTACATACATTTACATATACGTATATTCAAACACTTTTTGCTTCAGTCTATTTCCGAATGCACATATAATTTATTTAATATTTATAATTTCTTTACCTCAAGATGTTTTGGGGATCCTCTTAGTTTCCATCCTAAACCATCGTCAGGAAGATGGCTGAGAATGGGAACACTAGGATTCCCGAAACGTGTTCCAAATAAAGGAAAAACATCTTGGGGTAAAGAAATTATAAATATTAAATAAATTATATACGTGTGTGTGTGGGGGGGGGGTGAGCGCACGGAATAAACAAGACTAAAGTATTAGGCCTACTGCCTGGGCCAAAAGGATTACAGTCGGAAGCCGTTGATAGTAATAATCATTCATTCAATTATTAGATCTGTTTATTTGTTTAGATCTATTGTTCGTACACAGGTCCTGATCATGGCAATAAATACTGTCGAAACGTCGACACAAATTATGTAAAAATTGTGTCTACACTTAGCCTATTGCCCGACCGTCGCTAAACCTTTCGTTATTATTTCTTGACGGTCACAACTAATTTAAGTGTTTTAACAAAATACAATGTTGGCATGACTTACGCAAAGTATGAAAGCAATACTATTATTATATTTTTAAAACTATCTTCTCGTAATTGAAGATTTTCGTACGGTTATTTCCAACAAAACAAGGCGGGCGCCAAGTGTATCACGTTTCATATAGCCTACACGAGTCACGAGAAGCCTCATGTTTCCTGTTAAACTCTATTCAAATTTTAGCGTAAATTTGAGCGTACGAAAGTTGTTACCAGCTTACCTATATTTTATACATAACACGGGGTAAACATAAAACTGAACAAAATACGACGCTGGAAGTGTACAAAGAGAAACGGGAAAATGGAAATGGCTTTCTCTCTCCCTGGGAAAAGCTACGACACTGAAGGCAGAGAGAAAGAGGGAGACAGACATAGACAGCATCAGAAGGAGAGAGAGAGAGAGAGAGAGAGAGAGAGAGAGAGAGAGAGAGAGAGAGAGAGAGAGAGAGAGAGAGAGAGAGGCGGTGTATGTGTAGAAGAAGACTGTTTTCTTATGTATAGCCTACACGCCCCCCCCGCACTTCGTAATGCACACTTTTAATTCAATTATTCCGCGAACGGTTCAACTTTCGGTTAAATATGGTGTAATATCAACTAACAACAGACAAGCCGTGTTCTCAGTACCGCTAATCTACTGAACAACTTCAGCTTCAACTCTCGCAAGACGTTACATCGGATCGATAGCTCACGCTCCCGTTGCGCGCGTCCGTGACTGTGTGTGCGGTCCCGAAGGAAACCCACCAGAGAATTTGTAAAGCACAAAAAAACGGCCCGCGCGATGCTTTGTGTTCGTATTTAACTCTTGTGAGTTTTTATAAACAACGTTTCTTAAAACATTTTTATTAAATACTTTTATTATTAAAAACTACCAAGGTGATGGCTTTTCGTGGAACTGATCCCGGTACGGGCAAAATTTGTTATAGATGATACTGTCCTGGAACAAGTTAGGAATTTTGAATACCTGGGCTACAGTGTGTGTCTTAAAATGCAAGCAACGACGTTGTGAATAAGTTGCATAAGTTCAATCTTATGTGCGGAACCCTTAAGTCAGCAAGTAAAGGAACACGCCTAAAATTCTACAAGGTGATGGCTTTTCCCACACTTCTTTATTGGTCTGAGAATTGGACTTTAACGAAATGCCAGACCAATCGCATCCAAGCTGCTGAAATGAGATTTCTCAGGCACGTGGCAGGGTATACATGAAATAGTAATACATGAAACGGTTAGGGATGTCAACTAAGGCCTACAAACCTTTAGACTGACATTTCGTTAAAGGGAAGAATAACCACTTTGTTTATATCGTTTTCTGATTTTAATAAATCTAATTCTTCTTCTTTGTGCCCTCATTTTTTATACAGTCAAGTTCACTTCACCTTGTAATTATCACAAATTTCCAACTTGAATAAAAGATTAAGATATTATAAACAACGGTGGAAAGAACAGTGAGAAAGAATGCTAGATTCAAGACTGGCCAATTAAGTTTGTCAATTTAAATCTATAGGACAGAGATGTGTGGGCAGACCCAGGAAACCAGGCAGCAATTTGCCTATGCCGTGATGGTGATGTGAAGCTGAAGATGATGATCCCCATAAATGTATAAAAACAACGTTGTTTGCAAATGACCAGATAATTTTACAAAAGACAGAGGATGGCCTACAATTTTCTGTGCTCACTTGGGCGCAAATAAAATTATAGGTTAATCTTTATAACTTATGTAGGATTATATTTGGGCAATATCTGAATAAATACAGAAATCGTGGCTTTGAAAGGAATGTGGCCAGTGTGTTCGAAGATAGTGGGCAACCTACAGAACAGGTGTCACATTTTAACTTTCTAGGTTGTTATGAGTGCGAGACTGACATCACCAATAAACCACCTTGCATATGCCGTGATGTGTAGTGATGATTTGAAGAATACGAAAGGTGACGTGACTCAGCGACATGTCAGGAAACCCAACAATGACTGACTGGGCGCCACTCAGGGTCACTAACCGCTGCGCGATAATGAATCGCTTCTATCGGAAATAAATAACTAAAACATTTGACAACAGGTGTCGGCAGCAGCAACAAAACATATCGTAATTAATTATTATTTGTCCGATCTGATTACACAAAATAATGTCGTATGCAACCGTCATGTTTCAATACCGAAAAGGAGAACGTGTGCGCGCGCACCAACAATAGATATAAAATATTACACGTCTGTTTGCCTAACATATTAATTACTGGGTAAACAAAACATGCTTCACTGATTGGTTGTTGCACAAACACCGGTGTGGTGGCGTTTTTATACTGACGAGATCACTGATTGGTTGCTGCACACAAATGTCGGACTGATGTTTTCTTCCTCGCGATGTTCAATTAATTTTAATTAAATGCTTATTAAAAATTAATAATAGTAATTATTATTTATTACGAAGTAGTGGCATACATTTTGTATTCATGTGTGTTGTAAAGTACGGGAAGTAGAGAGAGTAACGGGGGGGGGGCACAGAGAGAGACACACACACAGACAGAGACAACGAATATACATACAGGCATATATTTTTTGTTTTCCATAAAATCACTTTTAATCTCTTTATTATCGTAGTTAATTAAGTCGAATTTTTCAACAAGAATATATTTTTTTTTAACTGTAATCTTATAGGCCTAATATATAGCGTTTCGACAGTTTCAACTGTAATCTTCAGCTATTTAAATAAAAATCAAATATTGATTAGAATACTTGTTGGGCTGCTAGGGCGTGGTCTAAATTCATTAATATCACAGTTATTATTATTATTTTAATTCGTGGTCAAATACGTAATAATAACGGTCAATAAACTCATAAAAACGTAACAATGAAACCTAACAACGCCAGACGTTTCGGCAGTCCCAGCGACTGCCTTCCTCAGTGGTGCGGTAAAAAATTAACAGTCCCCGAATTGGACTAGATGTATGATCCTTACGCGCGGTATAGGCCTAATGCTTACGCTCTACATTTCTTCTACAATCTTGAAGAGTATATCCTGCCACGTGCGCGAGAAATCTCATTTCGGCCGCTTGAATACGACTGGTAGCCTGGGATTTCGTTAAAGTCCAATTCTCAGACCCATAAAGAAGTGTAGGCCTTGTAACACATCCAGGAGACATATTAGTTATTAAGCTCTCGTAACCAAGATATAACCAAACGAAAATCCTGTAATACATATTAAAAAATTACTTTACTTCATTTTAACGACAATGTTATCCTAAATTTTATGTAATAATTTTTGAAAAAAATTTTTGTTGCGGATGTCTCGGACGTACTAACTGCATAATCTACATCATACAGGATGTTGTCTCTTGCAAGCATTTATAATTATCGGTATGGAGAATCATACATGACTTCCAAGTTGTACGATTTATATTTAAAATCATTTACGTGAATTCCGTTCGATAATTTCTAAAAAAAAAAAATATCCCCACCCTCAAAGTACTTTCACTATTTATAGATATTTTTGTTATTATGGGGTAGTCGTTTACTATGCTATTTTCGAGTCACTTTATCTATAAAAATTAGGTACTTTATTCTTATAAAGAAATTGAACTACGCAGATAATCACGCATTAATTACATATTTATATAATTATGTGGCCACAAATTAGTTTGCGGCCGTGGTTGCGAATCTTCACGAACAGATGATTTAAATTACGCGTAAAATTTAAAAAATTATAATTTTATTGCCTGGCAACAAAATTACTTTATTTTTAACAATTACCATTGTTTGAAAAAGATTAAATGTATTTTTATTTAATTTCGTCATAGTCATTAAATCAATACCAAACGTGAAAAAATTACCTCCTCCCCTTTTAACTACCATTTTCATTTATAAGTAGATATTTCATATGTACCTTTCTACAGTGGATTATTACGATCTTCTTTTTAGGATACTTTATTTATCAAAATTAAGTACTTTACTGTTGTTAAAACGTAAAACGTTGCAGGTAATCTATCCCTCTTCCTTAACCGATCTTCACAAAAATCAATAGGTCTTGAGTACTCTACAACTACAACTACACACTCGCAAAAAATTATTTGATTCTGTTTGAATTTGCGGCACACATAGACACAAAGACACTTTTCTTCATGTTTTGAAGGTAGTACAATCAGAATTAGCCCTTATCTCAAACACGATTTTTTAAACCATCACCATACTTCCATTTCCTTATGAAACATGGAAGTAAAAAATGCCTTTTTATAAAACGCAATACAAATAGGCCTATACCCAGGTCCTTACTGACGGTACTGATTGATCGTAATGAACTGACAGAAAAATTAAAAATAAAAGGCGAAATATAAAATTAAAATAACTTAAGATGATGTTCATAGGAACATTTGAAACTAAAAAAATTAGCATAATTCCCGAATAAGTAACCAATCGATTAGGCCTAAAGTAAACAGGAAATTGAAAATATGAACGTCACTTTAATGAATTGACACAAATGAAATTAAAACAACGCTACTTTAAAAAAAATTAATAATAGAGTACCTAACTAAATTAATAAACTTGATATTCCGCCTTTTCGCTGGTGATAAGGTCAAAGGTTAGAACGAACATTACTTTAGCTAACAACAGTGAATGAGAGTTGAAATTAAAGTCATCACGCGCGACAGGTTAATTCCCTAACGATAGAACCGATGTTTATCGTTAACCGCCTATCTGAAATATTGATAATAATAATAATAATAATAATAATAATATTAGTAGTAGTAGTAGTAGTAGTAGTAGTAGTAGTAGTTTAACGAGTGAAACGACTTCTCAGTCATAACTCGACCGTTTGATATTTGTCTGTAGGCTGTCTCGCGATAAACGTTTCAACGCATCAACCGATTCTCGTATAACTTGGCACCAGTACCCATACGTTTACGTTGTTTTCCCTACAGAACTCTGTTGTTTTTTAGCTTCATCCCCTCGCACCAAAATAGTGGGCGGGAGGCGAAATGTGATAAGGACAAAATTTTAAACAAAATCCCTAAGCCCGTGTGGGCTATCAAATTAAAGAGAATTTCAACTAACATCCGAATGTAGTCTTAAGTTTTGAAAATTCCAAAATATTTCCCCCCCCCCAAAGTGCTTATAAAAGGAGCTCAAAATGTCTGACTAAAAGTATTTACAACCCGAAACCGAACGTTTCGAATCTTTAGTGTTTATTGTATCATCGTGTGCTCTACAATCGTTACTGTAGACTACTTAATAGTAGAGTAATCGGGACTTTTTGAACTTCTTCCATAATTTAAAAGTCATCTAATACGTGAATGTATGTAATAATAAATGTAGCCAGTGGGAAGCAAGACAAAGAAATACAATCCAGCGTTAATTTGGGAAAGATGGCTACATCTACATTAAATGGAATCCTGTGGGATATTACATATTACAGCAGAAACTAAAATCAAAATATTTAAAACCATTGTTAGAAGTATCACGACTTACGGCTCAGAAGTTTGGACTACTAATAAACGCACAAGAACAAAATTAATGACAGCAGAGACGGACTTTTGGAGACGTTCGGCAAGAGTGTCCAGACGTGAGAAAATTAGAAATGGAGTCATTAAGGACAGAATGAATGTGAAAAATTCAATTGTTGATTTTATCAAAAAAAAAAAAAAAAATCCAATAGTATGGACACACAAAAAGAATGGCACAGGAAATATTGACAAGGAGAGTTATAGAATGGTCCCCACCAGGAAAAGAGGAAGTTCACCTATCATCTGGATAGAAGAAATTCAGACTATATTGAGGGAACGAGAAATTGAAGAAGATCTTTGGATGGACAAGCAGCTGTGGAAGATGAGAATTCAATCACTTCTGTAATCTTTGGTTTCAGAAAATGTGTAAATATTGTAAGCTTACAGCCGTATAATAATAATAATAATAAATGTAGCCTACTTTGTACAAAATAGTGAGCGAGTACTGCAGCTCAAAGATCTTACTAGTAATAATAATAACCGACTGTAGATGATAATGTTTATGGTAACCACCGCACCGGAACAGACAGAAAATTAATGACTAATGAGTAAAGAAGAAGAGAAAGCGGGTGGAGGATATGTTCGTTTGAAGCCGACGTAATGTACTGAACAAGAAAATAATTGGCAAAAGCAAACGCAGAACAAAAACGACGGAAACGAAGAGAAAAGTGAAGAAGGAAGGCAGAGCGCGTGTGTTTTGTTCTAAATCAACAAACGGGATTTGTGTCTGTGTGTGTAGGTGGGGGTAGGAGACACAACGGGACGGACCTACATCATAAGGATTTGTGGCGAACAATGGTGACGCTGCGACCGACCGACGTTTGGTTAATAAATAGGCTAGCCACGACCACTCTCTGTCCCTGATTTACTTCTCCTTTGAAAGCGAAACAGAAACACGCAAAAACACTAACTATTTCACTGGAAAACTGTTGAAGAATTTAATAATATTTTTCCCCAAAATCCAGGAAAGACGAAAATCAGTTTTATTCCTACCGACATGTCGGTTGCATAAATAGAATATGTTTTACTTCAGCATTTATGTATTTAACAATTAATGAAGGTAAATAAAGCTAATAAAGGTTTACAATTAATAAAGGTAAATAAGGTTACAGTATTCTTTACATCGTTTAAATCATATATATAACAATATGATTTTCAAATATCTAAGCAGAAAACAAAAATCATGGCTTTTGGGGGGAAGTTACCAGTGAGATCAAAGATAGTTCTTGAGGCAACAGTTTTGGAACAAGTCTCTGACTTCAATTAGCTGGGTTGCACTGTCAGTATTGGGAATGACACAGATCGAGATATCACTACAAAAATATCGAGGTTTCAGATGATGTGTAGCGTCATACATAGAACGTTGAGGACAAAGACAAGGAAAGAGACAAGGCTTAAATTTTATAAAACAATGGCAGTGCCTGTATTACTATATGGATGTGAAACATGGGTTCCTACGAAGAAGATTAAAAACTAGAGTCAAACTTTGGAAATGAAGTTTCTGAGAAGAACAAAGGGTTGCATGAGACAGGATCATTTGCGCAATGAGGATATTAGAGAAGAGCTACAGGTATTCTCCATAAACGATAGGATCCAGACATATCGCACGGAATGGTTACAGCATCTGGACACAATGGAGGATCGACGACTACCTAAGGTTGCGTTTTAATTATAGACCCTTTGGTATAAGAGATGTAGGAAGACCGAGAGTTACATGAAGAGATACTCTGTGAAGACGGAACAGGCAAAGTGTCTACTCCATGAGGTGAAGAAGAAGATCAAAAAGGACAACATAATGATTGACAAAGAAACAAAATGTGGGACCGCACGAGCCAAAGAAAACACTTATATTAACGACTTAAATAATTTGACATACGAAATTTTTCGAAAGACCTACGATCTCAGATTACGTGCCTGTCTCGTGGGGAGACCAGGTCCTGTAAAAATTTCCAGACTATTTATTTTTTAATTTTTAGTTAAAAAAAAATTCCTTCTTTCTTCCTGTTAAAAATTAAATATTATATACAAAGTGCTGACAATGACGGACAGAAAAATTCATTGAAATGTAGCCCTACATAAGAAAATAATTAACTAATAGGCCTACATGCCAAATATCCGATATTACACACCTATACATGTTAATAATAAATAATATTTTATACTGTTTAAAAACAAAACTATATTGTTTTTACACTGTTTCGAAAGTTTTAAATTACTGTCATCTTTAGAAACATAATGTATATTTAAAATAAGTAAGTATAAATAAATATAGCCCAACATATCTGTAGTCAGAAATATAGATTACATTTCTGAAGATGACAAACATTTAAAACTGTCGAAATATTGACTGTCGAAACTGTAAAAAAAAAAAATATTCCTGTTGTTAAAAAATATAAAATTTTATTCACTGTTAATTTAAGTAACATGAATAATGTGAATAATTACAAATTATATATATATATATATTATTAATAATAAATAAAACTTTTCTTACAAGAATATATTACGTATTTTTTGAATATTTTACAGTGTTTCGATAGTTTAAGACATCATCATCAGGATAAATGATAAGAAAGGTTTTATTTATTAATAATAATAAAAATATATATACAAGAAAGTTTTTATTTATTAATAATAATAAAAATATATATACAAGAATAATGTGAGCAAATATATATGTAATATATTTATATTTGTGTGTGTGCATTCAAAGTGACGTCACCCATTAACCCACTGAACCCATTTGTACTTCACGTAAACACTTTGTTTAAACAAAACTTTTGGAAGCAAATAAAAGCGAATCTTCTGGCAAAGTTTAGGAGAGCAAAGCGAAGAAAGAACTACTAAAAAGGAAGAGAGATGAGAGTAGGTCTAATGAAAAAGAAGTTAATACTGAATTTAAAAAATACAAGTCTAAAAGCGGGACTGACTGTCTGAACGTGGATATTTTTCATATATTTAAAAATATATTCAGATAAACCTTCATACAACTTTGTAGAGAAGCGTGTTTAGACACTTGGAAAATTTTTTTTATATTAAGACTGTTTCATAACATTGCTTTTACGAAGTCTAAAATTAAGACTGAATGTCCGACCCACACATTAATCGTGGTGAATACGAGCCAGCTGCTTTAAGACCAACTAACGTGAGAAATGGTCAAGTAGTTCGTAAATCCGTTACGTTTTACAATCTACTAACTGATAACATTTCAGACTTTTAACAACTGAAATGACAGGTTTAAAAATGAAATTGTTAATATTAAGATGATTATATAGAAGCCATTAAAGCACGCGTTAATAAGACGAAAGTTGCTTACCATTGAACCGCACATACATATGTATAACAAGAAATCAATATCCATTAATGCCAAACGTAGGCATTATTCGCCCGAAAGCACTTTATGCAGCTGAGTGTCTGATTCTGAACATTAACATGATGATGGAAAAACTGGAAGTCACAGAAAGGAAAATATTAAGAAACTCTTGGGTCAATAAAAGATGGAGAACAATAATGAGCTGTACAGACATGCTGAGAAAACCACAGACGTAATTAGAAAAAGAAGAATTACTTTCTACGGACACGTTCAACGAATGAATCCTGACAGTTTAACAGGGAAGCTTTTCAACTCTTTCCGAAAGCTCAAAATGTCCAATACGTGGTTCAAAGAAACAGCAAAAGACATAGATGAATTCCAGATTACTCAAGAAGACATTCAAGAATGCTTGCTGCTCAAAAATAAATTTAAAAATGCCCAAGGTTATCAGGAGAAACCCAAGAAGAGGACAGGACTGACGAAAGGAGGGCGAGACATAGATCAAGAATGAAGGAGATATGGAAGAGGATGAAGAGAGAGGAGAAGAAGGGAGGAACCAGTTGAACCAAACGTTGTCCACAGTGGCTCGTACGAAAAATATCGGTATGGAGTCATATACATGACTTCCATGTTCTAAGATTTATATTTAAAATAATTTTCGAAATGAAATATTTCCATAGAAACTACTTCTTTCTTCAGCCTTAACCACAGTACTGTGGTCACTAACGTATACCACCTCAAGTTAGCGCACTCGATTTTCACTGATGATGGCAGTCGATGGCATTGCCGAAACGTCTGGTTTTGCGGATAACATTGGACCACGGCCAAACAGCCCGGGAAGGAATTTTAACAACAAACTACTTCTTTGTTGCCGATAACGTAGTACACATATAAAAAAATTATCCTCTCTCCCTTGAACTAACATTTTCATTTATAGAAAATTACCCCCTCCTCCTTCAACTACCCTATTCATTTATAGATATTTCATCTACTTTTCTACAGTGGATTATTATGATCTACTTTTCAGGACACTTTATTTATCAAAAGTAAGTACTTTACTCTTGTTTAAACATAAAACGTTGCAGGTAAACTACCCCTCTGCCTTAACCGATCTTCACCAAAATCAATAGGCCTTGAGCTCTCAACAACTCAGGCACATATGCAAAAAAGTATTTGATTCTGTTTGAATTTGCGGCAGTTACCGTTCGCCATAGAAAAAATTCTACACACACACACACACACACACACACACACACACACACACACACACACACACACACACACACACACACACACACACACACACACACACACACACACACACACACACACACACACACACACATTTCGGAAAGTGACTTCTTCATGTTTTGAGGGTAGTACAATCAGAATCAGCCCTTATTTTAAAGAAGATTTTTTTCGCCATCACCATACTTCCATTTCCTTATGGAACATGGAAGTAAAAAAAAGTGATTATATAGCGCGGCTGTACTGTTATCGACCATATGTTTGGGTGCAGGATGTAACCTACATAATATACAGAGCTTTCCCGTTCGTAAAGGGCAAGCGATTGTCAATACTTTATAGGTTAAAAATAAACACTATTTTGTGCTCCGGCGGACTGTACGCCAACGGATATAGGCCTACCGTACATCCATCTCTATTACGTTGTGCATACGTCCGTCAAACACCGAAAGCTTTCGAATCACGATGAATTTTGTGACATCGAAGAAAGAAAAAAAAATCAAACACAACTAGTGTGATCAAAGCCGTTTAACTTTATGAAGCCCGTCTGTCATCCGTCAGTTTACTCACATACCCGTATATACAGGCAAAAGGCGTACCTACTCTCCTACTCGTACAGAACTGCTGATTACTACTGTCTGTGAAATTAATTCCACAAAGCGACTGTGACACAGTTTAACATTGAATAAACAGTATTTGTATATACACGCGAACGAGCGTCTATGCGAAGACACGTCTATTAGATGAAGTACGCAAAGTATCAAAGCAATACTATTATTATATTTTTAAAACTGTCTTCGCGTAGTTGAAGATTTTCGTACGGTTATTTCGAACAAAACACAGCGGGCTCCAAGTGCATCACGTTTCATTTAGCCTACACGAGACACGAGAAGCCTCATATTTCCTGTGTAAACTCTATTCAAATTTTAGCGTACGAAAGTTGTTGCCAGCTTACCTATATTTTATACAGAACACGGGGACAACATAAAACTGAACAAAATACCACGCTGAAAGTGTACAAAGAGGAACGGGAAAATGAAAATGGCTTTCTCTCTCCCTGGGAAAAGCTACGACACTGAAGGCAGAGAGAAAGAGGGAGACAGACATAGACAGAATCAGAGGGAGAGAGAGAGTGTGAGAGGGAGCGAGGGGCTGTATGTGTAGAAGAAGACTGTTTTCTTATGTATAGCCTACACGACCCCCCACCGTCTGCCGTAATGCACACTTTTAATTCAATTATTCCGCGAACGGTTCAACTTTCGGTTCAATATGCTGTAATATCAACTAACAACAGACAAGCCGTGTTCTCTGTACCGCTAATCTACTGAACAACTTCAGCTTCAACTCTCGCAAGACGTTACATCGGATCGATAGCTCACGCTCCCGTTGCGCGCGTCCGTGACTGTGTGTGCGGTCCCGAAGGAAACTCACCAGAGAAATAGTGAAAATTAAGAGGAAACTAACGCGGGAAATTGTAAAATAGTTCTTTAATCCGTTTTACATTTTACGTTTTACAATCTACTAACTGATAACATTTCAAATATTAACAACTGAAATGGCAGGTTTAAAAATGAATTGTTAATATTAAAGTGATTATTTAAATACACGACCAACAGCGTCTGCACTGTTATCGAGCAGGGTCGCATGTTTGGGTCCAGGATGTAACCTATATAATATACAGAGGTTTCCTGTTCGTAAAGGACAAGCGATTGTCAATACTTTATAGGTTAAAAATAAACACTATTTTGTGCTCCGGCGGACTGTACGCCAACGGATATAGGCCTACCGTACATCCATCTCTATTACGTTGTGCATACGTCCGTCACACGCAAAGCTTTCGAATCACGATGAATTTTGTGTCATTGAAAAAAAAAAAAATCAAACACAACTAGTGTACTAGTGTGATCAAAGCCGTTTAACTTTATGAAGCCCGTCTGTCATCTGTCAGTTTTCTCATATACCCGTATATACAGGCAAAAGGTGTACTTACTCTCCTACTCGTACAGAACTGCTGATTACTACTGTCTGTGAAATTAATTCCACAAGCGACTGTGACACAGTTTAACATTAAATAAAAAGTATTTGTATATACACGCGAACGCGCGTCTATGCGAAGACACGTCTGTTACATGAAGTACGCAAAGTATGAAAGCAATACTATTATTATATTTTTAAAACTGTCTTCGCGTAGTTGAAGATTTTCGTACGGTTATTTCGAACAAAACACAGCGGGCTCCAAGTGCATCACGTTTCATTTAGCCTACACGAGACACGAGAAGCCTCATATTTCCTGTGTAAACTCTATTCAAATTTTAGCGTACGAAAGTTGTTGCCAGCTTACCTATATTTTATACAGAACACGGGGACAACATAAAACTGAACAAAATACCACGCTGAAAGTGTACAAAGAGGAACGGGAAAATGAAAATGGCTTTCTCTCTCCCTGGGAAAAGCTACGACACTGAAGGCAGAGAGAAAGAGGGAGACAGACATAGACAGAATCAGAGGGAGAGAGAGAGTGTGAGAGGGAGCGAGGGGCTGTATGTGTAGAAGAAGACTGTTTTCTTATGTATAGCCTACACGACCCCCCACCGCCTGCCGTAATGCACACTTTTAATTCAATTATTCCGCGAACGGTTCAACTTTCGGTTCAATATGCTGTAATATCAACTAACAACAGACAAGCCGTGTTCTCTGTACCGCTAATCTACTGAACAACTTCAGCTTCAACTCTCGCAAGACGTTACATCGGATCGATAGCTCACGCTCCCGTTGCGCGCGTCCGTGACTGTGTGTGCGGTCCCGAAGGAAACTCACCAGAGAAATCGTGAAAATTAAGAGGAAACTAACGCGGGAAATTGTAAAATAGTTCTTTAATCCGTTTTACAATCTACTAACTGATAACATTTCAAATATTAACAACTGAAATGGCAGGTTTAAAAATGAATTGTTAATATTAAAGTGATTATTTAAATACACGACCAACAGCGTCTGCACTGTTATCGAGCAGGGTCGCATGTTTGGGTCCAGGATGTAACCTATATAATATACAGAGGTTTCCCGTTCGTAAAGGACAAGCGATTGTCAATACTTGACAAGACAGAGGGAGACAGACATAGACAGAATCAGAGGGGGAGAGAGAGAGAGAGAGAAAGGGAGAGTGGGTGGAGTTATGTGTAGACGAAGACTGTTTTCTTATGTATACGGCTTTTCGTGGAGATGTCCGACTTTTATAGCGACATCGATATAAAAATAAATATATTTCAAATGATATGTGGTACTATACACAGAACACACCTGGAAATAAGACAAGGAAAGACAGCAAGATAAAATTCTATAAAGTAACGCCAACACCTGTTTCACCTTATGAAAGTGAAACTTGGACGATGACGAGAATTGATTAACGAAGAATACAAACAAGTGAAATGAAGTTCTTGAGGAAAACCAAAGGTTGCGCCCTTAGAGTTCACATACGAAATGAAGATACAAGAAATGAGCTAAATGTATATTCTATGGCCAGCAGAGTTAGGGTAAGACAAATAAAATGGAGGCAGCATATCGAGAGAATGGAAGATATGAGACTACCTAAACGAGTAATAAGATACGATGCAAACCTCAGGGAAGACGTGATATAGGTGGACCAAGGAAGAGATGGCTTCAGTGAAGTCGGAACAGGCTGTAAGCTTATACCATGACGTGGGGAAGAAGATATATTACTTTAATTATCAGAGTAACGGGTCATTGTGTAGACAATTTTCATATATTCGATATCAATAGCCTAATACCGCGTCTACGCGCTCTGTCTACAAGCGAATGTTTGAACGTCATGACATGATACTGTAGACAGACAGCACGGCTGAAGTCTGTGTAACAAAACAAACACCTAAGTTTGAAGTTAAAAATTTGAACCGCTTCACGGAAAAGTAGAGTTTACACCGAACTGACTCTAAATCTTTTCTGTCTCTCAGGACGGAAGTACAATTAAAGAAATCTTCAGGAAAATACAAAATAAACTTTTTTACGTTAATATATAACATTATGTTATGATTTAACGTAATATGTAAATGTATATAATATATATTTTATAATTACTTTACCTCAAGATGTTTACACGTAAATAAAATATATATTATATACATCAAGAAACGGACTGTAGCAAAAAGTGTTTGTATTAATATAAAATATATTTCGTCATTTGGGTATGCTTAAATTAGAAACTGAGCTTTGTATATTCTTTAAACTTAAAAAAGTTTTGCTATTTCGTTTCTCGTGAAGGTATGAAAACAATCTTTTTCAACCCTCTTAAGTATTTTAATAACGCTGTTTGGAATCGCTATTACACAATTCGTAATAATAATGAGACGTAAACGGCGTTGTTAATGAAAAGAACTTTGAATTAAAACGTTCACGGGCATACTCAGGGGGATAAGGAGGATAGAGCCCTTCAGCGATTTTTCTAATTTTTTAAATCAAGTGAAATACATACCAAAACACTTCATATCATACCTTGATGAATGTAGAAAGAATATTTTTCCATTTGTCAATAAATTCCTGAGAATGAGTAGAACACTTTCAGTGTCTATGGCAAATAGTGGCATTATTTTTCAACTCTTAGAAGAGTGAAAAGTTATATCAGAAATACTTCAGGAGAAAATCGACTCAATGAATTAGCTTGGATGTCTGTTCATCGAGACACACTGTTCTGTATAATCTAGCCCGAAACAACGCTCGAAGAACTATTTTCATCATCATCATCATCACCACCACTCCAAGGATTAGGCCCTAGACCTTTTCCGGATCCCATCTCTTCCTCGGGCTACCGACATCTCCTCTTCCCAGTAGGGTGATAACCCAAGGCAGCCACGGGTAGACGGATAAGAACTGATTTTATTTTGTAAACAATGTAACGCAATTTTCTGATTTATATGTTTAGTTTGAATTTTATAAACAAACGGAAACTGAGTATTTCTACATGTGTACATGTATACTCTATATGTGCAGCCGGTGTGTATGTGTATTACTGTTATGTAGGTTTACTTTTTCAAGCTAATTCTTATTTTTAGATTATATTTTTATCAAGATATTGAAAATAGTAATTTTAACCTAAAATCTGTATCCCTCCCCAAAATAAAATCCTGGGTACACCCCTAAAAATGTTGAGTTAATAATTCTCTCGAAATATAAGGTTCCATTTGACACACTGAACATCAAAGTATTTGTATAGGCCTATTACTTTAACCATACAATAAATATATTACACTAACTTTAACTGTTGGAAAAACAACTGCATTTAAACTACATGTAAAATACAGGTACGGTCTATAAAATTTATAAGAACATTAAAATTTATATAATTTCTAAAACGTTTAAGTTAATGGATATGTAGTCGAGATTGTTATTATGTTATATTTATTATATATACGATTTGTTGTTATATATTGTTTGTCGTTACATGTATTTTTACATATTATATTTATTATTACATATACGCTTAATATGTTATTAATTAATAATTGTATATCTGCATGGTATGTATTTATAATATTTGTGTTGTATAGGGCAATATTTATTATTTTATTTTGCATTATTGCTAATATTTAAACAAATATCTAATAATTATCTTGTTGGTACATCCTCTTCGTTCACTTTTATAAATATTATATATATATATATATATATATATAATAAATATCTAATGTAGTTTTTAAATCGCACCAGTTCCTGTGTATTTTGTTGTAGTGTTTGTCTTCACTAAGCATCTTCTAGTTTAATATATGTTACTGCATCTGTATGAGAATTTCTGTATGATTTACAAATTCATTTTTATAATTTTTGTGATCGCTAATGACCGATGCTGTTGCAGCGACCTGATAAATAAATAAATATTTAAAAAAAACTACACGTAAGCGAAGATTCAAATGGTCTGAAATTTATAGTAGAAAAAAAAAACGTTAAGATTCAAACGAAACTTGGATTATACTTTAACAATGTTAATATTAACATCAGGCTTCCGGTATCCACCCACTGAACGTAAAGAAATCATACAGTAGGCCTATAACCCGCTGTCAAAGGAATTAATAGCTTGCGTCGAAAACCAAATGGTTATCTTAACCAGAGGCAGACGCGAAGAAAGTGAATAACAAGCAATGAGATTCAGCTATCAACAATCATTTTCAGAATTTCAACAGTATTTACATAAACGGTATAGCCATGGCCGGCTCTAGTAGAAGGCCGGAACATTAAACGTGGCAACGTTGCGTCTGAGCCCTATAAGCATAGTGTAATAAAATAGCTAAAGTGAACATGTTATATTTCGAAGTAATTTCATAGCATTACTAAAATCATGAGTAGGCCTATTTATAGCTAAATCTAAATTATAAGTATGTGCGCACTTAGTAATAGGCCTATATACGTTTAAGTTGAAGAAATTAGTGAATTAGTGTTAGGCGTAATGAATTAATTTTGTTCGAATTATTGAATTCGTATCATATGACTGAGTTAATTACTAAATTTCTTAAATAATATAATAGTATTTTACGTAATAAACTTTTAATTTGAAAAATATGAAGAATTAAAATTGCTGTCAACCGGTAATTAAAAATGACGCGTTTTGATTATTGAAATACCTCAATAATCAAAACGCGTTTTGATCGTCTAGACGGTCTCAAATATCAGCTGATTGCAGTGTTGCAATGTTTAATATTCCGGCCTTCTAGAGCCGGCCATGGTATAACCTATGTGGGTACGTTATATTTCTCCAGTAGTGAAACTATTAGTCACGATCTGTTTCGCAATGTCACACGACTACGCGAATACGAGCATAAACAGTCGTGTTCAGGCGTTGACTGAATGCGTCTCACGACAACAATATAAATCTAATTCTCTCCGTACATGATCATTACGTCGTCATACAAATAATAAGAACGCTCAGTACAAACGTAAAGACGATAGGACACGAACGGCGGCTATATTCTTCTTGAAATTATTTCAGCGGGGCCGTGCACACAATGTGTGTATCACTGCAGGCGACAAAACGTATAAAAACTTAATTTTACATACGGGCAGGCTGCCAATTAAAGGGACAAACGTCGTCCCACTTTACGTTCACGTTTCTTTTATTGTTAATAATACAATTAAAATACTACCACCAATACTACTACTACTGCCAATAATAGTAATAATAACTTTGTAGACTACACTTCTCTACACGGGTCTGAGAATTGGACTTTAACGAAATCACATCCCAGTCGTATTCTCGAGAGGCGAAAATGAGATTTCTCAGGCACGTGGCTGGCAGGGTACACTCTTCAAGATCGCAAAAGAAACGATGATGTACGGCAGTATGAGTATTATGAGTATGAGTATGATGAATACTATGAGTACGCACGGGATTATGAGTAGTATGAGTAACGTTATGATGAATATTATGAATATATTGATAGGATTGCCCAGTATCGGTTAAAATGGTTGGAACATCTTAACACAATGGGTGACTGCGGCATCCCCAAACAACTATTTAATTATAAGCCCGAAAAAAGGACAGAGAGGTGTGGGACGTTCGAAGAAGCGTTATGGTGACCAGAATGACTAGTCTATCTGCTTGTGACCGGAAGAGACGATTTTTGGTTTAATCCTTGCTGAAGATGACGACGACAACGACGACGACGATACAGACTTTCCTGGTCTGTGTTGATGATATTATATTCCGAGGAAATCTGCAAGAATGTCATCAAATTTAAAATAATAATAATAAGACGAATATCATATGACAACAAATTTGTAGGAACCTGTAATTACTTCGTAATTAATATATAGGAACGGAAAATTGATAATGAATAAAAGTTGTAATGCCAGACTGTAAAGCAAACGAAATTAAATTTTTTAAACCCGTCACAGGATATGAGAAAATTGGCAAGAAGACGAACACAGACATCCGAGAAGAGGACCAAATATTAATTAAATATTAAATATTAAAATATTTGAAAATATTAAAATATTTGAAAATATTAAAATATTTTAATATTAAATAATGAAAATAGAATCAAATATCTATCCGACGTAGCCACTATAAAACACGTATTTAAACTACCTTCGTGAAAAGTATAGAAAATTACGGCATAGAATTATGGGATATTAATAGAAAAATAAAATATATCAAAATTGAAAACAGAATAGATGAAATACTGGAGCAGGTGCGACAGAAAAACGAGACAAAACACGGTGTACGTAACAATGCCGTGACATATCAAATATAAACATTAATTTGAATATTGTGGATGCTGTAGGTGGAGAGTAGGCCTATTATAAGAGTTCGGAATAAATAATAGCCCTACATATCGGGAAAATAAAGTGATTAGAGATAACTCGTTGACAAGGATAAAGGCTTCGTTGACATATCCTTGGAAGGAAAAACTGACTGGAGTTGCTACACAGCATTCTCGTTATTACGGTACAAGGTATTGTCATCATTACGAATATAATAACAATAATAATAATATTACATTATTTCAGTTCCGTTTTTTGGCTTCTAGTAGCTATGTAACGCGTTTCAGAACGATCTTTCCATCATCACACACATATATCCCTCATAACAGGTCGTCAACCATTAATCAATTCATTAATCAAAGTCAAACGCATATCAATAAAAACAGAGTTATGTACACGCTACTTAAACGTTATAATATTTATATAAGATTTAAAAATTAATTTATTTATTATTTACACAATACGTAAACAGTGTACACCGTTCAAGTAGCGTGTAGGTACGTAAATCTGTTTTTATTGTTATGTGTTTGATTTAATATACTTTGTTCATGGAAGTCAAAAAACACATTAAGTCATGACTTAATGTACTGTTTGTTGTACGTCTTTGACTTTGATTAATAAATTGATTAACGGTTGATGACCTCTTCTAAGAGATATATACGTGTCTGATGATGGAACGATCGTTCCTAAACGCGTCATATAGCTACTAGAAGTCACAAGACCGAACTGAAATAAGGTAACATAACAATTAAATCAATTGTGGCTTGGATACTGGAAACATGAATTTTAATAATAGTAATAATAATAATCATTATAGATCTCATCGTGTTAACACCAATCACTACCATAATTGGTATTATCATTGTCGTTCACGATATCACTACGAACAGCGATTGGCTGTTTTACTTTTTGTTGGTATCGTTAACAGACTTCCACGGTAGTAAAAATAATTTTACTGCAATCGACAACTTTTGTTTTACAGTCATAGAAGAAAAAAAGCGCTCATAAATTCTTTTGGTCGTAAGCAAATCTCAGAATGCTATTGTGGTGTATTCATTGTTCATAACTTAACGATACCATATATACGATTTATAATAAAGTTTTAATTGCATTCTTAATTTTGATCGATTTCGGTCGTAGACCATCGTCAGGACACACTGTTTACGAGTACAAATACTTTTTTGTTTTTTTTTAAATAGTGTGTGTTTTAAAATATTGTGACCGCGAGTGGACAGTGTGTATGTCCTACGACCGGAATCGATAGAAATTAAGAATGTCAGTAATTAAAATTTTCTTACAAATCATATACGTATGATATTTTTAGGTTATGAACAATGAATACCCCACAACAGAAGATTGAGATTATACTGTAGGTACCATTTAGTAAGCAATAAGTGTGTAGATATTATAAATACACCACTTATCATTAGTGAATCTCAGAAGTACTAAGTAGGTAAACATTATTACAGGTTGGATAGCTTATAAACCGAGATAAAGTAGCCTAACACCGCTTAAGCGACAGCGTCTGTGTTATTACCAGTATCAGCGTTTCTGGAAACGACGCAAAACACAGGGTCATGAATCGATGAGAACCAAACCACTTCCCACCGTACGGAGGGGAGGAAAACACTTTTCGTAAAGAAAGATCTCGTGAAATGAAACTATTTACGTCAAGTTCCACAGAGACATTCGCTATAAAACGAAAAACAATCAAAAGATTTTAGACAACCTACAGATGCAAGTTGTACGAATAAAGGACGCGCTTAGAAAAGAAACGAACTTGTGTCTAGTTATGTGGAGATTATTTAGTTCTTTTTTCTTACAACCAATGTTGTGGTAACTAACGAGTACGTCCCGTCCCAGCAGAAGGTTCATAAATAATGCAATAACGGCCGTTTAATGACAGAGTCATAAAGTAAATGAAAGTTTCTGAGTCTGCTTCATTATCATCTCTTCTTCTTACAAGGACATTCGTGCGCATCGTAATTCACTCAGCGACGCGTTCGCTGATTTCTATTAGTTGACTGCTTCAAAACTTACACCTTATATTTAAGAGCAGTTTTATGTAGAAGAAGATTCAACACACTCCAAAGGGCGCATGAAACACAAGTATCGAGAACAGTATTTAAGGAAACCAGTTCTGTCGCACAAACGAGGAATAACGATTCCAATAGTCTGTGCTGAATAACAATAAAAGAAAAGTCCAAGAGCAGAAAGAATAATAATTCTCTTTATGTACAGAAAAAAAGGTAATTACATTTTCAGTTAAAAGACGAGTAATACAAAAAATGAAAAATTATTAAATAGGCTATATTCATTCCTAATCCGTGTTGTCTAAAGAGATTTCTCTCCCTCCCTCTCCCTTTATCTCTCTCTCTCTCCCCTCTTCACTGTGTGTGTGTGTGTGGGGGATGGGGGATGGATGGGTGGATGGCGCGCGCGTGCGAGCTCACTCACCCCCTCTAGGGAGAGCAATCAAAATTATCTTCGCCTTAACAAAAGGTGCTTCAGAAAAGGCTGATTTAAAAGGACCAGATGAATTATTTTAATATTCAGAAGAGAAGAGCAAACCTTTCTGTGTCCCATCTCTGTTTGTATAACGGGTGAGAGAGAGAGAGAGAGAGAGAGAGAGAGAGAGAGAGAGAGAGAGAGAGAGAGAGAGAGAGAGAGAGAGAGAGAGAGAGAGAGAGAGAGACGGATTACAATATTACCGTTTCAAAGCGTAATTTTTACATTTTTCCATGTGACCGAACAACATATTGGGGATAATCTGCCTGCTGGCTACCAGAAAACGAACACCTAATACCATCGGCAAAACAAAACAAAACTCGTGGAAAAAGTTTTTTTAAAAATTACACAAAACTGTATGACAATAATAGATAATATTTCCTTTCAGCAAAAATTTTGTTTTGTAAACTACACAAAGTGACACGAGCGATGGGGCGTATTTGCTAAATTATTATCATTTTTTAATAGTTACATTTAATAATAATCGCATTCGACGAAAAAAAAAACAATAATTCACACCAACAACAATTACAGCAGCACCAACACAATAATCACTTGTCACTGACTTTGCACACTGTCACTATCACTGATCACTACTGACGTACATACACAGTGTACGGACAGAGACAAACACACTGGGGTAAAGCCGCCTTACGCCGGGCGGAGCCGTGTCGGACTGACTCCGTCGGCTCAAGCCAGGGCGCGAACTCGCAACCTGCGCATGTGCCCTCTGTCCTTCCGATACACATACACATACACACCTCTAACGCAATTAACACGCACAAAATGTATCTATAATAATTATTGTTATTATCGTGCACTCGTAAACGAACCGAAATGCGTTTAGTGTATTAATAACGGGTAATAAATTAATAGTAAACGGTAAGAATAAGAGGTAACTTTTGTTGTTGTCATTAAAGTCCATTCTCGGGCTGTTTGGCCGTGGCCCAATGTTTTGTTCTAAAACAGACGTTTCGGCAGTACCATCTACCGCCAGTGGCCACCATCAGTGTAAAAATCTGTATGTAGGACCATACATAACTTACATGTTCTAAGATTTATATTTAAAATCATTTATTTGAATTCGGTTCGATCATTTCTAACAAGTTAGGTGTGTTCTTTCTAAATTGAGTTTTATGTTTGAGAAATTGAAATGAAATATTTCCATAGAAGCTACTTCTTTGTTGCCGATAACGTAGTACACATATAAAATATCGGTATGGAGAACCATACGTGACTTCCATTTTCTAAGATTTATGTTTAAAATCATTTTCGAAATGAAATATTTCTACAGAAACTACTTCTTTCTTCAGCCTTAACCACACTCCTGCGGTCACTAACGTATACCACCTCACGATAGCGCACTCGATTTTCACTGATGATGGAAGTCGATGGCACTGCCGAAACGTCTGGTTTTGCAGAAAACATTGGACCACGGCCAAACAGCCCCGGAAGGAATTTTAACAAAAAACCACTTCTCTGTTGCCGATAACGTAGTAAACATATAAAAACTTACAACCTCCCCCTTCAACTATCATTTTCATTTATAGAAAATTACCGCCTCCCCCTTAAACTACCCTTTTCATTTATAGATATTTCATCTACCTTTCTACAGTGGATTATTATGACCTTATTTTCAGGATACTTTAGTCATCAAAATTAAGTACTTTAGGCTACTCTTGTTAAAACATAAAACGTTGCAGGTAAACTACCCCTTCCCCTTAACCGATCTTCACCAAAATCAATCGTGAATTGTCCTCTACAACTCAAGCACATGTGAAAAAAATTGTTTGATTCTGTTTAAAAGAATTCTACACACAGAAACACACACAGAGACACTTTTCAGAAAAAGATTTTTCTTCATGTTTTGGGGGTAGTACAATCAGAATCAGCCTTTATCTCGAACACTACTTTTTTCGCCAACATACTTCCATTTCCTTATGGAACATGGAAGTAAAAAATCCTTAACCACAGTACTGTGGTCTCTATCGTATACCACCCTACGTTAGTGCAGCTCGATTTTTACACTGATGACGGCAGTCGATGGTACTGCCGAAACGTTTGTTTTAGAACAAAACATTGGACCACGGCCGCGTATGGATTTTAATAACATTGACTCCAGCCGTGTAAGCCTTGGAAGTAACTTTTTTGTTTGTTTTTATGTTTACTGCTACCGGCCAGGATATATTAGGTCGTGGTCACATTGCATTCGGCCTGGTGCCATGTAATTACATCAAAATAATTCGTAGACTACTTCTCTTAATGTCAAACTCACAAATTTTATTGAAACGTTTCACGTAAAACTTATAACTTTTATAAGATTTCGACTCATTGAACGAGGGGAGCGGGTTCTCAGTTTTAATTCGACCGTCTGTCTATCTATTTTAAAATCTGTCTAAGTCTATCTATTTTGTGTATGTCTCACGATAACTTTTGAACGTATCAACCGGTTTTCGTAAAACTTACCATGCGTGTTTTTTCATTTTTACCTACAGAACCGTGTTGTTTTTGAGATAAGACAGGGGTAAGACAGTGTTTTACATCAGCAAAATATTTTCTATTCTCACGTATTGATATAAGCTTATACTTAAATAAATAATTATAATATTCCGTAATCGTTGTTAATTTGTATTCGTAATTTGTAAATTAACAGTACATTAATTTGTAATATTGTATCAATAAGAATGCTCATTCATTCAATCATTCGGTCATTCGTTCCTGTGGCGCTACAGCCCACGATGAGCCTTGGCCTCCGCGACTAGCCGCCTCCAAACATCTCGGTCCCGATACCCATCCTCCTGACGTCATCTTCTACGTCCTATAGCCACCTTCTTCTAAGTCTTCCTTTCCTTCTTCACCCTTCTATTAACCCTATTAGAATTGCTTTGCGCGTTCTGTCGTCCTTCATGCACATCACTGGAGGACCCAAACAGCTGATCCTCATAGATTTGGTGAACTTCACTATGTCCTCGCCATCTACCAATTGCTCCAATTGCCTATTGTTCCGTGTGCGCCATTCTTCACCTTCTTTCACTGGTACAAATTTTTCCTTAGAATTTTTCTTCTTTCAAAGGCTCTTAAATTATGTACGTCACTATTAAGTAGTGTCCAGGTCTCCGCAGCATGCGTCACAATTGGTCATATTAAGATCTTTGTATAATCTATGTGTTTATTATAGCTCACCTAATTCACTTGACAGCGCACACAAAAAGACCAAACAAACGCTGCGTAACGAAAAATAGTCTTCACAATATTAAAAGACACCTTTAAATGATTAACGTATTTTTTTACACATCCGTGGAAGAGGCTGAAGGTGTATGACCGTCTGCCCCTGTTTACTGCTTTTAAGGAATCTGAGTTTTCACGGTACCTCCAAATATACAACATTCCACAAACATGTTGTTAAAATTCATTTTCGGGCTGCTGTTTGGCCGAGGTCCATTGTTTCTAACTAAAACAGACGTTTCGACAGTACCATCGACTGCCATAATCAGTGTAAAATTCGAGCTGTACTAACGTAGGGTGGTTCAGCCTTAACCTAACGTTAGAGACTGTTCAGCCTTAATCACAGTACTGTGGTCTCTAACGTCTATTTCCCTACGCTAGTACAGCTCGAATTTTACACTGATGATGGCAGTCGATGGTACTGACGAAACGTCTATTTAGTTAGAAACAACTGACCGCGGCCAAACAGCCCGGGAATGAATTTTAACAACATTGACTCCGGCCGTCTAAGTCTACGAAATATATCCCACAACATATTTAGTTCTAGATATCCATCATTCATCATGCCACACTATTTTTTTTTTAATCTCTTCTACATCTGAATAGTATGTCTAAAGTTCACCGCAGACATCATCATTTCTGAGGCGACACATTTTCCTTCGTAATATATTAATAGTTTCACTTCGGAAGCCTTTATTTTTCTTCTTCTTCGCCTTGAAGCTGTGGACCTTACGATCCGTTGCGCGCTTCTTGGTCCAACCATATTTTCTTTGGCCTTCCAATATTCCGCCGTCCTTTCGGATTATAAACCAAGATTTGTTTTGGTATCCTGTTCTTATGCAACCTTTCAACAAGGTCGGTCCAATCCTATCTGTATTGCTTTATCCTTTCGTTTAGGTTGTATGTTCCAAAGGCGTTTTTTTATATCATCATTTCTTAGCCGGTCCTCCGGTATTCATGATACATGCAAAAAATGCATGTATTCGGCTTTGGGTACTTGTACTAAACTAATTTTACCTATAGGCTAATAAAATAATATTAAAATAATTACACTTCGCCAGGTCACTAACTGTAGCTACGTTACCGTGTTTAGTAATTCTCCACGTACGCTTTCTTAACGACAAAACAGCGTCAGACATTCACCGCCAAGTTTACCACCGTTGCTGCAACAGCTAAGTAAGTGCAATACATAATCTATTATTTACAAGCGACATTTGTGTCAGACGCCACAATATATCACTGCCTGTTACCGCGTTTCTGTAAACAAGCGTTTCCATCGGTAAACACGATTTAGCTTCCCGATAGGCTACAATTTTACGTGATTATATGAATAGAAAACTGCAATAAAACTCAATCTAAATACATTTTCCTTAGTCACTTTTTATTTTATTTATTCATTCCTATATTTACCAGCAAAAAGCATTTTATATTATGTGTGTGTGTGTGTGTGTGTGTGTGTTGGTGGGCGTCTAAGATATTCGTCGTATCCCGCATCTCGACCGCCAGTAATCTCTGTGTTCCAGTCAGTCTCCTGTAAGCTCCTGCCCAAGAGATTAATTTCGTAGACACCACTTCTTCTTCTTCCAGGGTTAAGCTAAATGAAGCAACGAGTAAACACACAGCTTCTTCACTTCTTAACTCCGTGACTGTGACTGAAAACCTGTACTGTTTCTGCTTCCATTATACGATCCTACTTGCGCCGGTTATCGGAATCTAACAACCTACTTGCACTCTACGCATACTCCTCAAGAAGTCCATCAAGATAGAGAAATATGGAATCAGTGAAAAAGATGTAGAGAACAGGGCAACGTTCTAAATGAAATTTTCGGACATGAAGAATCTGTGCGAAGAAAGAGCGCGGAGAACCAAAAGAAGAGTGCAGTGCTATCTGACGAATGACGAGTAAGGGGTAGCCAAAGAATAAAGGAATACTGGCAAAAAAGGAAAGATTATCAGCAAGTGAAGGAAGTCGTGTAATCGCAGCCCATAGATGGCTGGAACAACGACAAATGAATGAAAGAAATAAATGAAATAATATTTAAAAATTGTACACATATTTATAATTAGTAATATCTTCAAATACATACACTGTAAGTAGGTTTGTTCTTATTTTACCTCACGAACGTTTCACAGTAGTTATTCTGTATCTTCAGAGGTTTCTTTGAATATTGTAATTGAATGTTTCGCTTACATATAGTTAACGGATATCGATTTTACTTCAATTCTATTTTCGATTGTTGTAATGTTTATGTAGTCAGCTAAAAATGATGTATTAATGTTATTATTATAATAAATATACGATTTAAATAAATCGTCTAGTTTGTTTTTATTTGAATTTGTTCTTTAATTAGTAGATTATTATTATTGTGTTTGTGAATATTAAGATTTTCCCAAATATTCATTTTGTTACCTTTTTGTAAGTTTTTAATTAATTTGATATTTTGAATGTCTCGAAATTTATGTTTATTGTTTAAACAGTGTGGGGCTAAATTAGATTCGTAAACATTAGTTTTTAAAAACGCATTGCGATGTTGAATGTATCCTCTCGGACAGTTTTTTCGTCTGGCCTACATAAAATTTCATTGGAATCTGGACATTCTATTTTGTAAACTCCTTTTTTATTACGAATGTTGACTTTAGTTTTACGCTTTATTTGATTACAAACAATATTATCTGTGTTATAAGATATTTTAAAGTTTGTATCTTTAAATAATAATTAGTTATAATTTTAGGAATGTTATCAGTTGTTTACTACACTCATAGAATGGTCGCTCCGAACTTGGTACAGCATTTTATTAATACTGTAGCCTATAGTGTAGCCTATACTGTCGCCTATAAAGTAGCCTATACTGTAGCCTATACTTGAATTTAGTAAATAAACAGTTGGTATAGTTCTACAGGTATTTACTTTTTACTTTCATGACATTTGATTCACCAGTTACAGCAGCTTCCGAGATTACATTTCAATTGAGATATTTGAAATGTACGAGTATGTTATGCGACGGGGAGAGAGGACGTAGTTTATGACCAAAGGAGACAATTGGAAAGTAAAAGGCATACGGTTTAACAGATTAAATTCAGTTATTTATTAACATGATAATGTTTTAGGCTGGGGGTCATTCCACAAAAACCGTCATCGAAAAACGTAACGCTACCACACTTTCGATTCCCCACAGTCTAGAAATTTGATATGTAAACGCACCAAGACAGAAAATAATCGCTGCTGAC
>CM068370.1:494334905-494367405 GCA_034769895.1 Magicicada septendecula
ATGACGGCTCAGTCGGTTAGACGAACGAACCGCACAAAAATTAACATAAACTAACATTTTTATGTTAGTCATCACTAAACTTATTACAAAAGTGGATGAACAAACTGGTTGCTGGGAGTATATTTTTATAAAACGGTTTTGTAAGCAGCCACTCTGCATATTGGCTTTTTTACGCATTTCACTGCACAACATCGGGGGGGAATGTAAACACTAGTCGGGAATAAACTGATTAAACTCCGGGCTATTGGGCCGTGGATCAGTAATGTTGTTACTCAAACGCGTTTCGGCCTCTGCTCTGGAGGCCATATTCGGTGTGTAAAAACGATTCATCAACTGATACGGTGTTTGTTAATAAACCACAGTGCTGTAGCAAAAGAATGCTGGCGATAGAATGTGGCATTTTTTGCCACAGTAACCTACTGTGGTTGATTGACGAACACCGTATCAGTTGATGAATCGTTTTTACACACCGAATATGGCCTCCATAGGAGAGACCGAAACGTCTGTGTCTAACAACAATAGTGGATCACAGCCCAATAGCCCACAGTTTAATCAGTTTATTCCCAACAGCCAGCCGTGATTTTGACTACTGACTATTGACTAACAACAATAGTGGATCACGGCCCAATAGCCCACAGTTTAATCAGTTTGTTCCCAACAGCCGGCCGTGACTTTGACTACTGACTATTGACTAACAACAATAGTGGATCACGGCCCAATAGCCCACAGTTTAATCAGTTTGTTCCCAACAGCCGGCCGTGACTTTGACTACTGACTATTGACTAACAACAATAGTGGATCACGGCCCAATAGCCCGCAGTTTAATCAGTTTGTTCCCAACAGCCGGCCGTGACTTTGACTACTGACTATTGACTAACAACAATAGTGGATCACGGCCCAATAGCCCACAGTTTAATCAGTTTGTTCCCAACAGCCGGCCGTGACTTTGACTACTGACTATTGACTAACAACAATAGTGGATCACAGCCCAATAGCCCGCAGTTTAATCAGTTTGTTCCCAACAGCCGGCCGTGACTTTGACTATTGACTATTGACTAACAACAATAGTGGATCACGGCCCAATAGCCCGCAGTTTAATCAGTTTATTCCCAACAGCCGGCCGTGACTTTGACTATTGACTATTGACTAACAACAATAGTGGATCACGGCCCAATAGCCCGCAGTTTAATCAGTTTATTCCCAACAGCCGGCCGTGACTTTGACTATTGACTATTGACTAACAACAATAGTGGATCACGGCCCAATAGCCCGCAGTTTAATCAGTTTATTCCCAACAGCCGGCCGTGACTTTGACTATTGACTATTGACTAACAACAATAGTGGATCACAGCCCAACAGCGCGCAGTTTGATCAGTTTATTCCCAACAGCCGGCGGTGAAAGTCTTAGATACAGAATAAAAACTAGTTTGCTCCTACTTTTGTGCCAACATTATTATTATATTATGTCTGTTGTTAATATTATATTTTGTAAATATAATTAATTCACTACCGACTCGGAACACAAAGTTTTTTATAGGTAAAAACGTAAAAGTTTTACCGTACAGCCTGAACCGCTTTTCGCTTTTAAAAAGCTTCGTCATGGACAACGAAATCCAAGAATTATATTTTCATGTTGATGTTACTTTGTGTTCTCTTATGCAGTTATTGTATTGCTGAAATCCTTACTTTCATACTGACAGAATAACGAACAACTAACTGTCTGAGATTCAGTCATAACCGACACTAATTTTGATATAACTTGTGTGCTGAGATTTGACTAATTTTATAGTCATAATCAGGGCAACTGTATTTTTAAGTTATATTTTTGCGTTTTGGCGTCAAACTCATTTCGTCTATGATTGCCCTGATGACGATAATAAAATTAATCGAAATTGTGTATATGGTGTAGCCTATTTGGTGTCGTTACAACTTGGCAACAATTGTCCTGATGATGACAATATATATTCTTGAACCGTCGATACAAATAATTTAAAATTTGTATTATACTTTTTTGACCGATCCTCGCAAACCCTCCATTGTTACGGCCCAACAACAATGTTAAGACTAATAGCCTATTTTCTATGTTTAAAGTAAGTGAAAAACGTATGATAACATCTTGAAATCAGTGCCATTAAATTAAACGGTGACAACACAATCAAAATACGCGTCATTGAAACGTTGTTTGCAAGGTACTTATTCACTGAATTTATTTTCCTCTTATTTCATATTTCAAACGTAGCCTATACGCAAATGCTGTGTAATAAAACTGATTGTATATTTAACTGTTTGTATAAAGACTTAGTACTATACTACTCTACCGTTCACAGATGAAAACAGTAATAAAATAGCCTAAAACATAAGAGATTAACAAAATTCGTCAACTTTTCTATCCTCTAGAGATGGGGGGGGGAAGGCCCTGCCCCTTTCGTCCCACCCGTAAACACAGCCCTGTGTTAATTACGAATAGCGTGAATCTTACAACTTACGATAGCCTGCCTTGTGTCTTATACGTCTGAATCATTTGTGCTTAAAATAGATTTAGACAGAAACGACGGCGCCATTCCGGCCAAGGAACAAAGCAACGCAACTGATACTTTTGCGTCGAAGTTCTTGACGCGATAATTTCCCAATTACGAACGTTTTCGTCTACAACCGAACAGACTAAGAGGAGAGAAAATCCAATTAAGACGGGACAGTTAAAGAAACGCGTGTGTATGTTGCCGAGCGGGAGGGCTTTAGTAAGTAAAATCCATTAGCGCTTGACTGTGGGTAAGGAGCAGTGGTAGTAGTCTACCTGAGTACATGAAGCAGAACGAACTGTGAGTGCACACTCGAACGGGCGGCTGTGAAAGCACCTGAATGGTACAGTACGTGACGACTACAAACCCGGGTACTGTATAAGTGACTATATAACAAGCGACCGTGTGCGGACAATATTCATTTTGACGGACAGCTGATTGCGAAAAACAGAGCAAGACCACAAGGTCAACCTAAATCAGTGTTGGTTAACCTTTACTGACATGAATCATTTTTGTGACTGTAAACCTCGGACGTGTCACATGAGCGAATTATTTCTTCTAATTAATGTGTAGGTGTTTATTAGAATAGGTCGGAGAATACGTCCGAGGAAGCGCAGGAGTGACCAACTCTAATCTTTGACTGATCGAGACCGGAACAAACCATCCCTGGTTTGATACATGCAGATGATGGTGATGATTTATTGCACACACATGCGGGGGCGTACGTAGGCCTACATACATTTACATATACGTATATTCAAACACTTTTTGCTTCAGTCTATTTCCGAATGCACATATAATTTATTTAATATTTATAATTTCTTTACCTCAAGATGTTTTGGGGATCCTCTTAGTTTCCATCCTCAACCATCGTCAGGAAGATGGCTGAGAATG
Organism: Magicicada septendecula; assembly: GCA_034769895.1. NCBI lineage: Eukaryota > Metazoa > Arthropoda > Insecta > Hemiptera > Cicadidae > Magicicada > Magicicada septendecula. Next base: position 494,338,319 of record CM068370.1, read on the forward strand.
GGAACACTAGGATTCCGAAACGTGTTCCAAATAAAGGAAAAACATCTTGGGGTAAAGAAATTATAAATATTAAATAAATTATATACGTGTGTGTGTGGGGGGGGGGGTGAGCGCACGGAATAAACAAGACTAAAGTATTAGGCCTACTGCCTGGGCCAAAAGGATTACAGTCGGAAGCCGTTGATAGTAATAATCATTCATTCAATTATTAGATCTGTTTATTTGTTTAGATCTATTGTTCGTACACAGGTCCTGATCATGGCAATAAATACTGTCGAAACGTCGACACAAATTATGTAAAAATTGTGTCTACACTTAGCCTATTGCCCGACCGTCGCTAAACCTTTCGTTATTATTTCTTGACGGTCACAACTAATTTAAGTGTTTTAACAAAATACAATGTTGGCATGACTTACGCAAAGTATGAAAGCAATACTATTATTATATTTTTAAAACTATCTTCTCGTAATTGAAGATTTTCGTACGGTTATTTCCAACAAAACAAGGCGGGCGCCAAGTGTATCACGTTTCATATAGCCTACACGAGTCACGAGAAGCCTCATGTTTCCTGTTAAACTCTATTCAAATTTTAGCGTAAATTTGAGCGTACGAAAGTTGTTACCAGCTTACCTATATTTTATACATAACACGGGGTAAACATAAAACTGAACAAAATACCACGCTGGAAGTGTACAAAGAGAAACGGGAAAATGGAAATGGCTTTCTCTCTCCCTGGGAAAAGCTACGACACTGAAGGCAGAGAGAAAGAGGGAGACAGACATAGACAGCATCAGAAGGAGAGAGAGAGAGAGAGAGAGAGAGAGAGAGAGAGAGAGAGAGAGAGAGAGAGAGAGAGAGAGAGAGAGAGAGAGAGAGAGAGAGAGGCGGTGTATGTGAGAGAGAGAGAGAGAGAGAGAGGCGGTGTATGTGTAGAAGAAGACTGTTTTCTTATGTATAGCCTACACGCCCCCCCCGCACTTCGTAATGCACACTTTTAATTCAATTATTCCGCGAACGGTTCAACTTTCGGTTAAATATGGTGTAATATCAACTAACAACAGACAAGCCGTGTTCTCAGTACCGCTAATCTACTGAACAACTTCAGCTTCAACTCTCGCAAGACGTTACATCGGATCGATAGCTCACGCTCCCGTTGCGCGCGTCCGTGACTGTGTGTGCGGTCCCGAAGGAAACCCACCAGAGAATTTGTAAAGCACAAAAAAACGGCCCGCGCGATGCTTTGTGTTCGTATTTAACTCTTGTGAGTTTTTTATAAACAACGTTTCTTAAAACATTTTTATTAAATACTTTTATTATTAAAAACTACCAAGGTGATGGCTTTTCGTGGAACTGATCCCGGTACGGGCAAAATTTGTTATAGATGATACTGTCCTGGAACAAGTTAGGAATTTGAATACCTGGGCTACAGTGTGTGTCTTAAAATGCAAGCAACGACGTTGTGAATAAGTTGCATAAGTTCAATCTTATGTGCGGAACCCTTAAGTCAGCAAGTAAAGGAACACGCCTAAAATTCTACAAGGTGATGGCTTTTCCCACACTTCTTTATTGGTCTGAGAATTGGACTTTAACGAAATGCCAGACCAATCGCATCCAAGCTGCTGAAATGAGATTTCTCAGGCACGTTGCAGGGTATACATGAAATAGTAATACATGAAACGGTTAGGGATGTCAACTAAGGCCTACAAACCTTTAGACTGACATTTCGTTAAAGGGAAGAATAACCACTTTGTTTATATCGTTTTCTGATTTTAATAAATCTAATTCTTCTTCTTTGTGCCCTCATTTTTTATACAGTCAAGTTCACTTCACCTTGTAATTATCACAAATTTCCAACTTGAATAAAAGATTAAGATATTATAAACAACGGTGGAAAGAACAGTGAGAAAGAATGCTAGATTCAAGACTGGCCAATTAAGTTTGTCAATTTAAATCTATAGGACAGAGATGTGTGGGCAGACCCAGGAAACCAGGCAGCAATTTGCCTATGCCGTGATGGTGATGTGAAGCTGAAGATGATGATCCCCATAAATGTATAAAAACAACGTTGTTTGCAAATGACCAGATAATTTTACAAAAGACAGAGGATGGCCTACAATTTTCTGTGCTCACTTGGGCGCAAATAAAATTATAGGTTAATCTTTATAACTTATGTAGGATTATATTTGGGCAATATCTGAATAAATACAGAAATCGTGGCTTTGAAAGGAATGTGGCCAGTGTGTTCGAAGATAGTGGGCAACCTACAGAACAGGTGTCACATTTTAACTTTCTAGGTTGTTATGAGTGCGAGACTGACATCACCAATAAACCACCTTGCATATGCCGTGATGTGTAGTGATGATTTGAAGAATACGAAAGGTGACGTGACTCAGCGACATGTCAGGAAACCCAACAATGACTGACTGGGCGCCACTCAGGGTCACTAACCGCTGCGCGATAATGAATCGCTTCTATCGGAAATAAATAACTAAAACATTTGACAACAGGTGTCGGCAGCAGCAACAAAACATATCGTAATTAATTATTATTTGTCCGATCTGATTACACAAAATAATGTCGTATGCAACCGTCATGTTTCAATACCGAAAAGGAGAACGTGTGCGCGCGCACCAACAATAGATATAAAATATTACACGTCTGTTTGCCTAACATATTAATTACTGGGTAAACAAAACATGCTTCACTGATTGGTTGTTGCACAAACACCGGTGTGGTGGCGTTTTTATACTGACGAGATCACTGATTGGTTGCTGCACATCAAATGTCGGACTGATGTTTTCTTCCTCACGATGTTCAATTAATTTTAATTAAATGCTTATTAAAAATTAATAATAGTAATTATTATTTATTACGAAGTAGTGGCATACATTTTGTATTCATGTGTGTTGTAAAGTACGGGAAGTAGAGAGAGTAACGGGGGGGGGGGCACAGAGAGAGACACACACACAGACAGAGACAACGAATATACATACAGGCATATATTTTTTGTTTTCCATAAAATCACTTTTAATCTCTTTATTATCGTAGTTAATTAAGTCGAATTTTTCAACAAGAATATATTTTTTTTTAACTGTAATCTTATAGGCCTAATATATAGCGTTTCGACAGTTTCAACTGTAATCTTCAGCTATTTAAATAAAAATCAAATATTGATTAGAATACTTGTTGGGCTGCTAGGGCGTGGTCTAAATTCATTAATATCACAGTTATTATTATTATTTTAATTCGTGGTCAAATACGTAATAATAACGGTCAATAAACTCATAAAAACGTAACAATGAAACCTAACAACGCCAGACGTTTCGGCAGTCCCAGCGACTGCCTTCCTCAGTGGTGCGGTAAAAAATTAACAGTCCCCGAATTGGACTAGATGTATGATCCTTACGCGCGGTATAGGCCTAATGCTTACGCTCTACATTTCTTCTACAATCTTGAAGAGTATATCCTGCCACGTGCGCGAGAAATCTCATTTCGGCCGCTTGAATACGACTGGTAGCCTGGGATTTCGTTAAAGTCCAATTCTCAGACCCATAAAGAAGTGTAGGCCTTGTAACACATCCAGGAGACATATTAGTTATTAAGCTCTCGTAACCAAGATATAACCAAACGAAAATCCTGTAATACATATTAAAAAATTACTTTACTTCATTTTAACGACAATGTTATCCTAAATTTTATGTAATAATTTTTGAAAAAATTAACTTTTTGTTGCGGATGTCTCGGACGTACTAACTGCATAATCTACATCATACAGGATGTTGTCTCTTGCAAGCATTTATAATTATCGGTATGGAGAATCATACATGACTTCCAAGTTGTACGATTTATATTTAAAATCATTTACGTGAATTCCGTTCGATAATTTCTAAAAAAAAAAAATATCCCCACCCTCAAAGTACTTTCACTATTTATAGATATTTTTGTTATTATGGGGTAGTCGTTTACTATGCTATTTTCGAGTCACTTTATCTATAAAAATTAGGTACTTTATTCTTATAAAGAAATTGAACTACGCAGATAATCACGCATTAATTACATATTTATATAATTATGTGGCCACAAATTAGTTTGCGGCCGTGGTTGCGAATCTTCACGAACAGATGATTTAAATTACGCGTAAAATTTAAAAAATTATAATTTTATTGCCTGGCAACAAAATTACTTTATTTTTAACAATTACCATTGTTTGAAAAAGATTAAATGTATTTTTATTTAATTTCGTCATAGTCATTAAATCAATACCAAACGTGAAAAAAATTACCTCCTCCCCTTTTAACTACCATTTTCATTTATAAGTAGATATTTCATATGTACCTTTCTACAGTGGATTATCACGATCTTCTTTTTAGGATACTTTATTTATCAAAATTAAGTACTTTACTGTTGTTAAAACGTAAAACGTTGCAGGTAATCTATCCCTCTTCCTTAACCGATCTTCACAAAAATCAATAGGTCTTGAGTACTCTACAACTACAACTACACACTCGCAAAAAATTATTTGATTCTGTTTGAATTTGCGGCACACATAGACACAAAGACACTTTTCTTCATGTTTTGAAGGTAGTACAATCAGAATTAGCCCTTATCTCAAACACGATTTTTTAAACCATCACCATACTTCCATTTCCTTATGAAACATGGAAGTAAAAAATGCCTTTTTATAAAACGCAATACAAATAGGCCTATACCCAGGTCCTTACTGACGGTACTGATTGATCGTAATGAACTGACAGAAAAATTAAAAATAAAAGGCGAAATATAAAATTAAAATAACTTAAGATGATGTTCATAGGAACATTTGAAACTAAAAAAATTAGCATAATTCCCGAATAAGTAACCAATCGATTAGGCCTAAAGTAAACAGGAAATTGAAAATATGAACGTCACTTTAATGAATTGACACAAATGAAATTAAAACAACGCTACTTTAAAAAAAATTAATAATAGAGTACCTAACTAAATTAATAAACTTGATATTCCGCCTTTTCGCTGGTGATAAGGTCAAAGGTTAGAACGAACATTACTTTAGCTAACAACAGTGAATGAGAGTTGAAATTAAAGTCATCACGCGCGACAGGTTAATTCCCTAACGATAGAACCGATGTTTATCGTTAACCGCCTATCTGAAATATTGATAATAATAATAATAATAATAATAATAATATTAGTAGTAGTAGTAGTAGTAGTAGTAGTAGTTTAACGAGTGAAACGACTTCTCAGTCATAACTCGACCGTTTGATATTTGTCTGTAGGCTGTCTCGCGATAAACGTTTCAACGCATCAACCGATTCTCGTATAACTTGGCACCAGTACCCATACGTTTACGTTGTTTTCCCTACAGAACTCTGTTGTTTTTTAGCTTCATCCCCTCGCACCAAAATAGTGGGCGGGAGGCGAAATGTGATAAGGACAAAATTTTAAACAAAATCCCTAAGCCCGTGTGGGCTATCAAATTAAAGAGAATTTCAACTAACATCCGAATGTAGTCTTAAGTTTTGAAAATTCCAAAATATTTCCCCCCCCCCAAAGTGCTTATAAAAGGAGCTCAAAATGTCTGACTAAAAGTATTTACAACCCGAAACCGAACGTTTCGAATCTTTAGTGTTTATTGTATCATCGTGTGCTCTACAATCGTTACTGTAGACTACTTAATAGTAGAGTAATCGGGACTTTTTGAACTTCTTCCATAATTTAAAAATCATCTAATACGTGAATGTATGTAATAATAAATGTAGCCAGTGGGAAGCAAGACAAAGAAATACAATCCAGCGTTAATTTGGGAAAGATGGCTACATCTACATTAAATGGAATCCTGTGGGATATTACATATTACAGCAGAAACTAAAATCAAAATATTTAAAACCATTGTTAGAAGTATCACGACTTACGGCTCAGAAGTTTGGACTACTAATAAACGCACAAGAACAAAATTAATGACAGCAGAGACGGACTTTTGGAGACGTTCGGCAAGAGTGTCCAGACGTGAGAAAATTAGAAATGGAGTCATTAAGGACAGAATGAATGTGAAAAATTCAATTGTTGATTTTATCAAAAAAAAAAAAAAAATCCAATAGTATGGACACACAAAAAGAATGGCACAGGAAATATTGACAAGGAGAGTTATAGAATGGTCCCCACCAGGAAAAGAGGAAGTTCACCTATCATCTGGATAGAAGAAATTCAGACTATATTGAGGGAACGAGAAATTGAAGAAGATCTTTGGATGGACAAGCAGCTGTGGAAGATGAGAATTCAATCACTTCTGTAATCTTTGGTTTCGGAAAATGTGTAAATATTGTAAGCTTACAGCCGTATAATAATAATAATAATAAATGTAGCCTACTTTGTACAAAATAGTGAGCGAGTACTGCAGCTCAAAGATCTTACTAGTAATAATAATAACCGACTGTAGATGATAATGTTTATGGTAACCACCGCACCGGAACAGACAGAAAATTAATGACTAATGAGTAAAGAAGAAGAGAAAGCGGGTGGAGGATATGTTCGTTTGAAGCCGACGTAATGTACTGAACAAGAAAATAATTGGCAAAAGCAAACGCAGAACAAAAACGACGGAAACGAAGAGAAAAGTGAAGAAGGAAGGCAGAGCGCGTGTGTTTTGTTCTAAATCAACAAACGGGATTTGTGTCTGTGTGTGTAGGTGGGGGTAGGAGACACAACAGGACGGACCTACATCATAAGGATTTGTGGCGAACAATGGTGACGCTGCGACCGACCGACGTTTGGTTAATAAATAGGCTAGCCACGACCACTCTCTGTCCCTGATTTACTTCTCCTTTGAAAGCGAAACAGAAACACGCAAAAACACTAACTATTTCACTGGAAAACTGTTGAAGAATTTAATAATATTTTTCCCCAAAATCCAGGAAAGACGAAAATCAGTTTTATTCCTACCGACATGTCGGTTGCATAAATAGAATATGTTTTACTTCAGCATTTATGTATTTAACAATTAATGAAGGTAAATAAAGCTAATAAAGGTTTACAATTAATAAAGGTAAATAAGGTTACAGTATTCTTTACATCGTTTAAATCATATATATAACAATATGATTTTCAAATATCTAAGCAGAAAACAAAAATCATGGCTTTTGGGGGGAAGTTACCAGTGAGATCAAAGATAGTTCTTGAGGCAACAGTTTTGGAACAAGTCTCTGACTTCAATTAGCTGGGTTGCACTGTCAGTATTGGGAATGACACAGACCGAGATATCACTACAAAAATATCGAGGTTTCAGATGATGTGTAGCGTCATACATAGAACGTTGAGGACAAAGACAAGGAAAGAGACAAGGCTTAAATTTTATAAAACAATGGCAGTGCCTGTATTACTATATGGATGTGAAACATGGGTTCCTACGAAGAAGATTAAAAACTAGAGTCAAACTTTGGAAATGAAGTTTCTGAGAAGAACAAAGGGTTGCATGAGACAGGATCATTTGCGCAATGAGGATATTAGAGAAGAGCTACAGGTATTCTCCATAAACGATAGGATCCAGACATATCGCACGGAATGGTTACAGCATCTGGACACAATGGAGGATCGACGACTACCTAAGGTTGCGTTTTAATTATAGACCCTTTGGTATAAGAGATGTAGGAAGACCGAGAGTTACATGAAGAGATACTCTGTGAAGACGGAACAGGCAAAGTGTCTACTCCATGAGGTGAAGAAGAAGATCAAAAAGGACAACATAATGATTGACAAAGAAACAAAATGTGGGACCGCACGAGCCAAAGAAAACACTTATATTAACGACTTAAATAATTTGACATACGAAATTTTTCGAAAGACCTACGATCTCAGATTACGTGCCTGTCTCGTGGGGAGACCAGGTCCTGTAAAAATTTCCAGACTATTTATTTTTTAATTTTTAGTTAAAAAAAAATTCCTTCTTTCTTCCTGTTAAAAATTAAATATTATATACAAAGTGCTGACAATGACGGACAGAAAAATTCATTGAAATGTAGCCCTACATAAGAAAATAATTAACTAATAGGCCTACATGCCAAATATCCGATATTACACACCTATACATGTTAATAATAAATAATATTTTATACTGTTTAAAAACAAAACTATATTGTTTTTACACTGTTTCGAAAGTTTTAAATTACTGTCATCTTTAGAAACATAATGTATATTTAAAATAAGTAAGTATAAATAAATATAGCCCAACATATCTGTAGTCAGAAATATAGATTACATTTCTGAAGATGACAAACATTTAAAACTGTCGAAATATTGACTGTCGAAACTGTAAAAAAAAAAAATATTCCTGTTGTTAAAAAATATAAAATTTTATTCACTGTTAATTTAAGTAACATGAATAATGTGAATAATTACAAATTATATATATATATATATATATATATATATATATATATATTTATTATTAATAATAAATAAAACTTTTCTTACAAGAATATATTACGTATTTTTTGAATATTTTACAGTGTTTCGATAGTTTAAGACATCATCATCAGGATAAATGATAAGAAAGGTTTTATTTATTAATAATAATAAAAATATATATACAAGAAAGTTTTTATTTATTAATAATAATAAAAATATATATACAAGAATAATGTGAGCAAATATATATGTAATATATTTATATTTGTGTGTGTGCATTCAAAGTGACGTCACCCATTAACCCACTGAACCCATTTGTACTTCACGTAAACACTTTGTTTAAACAAAACTTTTGGAAGCAAATAAAAGCGAATCTTCTGGCAAAGTTTAGGAGAGCAAAGCGAAGAAAGAACTACTAAAAAGGAAGAGAGATGAGAGTAGGTCTAATGAAAAAGAAGTTAATACTGAATTTAAAAAATACAAGTCTAAAAGCGGGACTGACTGTCTGAACGTGGATATTTTTCATATATTTAAAAATATATTCAGATAAACCTTCATACAACTTTGTAGAGAAGCGTGTTTAGACACTTGGAAAATTTTTGTTATATTAAGACTGTTTCATAACATTGCTTTTACGAAGTCTAAAATTAAGACTGAATGTCCGACCCACACATTAATCGTGGTGAATACGAGCCAGCTGCTTTAAGACCAACTAACGTGAGAAATGGTCAAGTAGTTCGTAAATCCGTTACGTTTTACAATCTACTAACTGATAACATTTCAGACTTTTAACAACTGAAATGACAGGTTTAAAAATGAAATTGTTAATATTAAGATGATTATATAGAAGCCATTAAAGCACGCGTTAATAAGACGAAAGTTGCTTACCATTGAACCGCACATACATATGTATAACAAGAAATCAATATCCATTAATGCCAAACGTAGGCATTATTCGCCCGAAAGCACTTTATGCAGCTGAGTGTCTGATTCTGAACATTAACATGATGATGGAAAAACTGGAAGTCACAGAAAGGAAAATATTAAGAAACTCTTGGGTCAATAAAAGATGGAGAACAATAATGAGCTGTACAGACATGCTGAGAAAACCACAGACGTAATTAGAAAAAGAAGAATTACTTTCTACGGACACGTTCAACGAATGAATCCTGACAGTTTAACAGGGAAGCTTTTCAACTCTTTCCGAAAGCTCAAAATGTCCAATACGTGGTTCAAAGAAACAGCAAAAGACATAGATGAATTCCAGATTACTCAAGAAGACATTCAAGAATGCTTGCTGCTCAAAAATAAATTTAAAAATGCCCAAGGTTATCAGGAGAAACCCAAGAAGAGGACAGGACTGACGAAAGGAGGGCGAGACATAGATCAAGAATGAAGGAGATATGGAAGAGGATGAAGAGAGAGGAGAAGAAGGGAGGAACCAGTTGAACCAAACGTTGTCCACAGTGGCTCGTACGAAAAATATCGGTATGGAGTCATATACATGACTTCCATGTTCTAAGATTTATATTTAAAATAATTTTCGAAATGAAATATTTCCATAGAAACTACTTCTTTCTTCAGCCTTAACCACAGTACTGTGGTCACTAACGTATACCACCTCAAGTTAGCGCACTCGATTTTCACTGATGATGGCAGTCGATGGCATTGCCGAAACGTCTGGTTTTGCGGATAACATTGGACCACGGCCAAACAGCCCGGGAAGGAATTTTAACAACAAACTACTTCTTTGTTGCCGATAACGTAGTACACATATAAAAAAATTATCCTCTCTCCCTTGAACTAACATTTTCATTTATAGAAAATTACCCCCTCCTCCTTCAACTACCCTATTCATTTATAGATATTTCATCTACTTTTCTACAGTGGATTATTATGATCTACTTTTCAGGACACTTTATTTATCAAAAGTAAGTACTTTACTCTTGTTTAAACATAAAACGTTGCAGGTAAACTACCCCTCTGCCTTAACCGATCTTCACCAAAATCAATAGGCCTTGAGCTCTCAACAACTCAGGCACATATGCAAAAAAGTATTTGATTCTGTTTGAATTTGCGGCAGTTACCGTTCGCCATAGAAAAAATTCTACACACACACACACACACACACACACACACACACACACACACACACACACACACACACACACACACACACACACACACACACACACACACACACACATTTCGGAAAGTGACTTCTTCATGTTTTGAGGGTAGTACAATCAGAATCAGCCCTTATTTTAAAGAAGATTTTTTTCGCCATCACCATACTTCCATTTCCTTATGGAACATGGAAGTAAAAAAAAGTGATTATATAGCGCGGCTGTACTGTTATCGACCATATGTTTGGGTGCAGGATGTAACCTACATAATATACAGAGCTTTCCCGTTCGTAAAGGGCAAGCGATTGTCAATACTTTATAGGTTAAAAATAAACACTATTTTGTGCTCCGGCGGACTGTACGCCAACGGATATAGGCCTACCGTACATCCATCTCTATTACGTTGTGCATACGTCCGTCAAACGCCGAAAGCTTTCGAATCACGATGAATTTTGTGACATCGAAGAAAGAAAAAAAAATCAAACACAACTAGTGTGATCAAAGCCGTTTAACTTTATGAAGCCCGTCTGTCATCCGTCAGTTTACTCACATACCCGTATATACAGGCAAAAGGCGTACCTACTCTCCTACTCGTACAGAACTGCTGATTACTACTGTCTGTGAAATTAATTCCACAAAGCGACTGTGACACAGTTTAACATTGAATAAACAGTATTTGTATATACACGCGAACGAGCGTCTATGCGAAGACACGTCTATTAGATGAAGTACGCAAAGTATCAAAGCAATACTATTATTATATTTTTAAAACTGTCTTCGCGTAGTTGAAGATTTTCGTACGGTTATTTCGAACAAAACACAGCGGGCTCCAAGTGCATCACGTTTCATTTAGCCTACACGAGACACGAGAAGCCTCATATTTCCTGTGTAAACTCTATTCAAATTTTAGCGTACGAAAGTTGTTGCCAGCTTACCTATATTTTATACAGAACACGGGGACAACATAAAACTGAACAAAATACCACGCTGAAAGTGTACAAAGAGGAACGGGAAAATGAAAATGGCTTTCTCTCTCCCTGGGAAAAGCTACGACACTGAAGGCAGAGAGAAAGAGGGAGACAGACATAGACAGAATCAGAGGGAGAGAGAGAGTGTGAGAGGGAGCGAGGGGCTGTATGTGTAGAAGAAGACTGTTTTCTTATGTATAGCCTACACGACCCCCCACCGTCTGCCGTAATGCACACTTTTAATTCAATTATTCCGCGAACGGTTCAACTTTCGGTTCAATATGCTGTAATATCAACTAACAACAGACAAGCCGTGTTCTCTGTACCGCTAATCTACTGAACAACTTCAGCTTCAACTCTCGCAAGACGTTACATCGGATCGATAGCTCACGCTCCCGTTGCGCGCGTCCGTGACTGTGTGTGCGGTCCCGAAGGAAACTCACCAGAGAAATCGTGAAAATTAAGAGGAAACTAACGCGGGAAATTGTAAAATAGTTCTTTAATCCGTTTTACATTTTACGTTTTACAATCTACTAACTGATAACATTTCAAATATTAACAACTGAAATGGCAGGTTTAAAAATGAATTGTTAATATTAAAGTGATTATTTAAATACACGACCAACAGCGTCTGCACTGTTATCGAGCAGGGTCGCATGTTTGGGTCCAGGATGTAACCTATATAATATACAGAGGTTTCCTGTTCGTAAAGGACAAGCGATTGTCAATACTTTATAGGTTAAAAATAAACACTATTTTGTGCTCCGGCGGACTGTACGCCAACGGATATAGGCCTACCGTACATCCATCTCTATTACGTTGTGCATACGTCCGTCACACGCAAAGCTTTCGAATCACGATGAATTTTGTGTCATTGAAAAAAAAAAAAATCAAACACAACTAGTGTACTAGTGTGATCAAAGCCGTTTAACTTTATGAAGCCCGTCTGTCATCTGTCAGTTTTCTCATATACCCGTATATACAGGCAAAAGGTGTACTTACTCTCCTACTCGTACAGAACTGCTGATTACTACTGTCTGTGAAATTAATTCCACAAGCGACTGTGACACAGTTTAACATTAAATAAACAGTATTTGTATATACACGCGAACGCGCGTCTATGCGAAGACACGTCTGTTACATGAAGTACGCAAAGTATGAAAGCAATACTATTATTATATTTTTAAAACTGTCTTCGCGTAGTTGAAGATTTTCGTACGGTTATTTCGAACAAAACACAGCGGGCTCCAAGTGCATCACGTTTCATACAGCCTACACGAGACACGAGAAGCCTCATATTTCCTGTGTAAACTCTATTCAAATTTTAGCGTACGAAAGTTGTTGCCAGCTTACCTATATTTTATACAGAACACGGGGACAACATAAAACTGAACAAAATACCACGCTGGAAGTGTACAAAGAGGAACGGGAAAATGAAAATGGCTTTCTCTCTCCCTGGGAAAAGCTACGACACTGAAGGCAGAGAGAAAGAGCGAGACAGACATAGACAGAATCAGAGGGAGAGAGAGAGTGTGTGAGAGGGAGCGAGGGGCTGTATGTGTAGAAGAAGACTGTTTTCTTATGTATAGCCTACACGACCCCCCACCGCCTGCCGTAATGCACACTTTTAATTCAATTATTCCGCGAACGGTTCAACTTTCGGTTCAATATGCTGTAATATCAACTAACAACAGACAAGCCGTGTTCTCTGTACCGCTAATCTACTGAACAACTTCAGCTTCAACTCTCGCAAGACGTTACATCGGATCGATAGCTCACGCTCCCGTTGCGCGCGTCCGTGACTGTGTGTGCGGTCCCGAAGGAAACTCACCAGAGAAATCGTGAAAATTAAGAGGAAACTAACGCGGGAAATTGTAAAATAGTTCTTTAATCCGTTTTACAATCTACTAACTGATAACATTTCAAATATTAACAACTGAAATGGCAGGTTTAAAAATGAATTGTTAATATTAAAGTGATTATTTAAATACACGACCAACAGCGTCTGCACTGTTATCGAGCAGGGTCGCATGTTTGGGTCCAGGATGTAACCTATATAATATACAGAGGTTTCCCGTTCGTAAAGGACAAGCGATTGTCAATACTTGACAAGACAGAGGGAGACAGACATAGACAGAATCAGAGGGGGAGAGAGAGAGAGAGAGAGAAAGGGAGAGTGGGTGGAGTTATGTGTAGACGAAGACTGTTTTCTTATGTATACGGCTTTTCGTGGAGATGTCCGACTTTTATAGCGACATCGATATAAAAATAAATATATTTCAAATGATATGTGGTACTATACACAGAACACACCTGGAAATAAGACAAGGAAAGACAGCAAGATAAAATTCTATAAAGTAACGCCAACACCTGTTTCACCTTATGAAAGTGAAACTTGGACGATGACGAGAATTGATTAACGAAGAATACAAACAAGTGAAATGAAGTTCTTGAGGAAAACCAAAGGTTGCGCCCTTAGAGTTCACATACGAAATGAAGATACAAGAAATGAGCTAAATGTATATTCTATGGCCAGCAGAGTTAGGGTAAGACAAATAAAATGGAGGCAGCATATCGAGAGAATGGAAGATATGAGACTACCTAAACGAGTAATAAGATACGATGCAAACCTCAGGGAAGACGTGATATAGGTGGACCAAGGAAGAGATGGCTTCAGTGAAGTCGGAACAGGCTGTAAGCTTATACCATGACGTGGGGAAGAAGATATATTACTTTAATTATCAGAGTAACGGGTCATTGTGTAGACAATTTTCATATATTCGATATCAATAGCCTAATACCGCGTCTACGCGCTCTGTCTACAAGCGAGTGTTTGAACGTCATGACATGATACTGTAGACAGACAGCACGGCTGAAGTCTGTGTAACAAAACAAACACCTAAGTTTGAAGTTAAAAATTTGAACCGCTTCACGGAAAAGTAGAGTTTACACCGAACTGACTCTAAATCTTTTCTGTCTCTCAGGACGGAAGTACAATTAAAGAAATCTTCAGGAAAATACAAAATAAACTTTTTTACGTTAATATATAACATTATGTTATGATTTAACGTAATATGTAAATGTATATAATATATATTTTATAATTACTTTACCTCAAGATGTTTACACGTAAATAAAATATATATTATATACATCAAGAAACGGACTGTAGCAAAAAGTGTTTGTATTAATATAAAATATATTTCGTCATTTGGGTATGCTTAAATTAGAAACTGAGCTTTGTATATTCTTTAAACTTAAAAAAGTTTTGCTATTTCGTTTCTCGTGAAGGTATGAAAACAATCTTTTTCAACCCTCTTAAGTATTTTAATAACGCTGTTTGGAATCGCTATTACACAATTCGTAATAATAATGAGACGTAAACGGCGTTGTTAATGAAAAGAACTTTGAATTAAAACGTTCACGGGCATACTCAGGGGGATAAGGAGGATAGAGCCCTTCAGCGATTTTTCTAATTTTTTAAATCAAGTGAAATACATACCAAAACACTTCATATCATACCTTGATGAATGTGGAAAGAATATTTTTCCATTTGTCAATAAATTCCTGAGAATGAGTAGAACACTTTCAGTGTCTATGGCAAATAGTGGCATTATTTTTCAACTCTTAGAAGAGTGAAAAGTTATATCAGAAATACTTCAGGAGAAAATCGACTCAATGAATTAGCTTGGATGTCTGTTCATCGAGACACACTGTTCTGTATAAACTAGCCCGAAACAACGCTCGAAGAACTATTTTCATCATCATCATCATCACCACCACTCCAAGGATTAGGCCCTAGACCTTTTCCGGATCCCATCTCTTCCTCGGACTACCGACATCTCCTCTTCCCAGTAGGGTGATAACCCAAGGCAGCCACGGGTAGACGGATAAGAACTGATTTTATTTTGTAAACAATGTAACGCAATTTTCTGATTTATATGTTTAGTTTGAATTTTATAAACAAACGGAAACTGAGTATTTCTACATGTGTACATGTATACTCTATATGTGCAGCCGGTGTGTATGTGTATTACTGTTATGTAGGTTTACTTTTTCAAGCTAATTCTTATTTTTAGATTATATTTTTATCAAGATATTGAAAATAGTAATTTTAACCTAAAATCTGTATCCCTCCCCAAAATAAAATCCTGGGTACACCCCTAAAAATGTTGAGTTAATAATTCTCTCGAAATATAAGGTTCCATTTGACACACTGAACATCAAAGTATTTGTATAGGCCTATTACTTTAACCATACAATAAATATATTACACTAACTTTAACTGTTGGAAAAACAACTGCATTTAAACTACATGTAAAATACAGGTACGGTCTATAAAATTTATAAGAACATTAAAATTTATATAATTTCTAAAACGTTTAAGTTAATGGATATGTAGTCGAGATTGTTATTATGTTATATTTATTATATATACGATTTGTTGTTATATATTGTTTGTCGTTACATGTATTTTTACATATTATATTTATTATTACATATACGCTTAATATGTTATTAATTAATAATTGTATATCTGCATGGTATGTATTTATAATATTTGTGTTGTATAGGGCAATATTTATTATTTTATTTTGCATTATTGCTAATATTTAAACAAATATCTAATAATTATCTTGTTGGTACATCCTCTTCGTTCACTTTTATAAATATTATATATATATATATATATAATAAATATCTAATGTAGTTTTTAAATCGCACCAGTTCCTGTGTATTTTGTTGTAGTGTTTGTCTTCACTAAGCATCTTCTAGTTTAATATATGTTACTGCATCTGTATGAGAATTTCTGTATGATTTACAAATTCATTTTTATAATTTTTGTGATCGCTAATGACCGATGCTGTTGCAGCGACCTGATAAATAAATAAATATTTAAAAAAAACTACACGTAAGCGAAGATTCAAATGGTCTGAAATTTATAGTAGAAAAAAAAACGTTAAGATTCAAACGAAACTTGGATTATACTTTAACAATGTTAATATTAACATCAGGCTTCCGGTATCCACCCACTGAACGTAAAGAAATCATACAGTAGGCCTATAACCCGCTGTCAAAGGAATTAATAGCTTGCGTCGAAAACCAAATGGTTCTCTTAACCAGAGGCAGACGCGAAGAAAGTGAATAACAAGCAATGAGATTCAGCTATCAACAATCATTTTCAGAATTTCAACAGTATTTACATAAACGGTATAGCCATGGCCGGCTCTAGTAGAAGGCCGGAACATTAAACGTGGCAACGTTGCGTCTGAGCCCTATAAGCATAGTGTAATAAAATAGCTAAAGTGAACATGTTATATTTCGAAGTAATTTCATAGCATTACTAAAATCATGAGTAGGCCTATTTATAGCTAAATCTAAATTATAAGTATGTGCGCACTTAGTAATAGGCCTATATACGTTTAAGTTGAAGAAATTAGTGAATTAGTGTTAGGCGTAATGAATTAATTTTGTTCGAATTATTGAATTCGTATCATATGACTGAGTTAATTACTAAATTTCTTAAATAATATAATAGTATTTTACGTAATAAACTTTTAATTTGAAAAATATGAAGAATTAAAATTGCTGTCAACCGGTAATTAAAAATGACGCGTTTTGATTATTGAAATACCTCAATAATCAAAACGCGTTTTGATCGTCTAGACGGTCTCAAATATCAGCTGATTGCAGTGTTGCAATGTTTAATATTCCGGCCTTCTAGAGCCGGCCATGGTATAGCCTATGTGGGTACGTTATATTTCTCCAGTAGTGAAACTATTAGTCACGATCTGTTTCGCAATGTCACACGACTACGCGAATACGAGCATAAACAGTCGTGTTCAGGCGTTGACTGAATGCGTCTCACGACAACAATATAAATCTAATTCTCTCCGTACATGATCATTACGTCGTCATACAAATAATAAGAACTCTCAGTACAAACGTAAAGACGATAGGACACGAACGGCGGCTATATTCTTCTTGAAATTATTTCAGCGGGGCCGTGCACATAATGTGTGTATCACTGCAGGCGACAAAACGTATAAAAACTTAATTTTACATACGGGCAGGCTGCCAATTAAAGGGACAAACGTCGTCCCACTTTACGTTCACGTTTCTTTTATTGTTAATAATACAATTAAAATACTACCACCAATACTACTACTACTGCCAATAATAATAATAATAACTTTGTAGACTACACTTCTCTACACGGGTCTGAGAATTGGACTTTAACGAAATCACATCCCAGTCGTATTCTCGAGAGGCGAAAATGAGATTTCTCAGGCACGTGGCTGGCAGGGTACACTCTTCAAGATCGCAAAAGAAACGATGATGTACGGCAGTATGAGTATTATGAGTATGAGTATGATGAATACTATGAGTACGCACGGGATTATGAGTAGTATGAGTAACGTTATGATGAATATTATGAATATATTGATAGGATTGCCCAGTATCGGTTAAAATGGTTGGAACATCTTAACACAATGGGTGACTGCGGCATCCCCAAACAACTATTTAATTATAAGCCCGAAAAAAGGACAGAGAGGTGTGGGACGTTCGAAGAAGCGTTATGGTGACCAGAATGACTAGTCTATCTGCTTGTGACCGGAAGAGACCATTTTTGGTTTAATCCTTGCTGAAGATGACGACGACAACGACGACGACGATACAGACTTTTCTGGTCTGTGTTGATGATATTATATTCCGAGGAAATCTGCAAGAATGTCATCAAATTTAAAATAATAATAATAAGACGAATATCATATGACAACAAATTTGTAGGAACCTGTAATTACTTCGTAATTAATATATAGGAACGGAAAATTGATAATGAATAAAAGTTGTAATGCCAGACTGTAAAGCAAACGAAGTTAAATTTTTTAAACCCGTCACAGGATATGAGAAAATTGGCAAGAAGACGAACACAGACATCCGAGAAGAGGACCAAATATTAATTAAATATTAAATATTAAAATATTTGAAAATATTAAAATATTTTAATATTAAATAATGAAAATAGAATCAAATATCTATCCGACGTAGCCACTATAAAACACATATTTAAACTACCTTCGTGAAAAGTATAGAAAATTACGGCATAGAATTATGGGATATTAATAGAAAAATAAAATATATCAAAATTGAAAACAGAATAGATGAAATACTGGAGCAGGTGCGACAGAAAAACGAGACAAAACACGGTGTACGTAACAATGCCGTGACATATCAAATATAAACATTAATTTGAATATTGTGGATGCTGTAGGTGGAGAGTAGGCCTATTATAAGAGTTCGGAATAAATAATAGCCCTACATATCGGGAAAATAAAGTGATTAGAGATAACTCGTTGACAAGGATAAAGGCTTCGTTGACATATCCTTAGAAGGAAAAACTGACTGGAGTTGCTACACAGCATTCTCGTTATTACGGTACAAGGTATTGTCATCATTACGAATATAATAACAATAATAATAATATTACATTATTTCAGTTCCGTTTTTTGGCTTCTAGTAGCTATGTAACGCGTTTCAGAACGATCTTTCCATCATCACACACATATATCCCTCATTACAGGTCGTCAACCATTAATCAATTCATTAATCAAAGTCAAACGCATATCAATAAAAACAGAGTTATGTACACGCTACTTAAACGTTATAATATTTATATAAGATTTAAAAATTAATTTATTTATTATTTACACAATACGTAAACAGTGTACACCGTTCAAGTAGCGTGTAGGTACGTAAATCTGTTTTTATTGTTATGTGTTTGATTTAATATACTTTGTTCATGGAAGTCAAAAAACACATTAAGTCATGACTTAATGTACTGTTTGTTGTACGTCTTTGTCTTTGATTAATAAATTGATTAACGGTTGATGACCTCTTCTAAGAGATATATACGTGTCTGATGATGGAACGATCGTTCCTAAACGCGTCATATAGCTACTAGAAGTCACAAGACCGAACTGAAATAAGGTAACATAACAATTAAATCAATTGTGGCTTGGATACTGGAAACATGAATTTTAATAATAGTAATAATAATAATCATTATAGATCTCATCGTGTTAACACCAATCACTACCATAATTGGTATTATCATTGTCGTTCACGATATCACTACGAACAGCGATTGGCTGTTTTACTTTTTGTTGGTATCGTTAACAGACTTCCACGGTAGTAAAAATAATTTTACTGCAATCGACAACTTTTGTTTTACAGTCATAGAAGAAAAAAAGCGCTCATAAATTCTTTTGGTCGTAAGCAAATCTCAGAATGCTATTGTGGTGTATTCATTGTTCATAACTTAACGATACCATATATACGATTTATAATAAAGTTTTAATTGCATTCTTAATTTTGATCGATTTCGGTCGTAGACCATCGTCAGGACACACTGTTTACGAGTACAAATACTTTTTTGTTTTTTTTTAAATAGTGTGTGTTTTAAAATATTGTGACCGCGAGTGGACAGTGTGTATGTCCTACGACCGGAATCGATAGAAATTAAGAATGTCAGTAATTAAAATTTTCTTACAAATCATATACGTATGATATTTTTAGGTTATGAACAATGAATACCCCACAACAGAAGATTGAGATTATACTGTAGGTACCATTTAGTAAGCAATAAGTGTGTAGATATTATAAATACACCACTTATCATTAGTGAATCTCAGAAGTACTAAGTAGGTAAACATTATTACAGGTTGGATAGCTTATAAACCGAGATAAAGTAGCCTAACACCGCTTAAGCGACAGCGTCTGTGTTATTACCAGTATCAGCGTTTCTGGAAACGACGCAAAACACAGGGTCATGAATCGATGAGAACCAAACCACTTCCCACCGTACGGAGGGGAGGAAAACACTTTTCGTAAAGAAAGATCTCGTGAAATGAAACTATTTACGTCAAGTTCCACAGAGACATTCGCTATAAAACGAAAAACAATCAAAAGATTTTAGACAACCTACAGATGCAAGTTGTACGAATAAAGGACGCGCTTAGAAAAGAAACGAACTTGTGTCTAGTTATGTGGAGATTATTTAGTTCTTTTTTCTTACAACCAATGTTGTGGTAACTAACGAGTACGTCCCGTCCCAGCAGAAGGTTCATAAATAATGCAATAACGGCCGTTTAATGACAGAGTCATAAAGTAAATGAAAGTTTCTGAGTCTGCTTCATTATCATCTCTTCTTCTTACAAGGACATTCGTGCGCATCGTAATTCACTCAGCGACGCGTTCGCTGATTTCTATTAGTTGACTGCTTCAAAACTTACACCTTATATTTAAGAGCAGTTTTATGTAGAAGAAGATTCAACACACTCCAAAGGGCGCATGAAACACAAGTATCGAGAACAGTATTTAAGGAAACCAGTTCTGTCGCACAAACGAGGAATAACGATTCCAATAGTCTGTGCTGAATAACAATAAAAGAAAAGTCCAAGAGCAGAATGAATAATAATTCTCTTTATGTACAGAAAAAAAGGTAATTACATTTTCAGTTAAAAGACGAGTAATACAAAAAATGAAAAATTATTAAATAGGCTATATTCATTCCTAATCCGTGTTGTCTAAAGAGATTTCTCTCCCTCCCTCTCCCTTTATCTCTCTCTCTCTCTCCCCTCTTCACTGTGTGTGTGTGTGTGGGGGATGGGGGATGGATGGGTGGATGGCGCGCGCGTGCGAGCTCACTCACCCCCTCTAGGGAGAGCAATCAAAATTATCTTCGCCTTAACAAAAGGTGCTTCAGAAAAGGCTGATTTAAAAGGACCAGATGAATTATTTTAATATTCAGAAGAGAAGAGCAAACCTTTCTGTGTCCCATCTCTGTTTGTATAACGGGTGAGAGAGAGAGAGAAGAGAGAGAGAGAGAGAGAGAGAGAGACGGATTACAATATTACCGTTTCAAAGCGTAATTTTTACATTTTTCCATGTGACCGAACAACATATTGGGGATAATCTGCCTGCTGGCTACCAGAAAGCGAACACCTAATACCATCGGCAAAACAAAACAAAACTCATGGAAAAAGTTTTTTTAAAAATTACACAAAACTCTATGACAATAATAGATAATATTTCCTTTCAGCAAAAATTTTGTTTTGTAAACTACACAAAGTGACACGAGCGATGGGGCGTATTTGCTAAATTATTATCATTTTTTAATAGTTACATTTAATAATAATCGCATTCGACGAAAAAAAAAACAATAATTCACACCAACAACAATAACACCAACACAATAATCACTTGTCACTGACTTTGCTCACTGTCACTATCACTGATCACTACTGACGTACATACACAGTGTACGGAGAGAGACAAACACACTGGGGTAAAGCCGCCTTACGCCGGGCGGAGCCGTGTCGGACTGACTCCGTCGGCTCAAGCCAGGGCGCGAACTCGCAACCTGCGCATGTGCCCTCTGTCCTTCCGATACACATACACATACACATCTCTAACGCAATTAACACGCACAAAATGTATCTATAATAATTATTGTTATTATCGTGCACTCGTAAACGAACCGAAATGCGTTTAGTGTATTAATAACGGGTAATAAATTAATAGTAAACGGTAAGAATAAGAGGTAACTTTTGTTGTTGTCATTAAAGTCCATTCTCGGGCTGTTTGGCCGTGGCCCAATGTTTTGTTCTAAAACAGACGTTTCGGCAGTACCATCTACCGCCAGTGGCCACCATCAGTGTAAAAATCTGTATGTAGGACCATACATAACTTACATGTTCTAAGATTTATATTTAAAATCATTTATTTGAATTCGGTTCGATCATTTCTAACAAGTTAGGTGTGTTCTTTCTAAATTGAGTTTTATGTTTGAGAAATTGAAATGAAATATTTCCATAGAAGCTACTTCTTTGTTGCCGATAACGTAGTACACATATAAAATATCGGTATGGAGAACCATACGTGACTTCCATTTTCTAAGATTTATGTTTAAAATCATTTTCGAAATGAAATATTTCTACAGAAACTACTTCTTTCTTCAGCCTTAACCACACTCCTGCGGTCACTAACGTATACCACCTCACGATAGCGCACTCGATTTTCACTGATGATGGAAGTCGATGGCACTGCCGAAACGTCTGGTTTTGCAGAAAACATTGGACCACGGCCAAACAGCCCCGGAAGGAATTTTAACAAAAAACCACTTCTCTGTTGCCGATAACGTAGTAAACATATAAAAACTTACAACCTCCCCCTTCAACTATCATTTTCATTTATAGAAAATTACCGCCTCCCCCTTAAACTACCCTTTTCATTTATAGATATTTCATCTACCTTTCTACAGTGGATTATTATGACCTTATTTTCAGGATACTTTAGTCATCAAAATTAAGTACTTTAGGCTACTCTTGTTAAAACATAAAACGTTGCAGGTAAACTACCCCTTCCCCTTAACCGATCTTCACCAAAATCAATCGCGAATTGTCCTCTACAACTCAAGCACATGTGAAAAAAATTGTTTGATTCTGTTTAAAAGAATTCTACACACAGAAACACACACAGAGACACTTTTCGGAAAATGATTTTTCTTCATGTTTTGAGGGTAGTACAATCAGAATCAGCCCTTATCTCGAACACTGCTTTTTTTCGCCAACATACTTCCATTTCCTTATGGAACATGGAAGTAAAAATCCTTAACCACAGTACTGTGGTCTCTATCGTATACCACCCTACGTTAGTGCAGCTCGATTTTTACACTGACGACGGCAGTCGACGGTACTGCCGAAACGTTTGTTTTAGAACAAAACGTTGAACCACGCCCGCGTATGGATTTTAATAACATTGACTCCAGCCGTGTAAGCCTTCGAAGTAACTTTTTTGTTTGTTTTTATGTTTACTGCTACCGGCCAGGATATATTAGGTCGTGGTCACATTGCATTCGGCCTGGTGCCATGTAATTACATCAAAATAATTCGTAGACTACTTCTCTTAATGTCGAACTCACAAATTTTACTGAAACGTTTCACGTAAAACTTATAACTTTTATAAGATTTCGACTCATTGAACGAAGGGAGCGGGTTCTCAGTTTTAATTCGACCGTCTGTCTATCTATTTTAAAATCTGTCTAAGTCTATCTATTTTGTGTATGTCTCACGATAACTTTTGAACGTATCAACCGGTTTTCGTAAAACTTACCATGCGTGTTTTTTCATTTTTACCTACAGAACCGTGTTGTTTTTGAGATAAGACAGGGGTAAGACAGTGTTTTACATCAGCAAAATATTTTCTATTCTCACGTATTGATATAAGCTTATACTTAAATAAATAATTATAATATTCCGTAATCGTTGTTAATTTGTATTCGTAATTTGTAAATTAACAGTACATTAATTTGTAATATTGTATCAATAAGAATGCTCATTCATTCAATCATTCGGTCATTCGTTCCTGTGGCGCTACAGCCCACGATGAGCCTTGGCCTCCGCGACTAGCCGCCTCCAAACATCTCGGTCCCGATACCCATCCTCCTGACGTCATCTTCTACGTCCTGTAGCCACCTTCTTCTAAGTCTTCCTTTCCTTCTTCACCCTTCTATTAACCCTATTAGAATTGCTTTGCGCGTTCTGTCGTCCTTCATGCACATCACTGGAGGTCCCAAACAGCTGATCCTCATAGATTTGGTGAACTTCACTATGTCCTCGCCATCTACCAATTGCTCCAATTGCCTATTGTTCCGTGTGCGCCATTCTTCACCTTCTTTCACTGGTACAAATTTTTCCTTAGAATTTTTCTTCTTTCAAAGGCTCTTAAATTATGTACGTCACTATTAAGTAGTGTCCAGGTCTCCGCAGCATGCGTCACAATTGGTCATATTAAGATCTTTGTATAATCTATGTGTTTATTATAGCTCACCTAATTCACTTGACAGCGCACACAAAAAGACCAAACAAACGCTGCGTAACGAAAAATAGTCTTCACAATATTAAAAGACACCTTTAAATGATTAACGTATTTTTTTACACATCCGTGGAAGAGGCTGAAGGTGTATGACCGTCTGCCCCTGTTTACTGCTTTTAAGGAATCTGAGTTTTCACGGTACCTCCAAATATACAACATTCCACAAACATGTTGTTAAAATTCATTTTCGGGCTGCTGTTTGGCCGAGGTCCATTGTTTCTAACTAAAACAGACGTTTCGACAGTACCATCGACTGCCATAATCAGTGTAAAATTCGAGCTGTACTAACGTAGGGTGGTTCAGCCTTAACCTAACGTTAGAGACTGTTCAGCCTTAATGACAGTACTGTGGTCTCTAACGTCTATTTCCCTACGCTAGTACAGCTCGAATTTTACACTGATGATGGCAGTCGATGGTACTGACGAAACGTCTATTTAGTTAGAAACAACTGACCGCGGCCAAACAGCCCGGGAATGAATTTTAACAACATTGACTCCGGCCGTCTAAGTCTACGAAATATATCCCACAACATATTTAGTTCTAGATATCCATCATTCATCATGCCACACTATTTTTTTTTTAATCTCTTCTACATCTGAATAGTATGTCTAAAGTTCACCGCAGACATCATCATTTCTGAGGCGACACATTTTCCTTCGTAATATATTAATAGTTTCACTTCGGAAGCCTTTATTTTTCTTCTTCTTCGCCTTGAAGCTGTGGACCTTACGATCCGTTGCGCGCTTCTTGGTCCAACCATATTTTCTTTGGCCTTCCAATATTCCGCCGTCCTTTCGGATTATAAACCAAGATTTGTTTTGGTATCCTGTTCTTATGCAACCTTTCAACAAGGTCGGTCCAATCCTATCTGTATTGCTTTATCCTTTCGTTTAGGTTGTATGTTCCAAAGGCGTTTTTTTATATCATCATTTCTTAGCCGGTCCTCCGGTATTCATGATACATGCAAAAAATGCATGTATTCGGCTTTGGGTACTTGTACTAAACTAATTTTACCTATAGGCTAATAAAATAATATTAAAATAATTACACTTCGCCAGGTCACTAACTGTAGCTACGTTACCGTGTTTAGTAATTCTCCACGTACGCTTTCTTAACGACAAAACAGCGTCAGACATTCACCGCCAAGTTTACCACCGTTGCTGCAACAGCTAAGTAAGTGCAATACATAATCTATTATTTACAAGCGACATTTGTGTCAGACGCCACAATATATCACTGCCTGTTACCGCGTTTCTGTAAACAAGCGTTTCCATCGGTAAACACGATTTAGCTTCCCGATAGGCTACAATTTTACGTGATTATATGAATAGAAAACTGCAATAAAACTCAATCTAAATACATTTTCCTTAGTCACTTTTTATTTTATTTATTCATTCCTATATTTACCAGCAAAAAGCATTTTATATTATGTGTGTGTGTGTGTGTGTGTGTTGGTGGGCGTCTAAGATATTCGTCGTATCCCGCATCTCGACCGCCAGTAATCTCTGTGTTCCCAGTCAGTCTCCTGTAAGCTCCTGCCCAAGAGATTAATTTCGTAGACACCACTTCTTCTTCTTCCAGGGTTAAGCTAAATGAAGCAACGAGTAAACACACAGCTTCTTCACTTCTTAACTCCGTGACTGTGACTGAAAACCTGTACTGTTTCTGCTTCCATTATACGATCCTACTTGCGCCGGTTATCGGAATCTAACAACCTACTTGCACTCTACGCATACTCCTCAAGAAGTCCATCAAGATAGAGAAATATGGAATCAGTGAAAAAGATGTAGAGAACAGGGCAACGTTCTAAATGAAATTTTCGGACATGAAGAATCTGTGCGAAGAAAGAGCGCGGAGAACCAAAAGAAGAGTGCAGTGCTATCTGACGAATGACGAGTAAGGGGTAGCCAAAGAATAAAGGAATACTGGCAAAAAAGGAAAGATTATCAGCAAGTGAAGGAAGTCGTGTAATCGCAGCCCATAGATGGCTGGAACAACGACAAATGAATGAAAGAAATAAATGAAATAATATTTAAAAATTGTACACATATTTATAATTAGTAATATCTTCAAATACATACACTGTAAGTAGGTTTGTTCTTATTTTACCTCACGAACGTTTCACAGTAGTTATTCTGTATCTTCAGAGGTTTCTTTGAATATTGTAATTGAATGTTTCGCTTACATATAGTTAACGGATAATCGATTTTACTTCAATTCTATTTTCGATTGTTGTAATGTTTATGTAGTCAGCTAAAAATGATGTATTTAATGTTATTATTATAATAAATATACGATTTTAAATAAATCGTCTAGTTTTGTTTTTATTTGAATTTGTTCTTTAATTAGTAGATTATTATTATTGTGTTTGTGAATATTAAGATTTTCCCAGATATTCATTTTGTTACCTTTTTGTAAGTTTTTAATTAATTTGATATTTTGAATGTCTCGAAATTTATGTTTATTGTTTAAACAGTGTGGAGCTAAATTAGATTTGTAAACATTAGTTTTTAAAAACGCATTGCGATGTTGAATGTATCTCTCGGACAGTTTTTTCGTCTGGCCTACATAAAATTTATTGGAATCTGGACATTCTATTTTGTAAACTCCTTTTTTATTACGAATGTTGACTTTAGTTTTACGCTTTATTTGATTACAAACAATATTATCTGTGTTATAAGGTATTTTTAAGTTTGTATCTTTAAATAATAATTAGTTATAATTTTAGGAATGTTATCAGTTGTTTACTACACTCATAGAATGGTCGCTCCGAACTTGGTACAGCATTTTATTAATACTGTAGCCTATTGTGTAGCCTATACTGTAGCCTATACTTGAATTTAGTAAATAAACAGTTGGTATAGTTCTACAGGTTTTTACTTTTTACTTTCATGACATTTGATTCACCAGTTACAGCAGCTTCCGAGATTACATTTCAATTGAGATATTTGAAATGTACGAGTATGTTATGCGACGGGGAGAGAGGACGTAGTTTATGACCAAAGGAGACAATTGGAAAGTAAAAGGCATACGGTTTAACAGATTAAATTCAGTTATTTATTAACATGATAATGTTTTTAGGCTGGGGGTCATTCCACAAAAACCGTCATCGAAAAACGTAACGCTACCACACTTTCGATTCCCCACAGTCTAGAAATTTGATATGTAAACGCACCAAGACAGAAAATAATCGCTGCTGACATTGAGTTTAGCAAACGTTTTAGTGAGAATAAATTTGGTTTTACATGCTCTGTTTGTGATCGTCTGTGGTTTGTAAATGATTTACGTAATCCACCAAACGTAATCCACATTATACGTTTCAAAAGCCTAAAAACATTATCATGCTTCGATGTTTCTGTTTCGTCGAAATTCTTTGAATGCTTAGGTGCATAAATAGAGAGAGAGAGAGAGAGAGAGAGAGAGAGAGAGAGAGAGAGAGAGAGAGAGAGAGAGAGAGAGAGAGAGAGAGAGAGAGAGAGAGAGAGAGAGATTAAGTTATTAGTAAACAAAGAAATGTGTATAAATAGTGAGGCTATTTTGAATACTTTGTTATATGCACATTACCAGCTCATTATGCAAGAAACAGATGATAATTAACAGACAGTCATTCCCAAACTGAGCCATCACATTGCTCAATATAATTTGAAAATACCTATTAAGAAAACAATAGTAATGGGTTTCAAAGGCAAACATTCTATAAGATAAAAATTATGATCAACGATAAAGTGCTGGAGCAAATCTCCCACTTTCATTACCTAGGATGTGAATTACACATCAATTTGACGAGGACATCGAGAGAAGGATAAAACAGATTTCAGGCACTATTAAAAGAACTTTAGGGAGAAAACAAGAAACGAAACTAAAATAAAGATCTATAAGGTTATGGCAGTTTTATACGGTTCCCAACATGGCTATTATCTAAAAAAGATAAAACTCATATAAGCAAGCTGCACAGATGAATTCCTTGAGATACGTTAAGGGATGTACACGAAACGATAGAATCAGGAACGATGTGATAAGACATGAATTGGTTATATTCCCCTGTAAATGCAAGAATCGAGGAACGTAAGCTAAGATGGATTGAACGTATGGATAGAATGGAAGCGAAAAGCTACCTCAAGACGTTTTACAATATACACCTAAAGGGAAAAGTGATGTGGAAAGACCAAGCAAAAGATAGAAACCAAAACAGGTGGAATCCTTGTAAGAGATGATGATAAAGTTAAAATAATTTATGATATTTTTCTTTCATTTGTTCTAAACAAGATCGTTTTACAAATGAAGAAATTACAGAAGAGCTAGAAATATAGAACTTAAATGAGAAAACAGACATGCATAGAAGAAATTGGAGGGACCATCTGGAGTGTATGGATGACGGAAGACTACCAAAAGCGGCAAGCAGATAACAAACCAGCTGGAAGAAGAAGCGTAGGGAGGCCAAAGAAAAGATGGGAATGAATCCTATGAAGCCGGAACAGATCCAAGGCGCAATCCTTGTTGGGGAAGAAGAAGAAGAAGAAGAAGAAGAAGAAGAAGAAGAAGAAGAAGAAGAAGAAGAAGAAGAAGAAGAAGAAGAAGAAGAAGAAGAAGAAGTGTAGTTGCAGCACAAAACAACGAATTACTAATAAGCAAGAAATAAGATTGTTGTCTAATTTCT